>VXAA01003463.1:67289-131124 GCA_013399115.1 Anseranas semipalmata
TTTTTTTTTTTTTACCTGCAATGGGTCAAGTTCTAGTTGTGAATGTGCTATTTTCCTGAGATTTTCTTCAGTTTCTTCACAGCCTGATGCTTCAGTCGCCAGCTCTAACCCCAGCTTCACCTCCACCTCCTGCCTGCCCAGCCCTGCCTAGCTTCCCAGGCTGCCTGTTTACGTGCTCTATTTCCCATTGAATCATCCTTCAAAACCCTTCAGTAGCCTCTCAGCTGCAGTTCAGGTAGACCCAATCCATCTGCAATGGCTTCACCACAGTAAGCAACCTCGGTCCATCCCACATCTCAACCACTTATCTCAGTTCCTCTCTCCACCCTCTGTCCAGCTAACACAGAGCTGATGTAATACAAGCAACAAGGATGGCTGCTTTCCTTCGTAAGAGTTTTGGTCCTGGATAGGAACTTTTGGATGTCAGCTACTTGAAGGGGTTGGCTGTGGCTTGGTCAGACCCATGTGAAGGGCTCCGCAGTTGTTTAGAGAAGGGGGAGTGGGTCCTGGCAAAGGGACAATGATTTCTGGTAAAGGAGAGATCTGTGCTGACCCTGAGCAGGGAGGAGAGCTCAGTCCTGGGATCCATTGGGCATTTGTGTCCACTTCTAGGTATACATATATTCAGGAATGAGAGAGGTCTTTGAATTAGGTAGGTTCAAACTTAAACCATGATGAACCCTGCTGTGTTTGGGTTTAATTATATTGATGTTTACAAGATGTGTGATTATGCTGTGGTTTCCAGCTCACTCACTTGTGGTCAGCATCATTTTATTTGCATGTCAAAATGGAGGAGCATTTTTGACCTTGTCAGAAACTTTCCATGTCCATATACAATACTGAAAACTACTTATCAAGCTTCCTGTAGTAATTTATTGCTCTTGTATTTTCACAAATGAATAATCCTTAGCTTCCTCACACAACTTTGTAGAAAATACTTCAGTAAGAGATTCTGTGTGTGATTGTTTCACTCAGTAAAATTAATCAAGACATTTAACAAATTGAGCAATACTACTATATTTTCAAAGTCTTAAGGAATCTGTCAAAAAATAATTGTTCTGTTACCATTATTGTAACTTCTATTGATAATTCCCTTTAATTTGGAGGTAGATATATTTCATTTTTTTTTAGCTCCGTCTGAAATGTAAGCAGAAGGTTTTGTTACGATTAGATAATCTGAGGAAAAGAAACCATTATCTTCACTAATCTTCTAATATTTTCATACACAGCTATTGACTGTGAAACTGTATTTTTAATTTAGAGCATCATGATTGTTTTGAATATGACTCAGAAAAAGCAAAATGTAAGTGTTCACCAAGTTTACAGAGTTAAGTAAATATTTTTAAAAGTTTTTGTTTGCCTGTTTTGAAAGGAAAGTAGTTTTCACTTTTATATACCTGTGTTTTTGTCATAGTTGCACAAAAATAGGCAAAAAAAAAAAAAAAAAAGTCCCACCCCTTATTCAAAATAAGAAGCTAGATGAGAGATCTGATATATTGCTATGGCAACAAATGCTACCTTCACACAGGCCATGAAGCACCAATGCTCTTAGACTGAAAGTTTTACAACACCAACATGATGATCAAAGGAATTGTACAATATAATGTGTCCTTTGGTCAGCTATCAATTCCTACTGATACCTAGTGTCCCTGTCCAAGGTAACATATCTGAGATGAAAGCTTTGATCCATGGCATTTCTGAGGTTAAAATGACCGTTCAGGGAATAGGGAATTTCCATGGTGAAGAAAGAGCATCCTCCAAAGCTGTTTTGGATGAAAGATCTATTGCAAACAACTGATGTGGTTAAAGCAGCCATGTATACTTTAATCCACAGTAATGCTCCAAGCAAAAGACTGATGACCAAAACTGACATTCATATTTTTTTTTCTCTAAACAGGAACATGAGGGTTATGATAGGGTCAGAGAGATCTGTTGTGCATTGGCCTCACCACAGAAAGACTGTAGGATGATAGGTTGATTTTCAGCTACGCAGTTTTGCTTTCCACTCTGACTACACATCATTGATTCCTGACTGTAATATCCAGTTCTTACTCTGTCATTATTTGCTTCACTCTGTCAACATCTTCCATTAGTCTCCAACCAGCCATTTCCTTACCAGCTTTATATTACAGGTGTCCACAAGACACCTTCAGTCCTGCGTAACAGATTGAGGTCAGCAGAAGACAAACACCCTGGATCTTGAATGTGCCTTGCCTTATTTTCATAAGAGAAAATTAAGAGGAGGAAAGTATATTTTGCTTTAGTTCCTTTACCTCCTCATAAGAAAGAGCTGAGCTGAGCTGGGACTGTTGCTAATGAAAGGAAGTGGGACTTACAGTTATGTCCCATTTATCTCTATCGCAGCTATCTTCCCACTCTATTTTGGCACCTACATTAGCAATATTATCTATCTAGTGTCTCTGGCCTGAGTCTAGAAAGAACCTTCCCCAGAAAACAACTTGGAGCAGAAACGTAAGTGGTCTGAAACTGCTGAAAGAAAACAAAACAAAACAATTTTCCTATTATTCACATATAGACCTAGGGGGATTACCAGGAAAATTTTGTGAGGCTGAATTAATACTTAAGTTGTGTTGTGTAAGTCCATGACACTACTTCTACCCAACTCTGACAGTTATGCAAAATGTCATGCCTTGCTTAGGCTAGCAAAGCCTGCTATTTTGCTGATACCGTTTCAGGATTACAGAATTAATCTGAATTGCTTCCATTCAGGCTTCTGCATCCTGCCTGATGGTCTGAGGGATACGATGGTGAAGAATAAAATTTCTAAGTTACATCACTGAAATTCCCTAATTGTACTACAGATGCAATATATTCACAACAGCATATTTGCATTGGTCCTGCTCACAGGACTTGGCTCTGTGGTGGATAGGTAAAAGAACAAAGCAGGATGGGTGCTCTCCAAGGATGACAAAGATTTTGGTTTTGTAGGGGAATAGTTAGCATTATGTATGCCATTATTTTATTTTATTTCTCTTTCTCCCTTCTGCATTCAGAATTGAAAGGTATATTGATCACAGGATAGGAAGCACAAAATTCAGTCCACTGGTTGGGATGTGGACTCAGACAACCAACTTTTCTTCTGTGCAATGAGAATGCAGTTTCTGACCATAAGAAGATTCTTTAAGCCACTCACTCAGAGTCAAATGGTGCTTGCACCCATTTATTTATGTCAGAAAACAATATAGATGGCTAGTTTAGAATCTTTTCTGAGCTCAGGGCGTTTAACTTAGTAAAATATCTGATGATGAACTTTTGGGCTCTTTATTAACTATGACAGCTAACACAAAATATTGAATACACAATAAATGCATTTTTTATAGAATACATGACAGATTTAATATTGTAAAAAACAATACAGTGTAGTATGACTGATACAATGTACACCAGCTAAAACAACACACTGTATGATTTTGTGGCTTGAAGCTTTATGGGAAGCTTCTTTCTTGGTGAAGCTTTACGGGAAGCTTCTTTCTTGGTGAAATGGTAAATCAGCTTGAGACCCAGGTAGGAAGAGACTCCTTGTGTATATTAATGATCAGTGGGGCGTAAAATAAGGAAATATACTTAAACTGCAGAAACTTTCCCTTAAGAATTCTTCTGATGACCTTCCTAGAACTATCATAACTTTTAAGGGACACACAATTTGCTGATAATAAGAAAATCTGATTTAAAACCCTATATGCTGCTGGTTTCCACTACATGAAAGAATTCTATGAAATTGAAAAACTTGGGTATGAGAAATCCCATAAAGGTGATTTGCTGTCTGTAACTAGGGAAGAAACGATCAGAGAAGAATGGAATTCGGTAAATCTCCCGCTAATTATTTAAAAAGCTGAGATTACTGTGCTGTACTAGTGGCATATTACTCAGCATTCCTCAAGATAGGGACATCAGAAATACATCTCAGGACTCTGTACTTATGCTATAGTTGGTGTTGTAGCTGGCAGAATTGTTGGATGTGGTGGCTGGGCGTCAAATAGCTTATCTATACATATTCACCTAGATATAAATAGAAAATCACCATTGTCATTAATACTGTAATATATTTTATCAATATTTTATTACAAGTTTTTTTTTTTGTTTATTTTATTTTATTTTATTTTATTTTATTTTATTTTTCTGGAGGAATTATTTGTTTCTCCTCCATAATGAATATTTCCTTGTTTCAACAATATGCAGATCAGTTCTTATAAGTGAGAAATCCTTACTACTTAAAGGACCTCAAAAAAATCACTCAGAAATTATGTGGTAATTGCTGCATTTAAAGGTATCAGTTTTTTCTTTTCTTTTTTCTTTTCTCTTTTTTCTCTTTTCTTTTTTCTTTTTTCTTTTTTCTTTTTTTTTCTTTTTTCCTTTTTCTTTTTCCTTTTTCCTTTTTTCTTTTTTTCTTTTTTCTTTTTTTCTTCTTTCTTTTGTCTTTCTTCTTTTTTCTTTTCTCTTTTCTCTTTTTTCTTTTTCCTTTTTTTTTTTTTTTTTTATGTAGCTTTGCAATTAGAAATTCTAATTCTAGTTCTAAATATCCATTTTCTTTCTTCCTTGAATACTCTGTCACTGAAAATATTTTGTAATTATTTATTTCAGTTTTTTTCTGACAAAACCCTTTAAGTTTTTTTTTTTTTTTTAATATTGGGTGAAAAATAAGGAACAAATTGAGATACAAAAATCTTTCTAATTATTCTTGTCAGAAACAATAATTTAGAATCCTTGAGTGGCTTAACAAATCATTCAAATCAGTATTTCTCTGAAATACCTTCATCAGTTTTTTTTCCAACAGCTGCTTTTACATTTCTAGAACTGTCATTTCCAGAATTAACAATTCATAAAATAACTTGACACAAACTGAAAGGAATGGATTTCTTTTTGCCTTTTTAACAGAACATTTTAGTAGAAACACGCTTAGTTCCCTCACTGTAAGTTAGTTGGGGACTTTTCATCTCAATTACTTTGAGAAGTGGCAGCCAGACAGATTTTCTCTGTGGAGTAGAGATTGGCAGATTTCAAAAGAAGCTTGAGTCAGGTTACTGTTGCTATAGTAGACTTGTTGAAAAGCTATTAAAAATGAATCACAGCATAATTCAACAAAAGAAGCAGTGCTTTTCCATTTTTTTTGGTTACGCACTATCCCCATGAACCAAATTTTCAAATTCTGTTTTTTCTCCACTTTCTGGATATAAGTATCAAAAAGTTAGAATATATGCAACTTCCCTGCTAACCTGATGTTGTAGAAAAACAACCAAAAGTTGTGGAGCAGCAAGATACATAGAGAAAAAGGCCATTATGCACAATAGAATGAATGTGTTCAGTGAGTTGCGTTCTGGAGGGCTACCTAGAGTCTTATTACTGAGATGCAGTTTCACAATGAATACTTTTCTGCAGAGTGACACTAATAGGATCTCCTTATCTCCTTCTCCTTTCTCCTTTCTCATATCCTTTTAGTCTTTACCTCTTTCAAATCTGTCTGCCATTGCCCAAAGTGTTAAAATGTTGTTAGGGAAGAAAGATGTGTATATGTATACCCATCTACACACAGAGTACAATCTCATTGCCTGGCTTCCCAAGAGCTAAAAAGGCAAAACTACTTTTTTGTTGTTGTTGTTGTTGGGATAATATTTATTTTCTGTTAATACCCTACATGGATTGAACCCAGTTTTAATTCCAATGAAACCAGCGGAGTTATAGCAGACAGGAATTTGGCTTATTGATTGTATTAATTCAATTCCCATGTAAGGAATTAATACTGTGTGCAGCTGAAATAATTATACATATATGGCTAAATATTAATATATTTTAATGTTTTCCTCACTTTTACATATGCTGAAATTCAAAAAATATCTAAATATGGTTTTACTTATTTTTCTTCAGCAAACCATGTAGGTTTATTACTAGCTAAAGTCCTTGCAAACTGATGGATTTAGATATATATGTAACATTAAACATGTGCTTATGTGTTTTATCAAACAGAAAATTCCTGCACCCAGGACGTGAGGAAAAAGTGCTTTATTAACTAATTAATCTGTCTGAAGAGCAGAAGTGTTCAGCATAAATTATGGTATCAGAATTTGACCTTTGTAAGTCAAATCAGTGTAAATCTATCTTTTAAAATAATATTTATTTTCCATCTCCTCTCTCTATTGGAAGTATGCAGGAGTTATGACAAAATAAGTTGGTTTTTAGTACAAATAAAAGCTTTTATAAGCAATGAAAAATTTCACAATGACAATTTAATAGGCTGGAAGTAAATCATCTATGCAGATATATTTAATTTCCAGGCATACATAATGACAGTAGGTAAAAAACTAAAAACGAGCACATCTAAGCCTAGGATGTGTGACTGACTTGCATAGGAGTTGATTTTATCGTCTGCTTACTATATCTAATAATACAGAACAAATTTATAGTGTCTTAATTGGTTCAGGTTATTGGTTTTTAAGTATACACTGTGTAATTGCTCTTTGATATCAAAACACATGGTTGACTGGAACATAATTTGTATTTCATCTTCCATTTCAATGACTCTGTTAATTCCATTCTATCATTCCTATCAATAAATGACTAAATGGCACTAAATGAGCATTAAAAGTATTTTGCCTTGAATTCTCTGCTTTGTCACTTGTATGCTTTTTGCATTCATTGGCAGCATGGGAAAAGTAACTGTTATTGGAAAATGTCCCCTTCACATTCTAAGCTGTCTCATGAAAAAATAGATATGTTAATTAATTATATTCTCACTTCTTTCTTCCTTGTCTTTTTTTAGCCCATTCTGTTTTCACCACTTCAAATTTCTCACTTCCTCAGATTTCCAAAACAACTGCAGTTTTCCAGGAAGGGAAGATAGAAAATTCTTTAGTGCCCTATCAGGCAGTGGACAAATATCATGCAGCTTCCCTCTATGTGGTTTGAATCAACTATTTCCTCTAATTGTGTGTTTAGTCACTAATGGAAATTTTGTATCAGGGAATCCTGATCATGAAGATGTGAGAGACTCATAAGGTTTCTTATATGAAGACATTCAACCCACAGTTAGCTTACTGAAAGGTCAGGATTTACATATTGAGACAGAAGAGTGAGATTTAATGAAAAGTTACTATATCCATTTGCTTCAGGAATTTAATAATTGAGAACTCACTCATATGTCATGGGATCAGACCCTGGCATAAAGGACAGCCTATATTCCCTGCAGAAAGAAGGAAGGAAGGAAGGAAGGAAGGAAGGAAGGAAGGAAGGAAGGAAGGAAGGAAGGAAGGAAGGAAGAGAAAAAGGATTTACAGACAGAATCAATGTAAAGACTTGATGATAACACAAGGCAATTTAAATATGAACACCAAAAATAACGCTATGAGGTATACCGATCATTTGTTTAACCAGTTCTAGATTTAGAGATTTGTCTAGTTTGTTTGAAGTCGATGCAAATTTATCCAATTGATTGAATTCTCTACTTGAAATGACAGCTGATAGATCTGTTTCAGTGTACTGTTACTACCATAGAAATTTACCGAATTCTTTTTTTTATATAAAACATACATGAGAAATGTGAATATAAAAAAAAATTGTATGTGAAAGGATGTTGTTATAGCTTATTCTGACACAAATGTGTTAGATCAAATCAAACATTTGAAAGAGAGTTCCTTCCAGAGCTCACTTACACTATACAGTAATGTCTCAAAAACATGAACAATGGTGTTGCTGTCCTAGAAGCTGCAAAAACTGTCGGTCTCTTGAGAATTTATTAAAATAAGATCAGGTAACTTAAATTAGTAGGTTGACCTGAAAGCTGCAGAAGTATGAATAAGTGCCTGACATTTTTAAGGAGCTCATTAAAATGAGTTTAGACTCACGCATAGCAATGCTAATAAGGTAGTGGAGATGTGACAGTGGGATGGTTATTCTGATCCCAGCTGTTCATGGGCAGAATTCATGTGGAGGTCTTCCCACCAATTAGTCAACTAGTGAGACAATAAGTGTAAGACTAGACTTCTAGCACAATGTAGCTCTATAGTATAATCAAGTAGTGTTGACATACCATAACACACTCTTGTAACACCAGGCAATTGTCCCAGTGCAATAACGTGCTCTAAGGTGTACAGCTACTGACAGCTGGAGATTAAGAATAATTTATGATGAAAATTCTGCCACTGTAGCCCAGGCATGTCAGATCTTTTCCCTGCTCACACATTGAATACTTGTAAGACACTGCCCTGGTAAATGTTTGTGCTTCAGAATTTTCTGCTGAAGATTTTCTGTATCCTTCTTTTATTCAGGGAGGTGGCATTCTTCATTGGTGAGCTGATCATATGAAGATATCTTTTAGATGTGAACAAGTAAAGGAGATATGTGGTGATTGTCTTTTTGTGTATTCAATGCAAATGTAAATGAGTGATTTGTGTAGACATTAAGAATTAGATACTTGACTTTATTAACTGAGTA
Source organism: Anseranas semipalmata (assembly GCA_013399115.1). Classification (NCBI taxonomy): domain Eukaryota; kingdom Metazoa; phylum Chordata; class Aves; order Anseriformes; family Anseranatidae; genus Anseranas; species Anseranas semipalmata. The sequence continues at coordinate 75,735 of VXAA01003463.1, forward strand.
GATTTTAGAAAATATTTGGAAATAAGAAAAAATAAGGTATGAATACTATGCTTAAAGATGTTTCCATAGAATAATATTTGCTGGTTATCATGATTTCTACTTTATTGCTATATAAGATGTAAGTATAAATGAACGTTTATTGTTTATTTTTGCACTGATGGGAGACAATCAGTTTGATTTCAACGTTGAACACTAACTTATCCTTTCCATTTTGTTTTGTATGTGACTTTTGACACTTTCATCATGAATGAGAAGAAATCAATCCTGCAAAGTAATAAAGGGTTAATTAGCCCATGTAGTCTGATAATCAAGTTTGACTTCACAAACTGGATAGTAGTAGAAAGCTTATCTTTGTTCCAGATATGAACGCACCTGAATTTCCTGGCTGATCACCTTATAAATCACATGCAGTTTCCAATAATTGTTGTGCTCTGTGTTACTTGACTAGAACTTATGTTGAAAACAGAATAATCTGTTTAATTAATTACCACGACTTTAAGTGTTACAAGGCCATGACTTTACCTATTGCTCCAATTACTTGCTACAGTGGTGAGTGGAAAACGTATTTACATTTAAACACACAAAATTTACAAATAAACTACTTTAGCATGGAAGACATATATTTAACTTTTCACTTACAGGGGTGGAATGCAAGTCATGTTCCACTCCAGAATATCCATAGGTCCTTCTGTGTTCTCTGGATGTCAGAAATAAGTATTTTTCAACACAGAAACAGGTCAATATAGAGTATGCTACCTAAGGCCACACATCCTTAAATTTTCAAAGAGGATAAGTAGTGGCATAATAGTAAATGCACGACTTTGATGAATGTAGAAGAAAAAAGGAAATTTTATTTTCAAAAAGTAACTAGAGTGTCACAGAAAGTACACAGAAATTCAATCTATATGGACTGTTAAATGCATCAGTTAGAGAGCATCCTTTACATTTAGGAGCTCAGTGAAGAGCTGCTGTTCACATACATGATGGGTGCTGACAGCTTTTGCCAAAGTGGTAGCAACAGAGCAACTGCCTGTCTTCTATCCAGCTGCAGAACCCAGGCAGTTAAGAGCAGTCACCTACAATACTTGTGGTCATTCCCAGTCTGAATTGACGGAACTTCTCCTGTGGATGGAGCAGAAGATCAAAAGCACAGTGTTAATGAATATGTCAAAAGATATGCACTGGTTGAGGCTGAAGTTTGTTCTTTACTATAAAGCTAAGTAGTTCTGCCAGAGGTTTTTAAGAAATATGACAACATCTGGGACAAGCGGGAGGAGACTGTTTGTCTGCATTACTACAGACACAGTTTTCCCATTTCTCTCTGGCTCTTAACTCTGTGGTTTGTTAGTTTACTTGCAGTTGTATTAGAAACTGAATGAGCCACTCCTGACTTGTGGTTCTAATTGGCTGTACCTAGACCAGTAAATCAAACATGCCATGGGAAAAACTTTGGAATGGAGGTCACCTATCATGAAACAGCACATATCCATGGATTATGGCACATATCCATAATCTTTTAACCTCCAAAACATGACACTCATTTCCATTCTGAGTATTGGGATTGCTCCCTGACCCAATTCCCAAAACATGGATAAGAACTTTTGGTAGAGACAAAAAAAAAAAAAAAATGGCAGGGAGCATTCTCTCAATTTAACAGAAGAAATAATTAAGTTTTCAGTGCCAAGGAATATTTGGGTTCTAGAGCGAAGAGGGGTCCAACAAAACTGATTCAAGGGTCACCTCTTCCAAGCTCAATAACAGTCGATCCCAATAAACAGGAAGTCAGGCAAAAGTGCCAGGAGGTCTGTATGAATGAACAAGTTGCTCCTGGCAAAACAGAAAGCTAAAAATTAAGTATGCAGAAGGCAGAAACATGGACAGATAACCTGGGGGAAATATGGAGACACTGTCCCAGCATTCAGACTCACTGTAAAGCCTGTCTGGAGTGGAATCTGGTAAGGGATGTCAAGGGCAACATGAAGGGCTTTTGTAAGTCCAGAAGCAGAAAAAGAAAGACTAAGGAAAATGTGGGTCCCACTGCTGATCCAGTGACCCAGGACATGGAAAAAGCTGAGGTACTGAATGCTTTTTTGCAGTCTTTACTAGTAAGTCCAGCCTTCAGGAATCCCAGTCCCCAGAGACCAGGCAGAAAGTCTGGAGTGAGAAGGTCTTACACTAGGTGGAGAAGGATCAGGTTGGAGCAAACTGGACATACATAAGTCCATGGACCCTGATGGCATGCACCCATGAGTATGAGGGGAGCTGGCTAATGTCACGATGAGGTCACTCTTGATTGTCTTTGAAGGATCATGGTGACTGGGAGAAGTGCCTGAAGACTGGAGGAAAGCAAAACTGACTCCTACCTTCAAGAAGCATAAGAAGGATGACCCAGGTAACTGCATGCCAGTCAGCCTCACTGCAGTTGCTCCATCACCTTCCTGGGAAGGTGATGGAGCAACTAATCCTGGGGAGCATATCCAGACACATGAAGGACAAGAAAGTGATCAGAAATAGTCAGCATGGATTCACCAAGGGGAAGTCATGCTTGATCAACCCGACCAACTCCTGTGATGAAATAACTGGCTTGGTGCATGAGCAGTGGATATTATCTGCCTTGACTTCAGTAAGGCTTTTGACACCGTTTCCCCTAATATTCTCATAGAGAAGCTGATAATGTATGGGATGGATGAGCAGACAGTGAGGTGGATGGAAAACTGGCTGAATGCAATAGAATGGAATGGAATAGGATAGGATAGAATAGCTCAGTTGGAAGGGACCTTCAAAGATCATCTAGTCCAACTGCCTGACCTCTTCAGGACTAACCAAAAGTTCAAGCATATTATTGAAGGCATTATCCAAATGCCTCTGACAGGCATGGGGCATCAACCACCTCTCTAGGAAACCTGTTCCAGTGTTTGACCACCCTCATGGTAAAGAAATTTTTCCTAATGTCCAGTCTGAACACCCATTGGTGCAGCTTTGTGCCATTCCTGTGCGTTCTGTCATCAGTTACCAGATGTAACTGTTATCAGTTAGCAGAAGAGATCAGCATGGATGGGCCTAGATGGTGGTGATCTGTGGTACGAGGTCTAGCTGGAGGCCACTAACTAGTGGTGTAGCCCAGGGGTTAATACTGGGCCCAGTCTTGCTCAACATCTTCACTAATGATCTGGATGACAGGGTAGAGTGTACTCTCAGCAAGTTTGCAGATGATGCAAAACAGGGAGGAGTGGCTGGTACACCAGAGGGCTGTGGTGCCATCCAGAGGGACCTTGACAGGCTGGATAAATAGAACAGAGACCTCACGAAGTTAAACAAGAAATGCAAAGTCCTGCACCTGGGGAGGAACAACCCCATACATGAATATATGCTGAGGGCTAACTGGAAAGCAGCTTGGCAGGAAAGGACCTAGGGGTCCTGTTGGACACCAAATGAAATATGAGCCATCAGTGTGCCCTTGCCACAAAGAAGGTTCATGATATCCTGGGCTGCATTAGGCAAAAAAATTGCCAGCAGGTGGAGGGAGGTCATCCCCTCTCTGCTCACCACTGAGGAGTGTCCAGTTCTGGGCTCCCCAGTGCAAGACAGACATGTTACTACCTGACAGAGTCCAGTGAAGGGGCAATGGGTGCAAACTGAAACACAGGAGGTTCTCTCTGAATATCAAGAAACACTTTCTTACTGCAAGGGTGATTGAGCACTGGCACAGATTGCATGAAATTGCAGGAGTACCACTTTCATGCCACCAGTCATGGATTTTGTGGGACGATTGGCAGTGCTGGGCTGCCCACTGGCTTCATCTGAAATGTCTATCGTTGGTGTTGGCAAGGTCATCAGCAAAAGGTTTAGGTTTTAGTGCTAAAACTGAGTCCTGACTGTGCTTTGGGACCTTCAGGAGCTGATATTCTCTCCCACTGAAGGTGAAGGCGGAACCAGAAGCAGTGCCACAACCACCTTGATGTTTCCTTGCTTGGCTTGTAGAGTGACCAGGATTTAATACAGACTTTGTCATGTAAAGTAGACTTTGGAATACGTTGGCTGATTAGAAACTGGAGAGAGAATAATAATTCCCAGAAAAAGTTATGAAGAAATGAAAAAGTAAGAAAGGATCTTGGTGTTAACAGGCACTATAAAACATTTGCATTCTTATCTCATATGAAAAATAAAAGCTGTTAACAACTCTTCCCATTTCCCAACTTGAACACTGAAATATGAAAAGATGTTTTCCAAAATTCTGAATTCTAAATGCAAATGAAGACATTTTGTTTTCTATTTCAAGTGCACATATTCCTCCTTTTTTCTTTTTTTTTCTTTTTAAATTTGTTAGTTTCCAAGTTGCTTCTATTTTCAGCTCTTTAGTTTTGCTACAAATGTAGTATTTCAGCTACTTTATACTCTCAATATTATTTAACAAATTCTTTAACAATTGAATGTTATTAATATGCACAAAAGCTATTAGTCTCACAACCCATTCAAAAAAATCATTACGGACCTTGATTTCTATTGCTTTTTTAGTTTTTATTTTTATAAAGAAAAGTCATGTACAGTACTCCACGTGACTCTCAATAGTTCTTCAGTTTCATAAACTAAAGCTCCAAGGTCTACCATGATAAATTAGTTAGCCATGGGTCATTAGCAAAATGTGAATTAATATAAAATGCACTATAGGCTGCACATTTTATTATTTCTCCAGATGGTTAATTAAATACTTGAAACCCAGTATGACAAGAGTATGACAATATTATGTATTTAGTGACAGTGAATAAGGAAGTGAATATTCTTCTATTTCTCTCTTTCATCATTGGTTCAAATAATGTATTTCAATAACATTTGGCATCAGTCAGTATCCCAGTATTTAGTCTTAGTCAATAATTAGGTCATCTTTCCTTAAAAGGACTCAAAATTGTAATTTGTGTATTATTGAACAAATTGGAATATCACTTTAAAATACAGCCATAGAATATGTAATTTATTTAAGGTTGAAATTAATCACTCCATTTATTTATGTAACACTTTGACTTTTAAAATTTCTAAAAAATCCATATTACAGCTTCTGCATTATTTATTAATCAAAAAATAAAACCAAAAACTTTGCAATGAGAAATATCATTTTGCAACCATTTCCAGAAAGCTTCAAAAAATTTGAGATCATGGCTGAGATGTTCATATCTTGTGATGTATACGGAAAGAAACACTATTTTAAGAGTTCACTAAGTCACTGCAAGTGTGCAGTAAATATTTATATTTAATTTAAAATAGCCTCAAGGTTATTAAAATTATTTAAATATAAATGCAAATTTTAAAAGTATTAAAATCTGGTGATTTGATTACAGTAAGAACCATCAGACCCAGGTGACCTGTTTCACCAAACACCCCGGTCTCTGAGATGTAGATAGATTGTGGCATAGTAGCAAGGCTCCTTGTAGGCTTTTCTTTCATGTGATAAAATGCCATGGAGACCTATATTTTTAAGACTTTAGCATTAACTTATAAATGAGACAAAGTATAGGATTACAGAATTAGTTCAAATACAAGAGAAAAAAAATCCCTTGCGAGCTGGAGTGAATAAAATGTCATTGATAATATATGTTCACTAAACTGACAAGAACAGGAACACTCAGGGATTAAGCAGTCTCTGTAAAGTCTGGATAGCACTCCAGAAAAAAAATAAAAGTGATCAAGTTCCAGGGAAAGGAAATTTATAAATTAGAGCTTGCTCAAGAGTATCAATAAACTGTATTTGTGCCACCCTTCAGCAATATTTCATTTGGAAGCTCAGCTACTACTTTGGTGATTAACGCCTTGAATATTTGTACTGCAGAACCATGGCTGTATTCTGAAGACTTGTTATGTGACTTACTGGTACTATAAATTCAGAAGACATCTGAAGCTTAAAAAGGATTTTAGAAGATTGGTTGATAGAGCTATCCAGAATTAATTACCTTATGTAAAGCTTAACATTCCTCAGAGAAAATGTTTTACCATTGAAATCTTTTGAGTTGCATAATTTTGAAAAGCTTCCATAGTGTATTTCTGACATATTCATTGTTAAGAGATGACTATAAGAGTATATAAGAGATTGTGCATTTTAAATGTGAAGAAAATAAGGTGTCTGTGGAAATAAACTAAAACAACAACAAAAAACATCTATAACTGATATAGTATATCTCTGCTAGTTATAGTCCATTTCCCTTCACCAGTACCCTTAAATAAGGGAAAACACTGGAGAAAGGATACAGCAGACAAGCTCCTCCAACATATTAAGGAATACAGGAATAATTAGAGACTGCTGATTTTCTTGAGGATACTAAGGATTAGTAACAGACCTTAAATAACAGCTTTTTGAATGTACATATTTTTTACCCCTTAATCGAAGTTCAGTGGTAACTAAGCTCTGTTTATACACAGCCCATGTAGCCTGTTCAAGACATGGCAAACGTTTCCTGCTCTCTTGGATTTATGTGTCTCTAGTTTCCCTCAAAGAGCAAGAACATTTTTTAAAGCACATCCAGTTTCTGAACAGGTGCAGCTGACATATAGGAAAGCCAGGGACTAGTTTGTGCTTCTAAAATGTAAGGCACAAAACTATATTGGGAAAAGATTACTTACCTTTCCTTTTCAGCCCCATCCCATCTTGGGAAAAACCACCCTCCCTTGTTTGTGAGACTTGAATCACCTGCAGTAGATAGTGTACAACCTCTACTAGTGATTTCCTTAAAAATATCCAGTCAATTTATAACTGTTGAGGGGCGCTGAGGATTTAGGATAAAATCCTAAGTACAAAAATGCAGATGTCTAGCTGTGTGGAGCAGGATCTGTTCCAAGAGTGGAGAGGATGACCAGGACCTGCCCAAGGTCAATTCTAGAAAAGCTCTGACACTCTCTATCCTGATTCTGAAGTGTGCATAACTGCTGGAGGAGCTGCACTGTAAGCTACCAAAAGTCTTTGAAGAAAAAATAATTTGGTGCTTTGTAACTTGGTAATTTGAAAGGATGTTTTTACTGTGCTAAATTTAATTCTATCCTTTATTTTCCTCATGGTATTGTGGGTCATTTATATTCACCACAGCTGAATTAAAAAAATTGGGTAATAAACTCTACCCCAAAGTTTTACCTTATTTTCCTTTTATGGTTTAAATATTTTTTAACAGAAATAAATGAAAAATACTGGAATATACAATAATCTACCGAAGGGGGTTCAGCTTTTACAGCTAAATCTTAGGGATTCATAGAATTCTCTTTAATAGCTAGAAGTTAATCCATATAAACGTACACACACACACATACATCTACATATATATACACTTAGCAATATAGTAGCTTTTTAGAGTTTAACTATACCACAAGCTCATAGAATGACTGAAGTAGGAAGGGGTCTCTGAAGATTGCCCAGTCCAGGACAGGATCTGCTAAAGCAGGTTGCGCAGAGCTGTGTCCACTCGGGTTTTGAATATGTCCAAAGATGGAGATTCCAAATGTTTTGCATTTTTATCTCTTAAACACTCTTGAGAATCAGAAGTATCTGACATTCTGAGAACGGCACGTCAGGTCTGAGATAAAGTTTACCTGCTCACTCAGTTGGGGGTGATGGCAGGGGGAGTGGGGACATAACGAAAGAAATATATGCTATGCATGAAGAGTATTGTAAAGACTCAATATTATCTTCTTTTAAGATAGCATAATCACAACTTTGTTGGCAATAAAGTTTAATTTGTGCTTAACTAACTTGATTAGAGAATGTTATTCTCATATTAAAAAATCAGGAGAAGTATAATTCTTCTTTTTCAGTCTGGATTTACTAGAAACTTAGCTGTCAAATCACTTGACAGGGAGACGAGAACTTGCAGAGATACTATTACCTGGGATCACATCTGAAAGAGGAAAAATGCTGTAATTAGAGCATAGCTTCAAATAAGTATAGCATATGAAACAAAAGGTCAAACCAAGGTTTTGAAACAACTCTTGATACTACAAGAACGAAGCTCACTTTCAGTGAACCCACCTGACTACTGATGATAAAAGCTAAAGCCTGTCAGAGACAAATTGGCCCACTTCAGAAGAAAATATGTAGTGAGGTACCTTTACATATTTCTTTACAGCTACTTTCTTCTCTCATTTCTCCTTTTGTACTTCATCGGCACAAATGAAATACTATCAGAAGCTGAAGAAAGAGAAATAACTAATGATGATGGACTAAAAAGTGATCAACCCTTTAGGAGAATCAAAGTTCATATGGAACCATTACTTTCTGTGCCAGCTATAATGGACTATCTAAAAACTGAAATTCTTATGTTCACTAGAGGAACATCCTACATCCTAATGATATATTTAAAGGACTGTGGCATGTGTTTTATATCCCCTAAGCCTGTGGCAAAAAACAGTGTGTTTTGGCAAGAACACACAGTGACCCAGCAAGACCAAGACTGAATCACTCCAGAAACCAATGATGAGTGAGAATGAGCACTATAGCAAAGAGTTTTCATAGTCAAAAAGGATTTTCTTCATAAATTGAAGTATTTCTAAGTTATAACTATTTCTTTTTGATATTTTTTGATTGACTAACACTTCATTATGTGAACAAGAATCTATATAAAGATATGAGTTCACAGAACAATTATTATGTTTGAGTTACATTATTACACATTAGAGGATACCAGATCACATTTTATATACCAGAAGACACTCATCTTAGTCATACTGAAGACAGAAGTTCTAATAAAATGTTGAAGTATCTACTTGCACATTTTAATTCTGCAGCAACATGCTATTGTGGATTAGTGAAAAGATGGAGATAACTGGTTTCTCAGATATTGTGCTCCTGTGGATGGCATGTGCTGTTGACCATCACATGAGACAAAAGACTGAGTTAGGTTTCATCTCATAATGACATTTGCAGACTTTTCCAGAACTTTTCAGAAGCACTGAGGCTACTTATCCGCAAAATTAAGGTATGTGGTTTCTTACCTGGTCTTATACTATATTTCCCAGGTTGGTTTAGAACTAGACATGTTCCACACATCATAAAATGCAAAAATATATTCAGCTGTGGTAAGACTACATGAAAAATACCAGTTGGAAAGTCCATCTCTAGTAAAGCCATAGAGTCCTTTTTTAAAGAAGATGGTGGTGTGACAGGTTGGTAGCTTTTGTTTGTTTGTTCATTTTGCTATAATACCTGTTGAGGAGAAATAAATTATTTTATTAACACCTGATTGATGAGCTCACTGAAAAGTATCAACAGCTGGCGGCTTTAAATTTCATGTAAATAACTCTGTTTTAAAATATGATGTAAATATATATCTTGTTAAAGGGAGAGTTCACAGTAATGAGCTACAATTCAGTAGTAATATATAGCTACTCCGTGCTGGTGAAAGCATTCGGTAAAATTGACTTAGTTTTCATGAGTAATATCAACTCCATCAATGGTGTAGTAGACTTCCAAAAATAAGTTTTAGATTCTTTATCCTGCTTTCATTTCAAACCTAGGACATTGGTAACAAACAAGGACACAGTTTCAGTTTGCATACTCTTAGCCAAAGCTACACGGAGACAAATAGGAGAAGCTTTCACTCTAACAGGAGCAATTGGATACTAATGACAAAGCTCTTCCTGTCCTTTTTTTTTTTTTTTTTTTTTTCTCTGTTTGTGTTTGTAATAAGAACATTGGAAAAAGAAACTAGTTGTCTCTTCCTATGGTTCAGATTTTGTAGCTTTTCCCTTAGCCTAGATAAGCCTAAATTCATTCAAGCCAGCCACTTTGCTACACAGGAGACAAATGCTATTTTAACAAATCTAAGAAATAAATCTGTTAAAGATGGCAAATAAGTTCTTGATTCTTATATATAACTATGTGCATTTATATACACATCCTTGCACACACACAGAAAATGGAAATCAGTAATCTATTTTTCTATTCTTGTAAAAGAAAGTTTCACAACCCTAAGAGAAAATACCTTGCAATAATTTGATGTGAATACAGTAGTACATGCAAATTACTGCAGAAAGCAAACTTAAATGTCATTGCTACCTCAAAATAGATTTTCCAAAATGAACTGGCAAGGATATCACATCTACCATAGAACCTGATAGTTGGAGAGCAAAAATGATAGAGGCATTTATAAGAAATTGCACAGAATAGAGTAAGAATAGAGAAGAAACAAAGAATAGTGAAATATATGTATTGTACTGGCACTGTTTAAATATTTCTCTTCAAGTGATCAAACCTACACTGTACAGCTTTTAAACAGGACCTGCATAGACTGTTTTACAGACCTGGATTTTACAGGTCTGGCAATATAGGCAAAACTTGTCAATTATTCAGAGTTTTGATAAACAGATTTAATTTAAGATAGAACAAGTGAAGGCAGAGCTTTAGCTAGCAACCCAGGAGGTTGGAAGGAGAAATCTCCTTCAGGAGAAATATATAATATCAGGAGGAATATATAATTATATCAGGAGGAATATATAATATCAGGAAGAATATCAGGAGGAATATATAATATCAGGAGGAAGGTCTGTGAGTGTTTAGTCTATGCAATCAAAGATGTTGAGGATTTTACTATACTATACGATGACTATTTATTGTTATCTCAACAATTGCTTATAAACCTATTTTAGGTCACTTAATGATATATTTGTGCCTAAAATGACTGAGCCAGTTTAGGTCTATAGAAACGTTTATTGCTAAGCAGGACAAAAGAACTGCATTAGAGTTTGAAAAGGGAAGACTCCAAAAACAAAAAGGCCCAGTTGCAAATTCAAAAGCAACAATAATTGTTAAGGACCATGTTACTGATCAGTTTTCAAAATCTAACATAATAGATCTACATGGATTCTTTTACAACAAATAACTTTTACTGAAACAGATCTTTTTTCTGATCGGTTACTTTTATTATTTTTGTTATCTTGCATCCACCTATACAGACTTGTTTAAAGGTGGCACCAAGACTTAGTCATTTGAAGAAGAGCACTGGTGAATATCTATTTGCTTCATTGCATGCAGTGTTTTATGAAAAAATAGGCTCTAGTATACTAAGAAATGAAGCTAGACCTGATAGTTGACAACAGCAGTCCCCATAAATTGGCTTTATTAGTAGCAGCAAAAAGTAATGCAAAGTTTTCTTTAACCTGAGCTTCAATTGTAGCTGCATATCCTAACAGTGAGAAAAGGTGACACCTCATGCTAGGCATGCAGCCAATCTAATCTGTGAAGCTTTACTTATGTCTGCACAAGCCAATAAATCTCCACAGTGTTAGGAGAGTAGAGAAAGAGATCTTAGAAAACTGCTGTGGGGGGTTATCCACAATCTGAATGTATTTCTACCTCATTTTATTATCCTTCTTGTAGGATAGTAAGAGAAGGCATGCAGCCATTTCTTTATTATAATTATACAACAGAAAACAAAAAAGCTTTTCTAAGAATTACCTGTAGATAATTTACTAGATTTGAAATACTTCAGGACATCTACCATTCAACAGTTTAACTAAAATGACTAGTATTCCTCTATAGGCAGAGAATGAGAAGCCAGCCACATAGTCTCAACTGTTCTTTTTCATTTTGTTTAAATTAACGTTTTGTATAAATTTTCATAGTTCATTTAATATTATTAAATGGAAAATTACAAAATCAGTTCTAGTACTTTTTCATTGCCAATAATGTCCACAAAACAGTGGTCAAGCAGAATGTAGCTTTCTCTTGAAACAATTTTGATATATTTTCTGTTAAATAAGAAATCTTATGAAGTTCAATTTTCTTTGAATGTCATAACGACAAAGATCTAATGTAAGGAACAAATATTTATGGGCACAGTCTTCTAAAATAAACCTGCAAACAACACATAGAGGTTACAATAATGACATCCCGTTTACTGTGTTATGAAAAAGACAACACAAAAATCTGATTACTACTCCATGTTGAAATAGTAATCTTTCTTGGTGCAGTTCAAAAATACTTCTTGAGTGTAGACATAACTTGAATATAAGTACTTTTACTGAAGTAAATGGGAGTACTCTTGTACTGTTCAAACTTGTGCACCAGTATTACTGAATCATAGTCTAACAGATTATAGGAAAGATATTGAAAAATATTCACCATTTAAATAGAAAATACTCACTGGGCACACCACAAGGTGTGAAAGGCTAGAGAAAAAGTGAAATGCAACCAACATAACTAAACAGTAAGTGTAAGGACATTGTTAGAAGAAAGAAGATGTTCTCTAAAAAAAAATTGATCCTGTGTCTGAATGCAGACGAGAAAGAATCACAAATTTCAGAAGACAAAAAGCAAAAGCAATAATGCAGACCAAAAGACAGTTTGAGGATCAAATAGCAAAAGGAGTCAAAACTAATAATAAATCTGTTCTCAGACACACCTGGAACAGAAAGCCAGCCAGAGAATCTGTACTGAATCATAAAAGCAGTATTAAGACAAACTAAATTACTTCTTTGCATCACTTCAGGAGCTTCTCACAGCAGACTCCTCCCTTGTGGAGGAAGCAGAATATCTGTTTGGAACTGAAACATCTGTAGAAGACTGGAAACAAAACTAACAGAAAAGAGTTGCCTAGGCCAGATAGCATGCATCCAAGAGTTCTGAAAGACCTGAGACATTCTATAACTGAATCATTGGTGTACACAACTTCTCTTTTAACCTGCCTTGGTACCTGTGACTGAATGCTGGAAATATAATACAGTTAAAAAAAAAAAAAAAAAAAAAAAAGCTGTTCCTGTATTTTTTTCCTGGAATTGCAAATAGTAATCCTGTTGATCAGTGTAAATTAGTAGAAACTCTAAGGATAGAAAAGAATTAGTGTCTTACAACATAAATATAATCTATATTGAAAGCTCAACATGACTTTTACAAATGGAAGTCCTGTCTTGCAAGGCTACTGAAATTTATAAGGCCTGAGCAGAACAGGGGGTGATCTGGTTTCTGCAGTCTCCTTGAATTTCCAAAAGGCTTTTGACATAGGATCACCAAAGGCTTTTAACAACATGAAGCAGTCATGGTTAAGACATTAAATGATCAATTTTTACAAAGTAGGGAGAACTGGAACTCTACAGATATCTGTGCTGGGACTTATGCTGGATTCATAAACTACCTTGGAAAAGAATATATACCGGGGTGAAGCATTCTACAGATTATATTAATCTCTTCAAGGTTTTAAGAGCAAGGGCCAATTCTAGAGAACTGAAGAAGGGACTTATGACACTCCCTAATTAAAATGGCAGAAGAAATTCAGCATAAAGCAACGCACATGCAGGTGATCGGGTGACAAACAGAAACCCTTTTCACATATAAAAAATGTGCTCAGGGAATACTTCAGCTGATTTTATCACTCAGGTAAGACTTCTTGGGGTTTAGGATGGATGATTTCTAAAATCTGCTGTCTTTTTCTAACTGCTGCTGAGAATGAAGTTGATGTTTTCATGAAACTGATAGGTAGGGAACAAAGAAATATACAGAGAACTTTATTGTTATGACATTGCATAGCTCCATGATTTATCTGCATTCGAGCACTGTAAACTTTTCTGGTACCTTTTTCTCAAGAAAGCTACTTCTGATCTCAAAAATGTTCAAAGACAGGAACAAAGGTGATCAAAGACATGGAACAGCCTATGAATGGGGAACAAGTAGTTCAACTAGGAATCTTCAGCATGGAAAAGATGTTTTAAATGAGGTCTATAAAACTATAAGTGGCATGGAGACTGTAAAAAATAATTGTTAATTTTGTCTTCCAGCACAAGAGCTAAGAGTGAGCCAGAGGATGCCAGTAGAAGCCAGTTTCCTGTGGCACTTTTTGTCTCAGGGCATCATGGCTGCTAAATTTTGGGATTGAAGGAAAACTGATTAACTGCTTTGGAAATGATTTTGTGATGGTTACCTAACGTGCAGACTTACTGTCAGAGTATTGCTATGTTATAAAGGGAATATACCGTATATATAAAGCCAATAATTTATTAGTAGCCTAACTCAAGCTTAACTATATAATCAAAATACAACATAAATTTGTTATTAGTTCAGTTAGAATAATACTAATATTGTTAGACCAAATTAATACAGAAAAGTTGCATTACTAAATATATTACATACCCCTAAAACTGTTATACGAGAAAACTTACTAATATTTACCTGTTGCCCTTTGTGTGGTGATCATCCTTCCAGTGTCCCTGTGAATCTTCAGGCTGAGAGCAACAGGTTTCCTGAAGCAGAGGAGCAGTGAGGTGGAACAGGTTGTCAGAGGTGTCCCATATTTTTTGCTGCAAGGAGCACTGTGCTGGGGCGAGAGTCCCTTTCTTCTCACTTTTTTATAGATCTGTTTTTATGTTTGCCACAGTCTACCTCCTTTTCACTGGTTCCCAGCTAAAGTTTGAAAGTTGCATAGTAGCATTCTGCAATTTTTGTTACTAGAAAGTGCTATGGTTTGTTACACAGTGACTACCCCAGTTTGTCAGACTTCATACCATGTACGATATTAATAGAGCTTAAGCTAACACAGGTTGGGCAATAGTTACTAAACCACTGCTAAAGGAAGTAAAAATCAGCTCAGGTGGAGGCAAGCTCAGACAAGTGCTGAGACCCTGCCTTGTCAGGTCAATACAAAGCTTGCGGCCTTTTTCTAGTAATAGTAAAAGTCATATTTACTGGGCTGCAAGAGAATCTTATTTTCTGAAATGAAAATAGCTGGAAACAGGGAAGATACAGGCAAAATACTTATGCTTATCCCATTTTTCCTCTTCTAAACCGCATGCTTATGGGTTTTGTTAGAGATTGAATACTGGGCTAGCTGTAACTTTGATCTGATCCAGTATAGCTATTTTTATATCTAAACAAATTATTGCATTGCTTCTTAATTGGGACAAATTCACACAGTTTTCCTGTGACATAACAGAGAAGGTAAAATTAACAGTTTCAATTCCAGCTGAAAATGTGCAATATTGGCATTTGGATTTTCCCTCATGGATTCTCCATCCTGCACTTTATTCTTAGGTGAAAAGCTGTCAAGAGGAAAGATTAAACACAGTTCTGAGCATGCTTCTGGAGGAGTTAGGATTTGCCACTCTGATAAAAAGGAAATGTTTAATGAAAAGAACTTAATTTCTGTAACTACCTTAAAGAGTCTTACCTAGTTTCCTGGCAGGCCAAGGAGCCTTCAATCTTGGGAGAAACATTTTAGGTTCTTTTTTTTTTTTCCCTACAAATTGTGATAGTTATTAAAGAAATCCTACACTGATCCTGAGTGTCTTTCCAGTCAAGCTGCCATATTATCAGGACCTTAGAAACACAGCAAAGCACTGACTGGGCATCAGTATGTTTGTCAGTTTTCATCATGTCCTCCAAAAAGGTAATATCAAAGGCCTTGTCATCTTATGGATAACTCTGATCAGACACTCATTACTGATTGAGGAGATGCATCCAGCAGAAGACAACAGTGAGCACCTGTAAGAGTTATGTTAATCTCAGTAAGCAATTAGGAGATTTTCCACAATTCATAGAAGTCTCTGGCAGTGTAAACTGGAGATCCTGGGAACAGACTTTTAATTGCAAAAGCCACAAATTATATAATGTCTTCAAGCATATAAACAAACAAATGAACAACAACAACAACAACAAACATACTGAAGAATTTAAACTTTCTAGGACAAAATAAAACAACAACAACAAAGAAAACAGCAATCCAAAAAGAACCCTCTGCCATGCATAGTTTAGTGTTATTTTATAATGGAAAAAAAAATTGAAGCTGTTAAAAATAAATTAAAATTTACTCTCCAGTAAGAAAGGAAACACATGGATTGTTGCCATAATTGCCATGTTGTCTAAGCTGTTCAAGCTACTAGTAAACACTACAAAAAACTCTTTCTTTAACCATCCCTCCAGCCTGGAAGTGTTCTGTCAGTTTCCAATCTCTGACCAAGCCATAAGTGACAAATTATGCTGTAAACATCTGGAATGACTTCAGTTATCTATTCAGGGTCTCCTTGAGTAAAATTCCATTTCATGTTGAATATTAATAAGGTAGTTTGAAGAACTAACCCAACATTGTTTGCTAACTTCTTGAGGAAAGTAGAATTTCATGCTTTTAAGTAACACTTTTTCCTCCAGAAACACCCCAATATCATAATAACTTTTCTTCAGTATGTGAAAAAATAATTTCACACAATACAAAATGCCATTAAAAATACTTTTTAAAAAATACATTATTGAAAACACTGGTATATCTGTAAATAGAGTCGAAACCATAGTTAAAATTGTAGATGCTAGAAAGAAAGACACCATAGTGTCACAGAATCATAGAACGGCTTGGGTTGGAAGAGACCTTAAAGACCATCTAGTTCCAACCCCCCTGCCATGGACAGGGACACCTCCCACTAGATCACATTGCCCAGGGCCCCATCCAACCTGATCTTAACACCTCCAGGGATGGGGCCTTCTTCTGGGCCACTGGGTCACTGTCTTACCACACTCAGAGTAAAGAATTTCCTCCTAACATCTAATCTAAATCTCCCCTCTTTTAGTTTAAAACTGTTCCCCCCTGCCCTGTCACTGTCTACCCAAGTAAAAAGTTGCTCTCCATCTTTTTTATAATCCTCCTTTGAGTATTGAAAGGCTGCAATGAGGTCTCCCCACAGCCTTCTCTTCTCCAGGCTGAACATCCCCATATCTCTCAGTCGCTCTTCATAGGAGAGGTGCTCCAGCCCTCTGATCATCTTCATGGCCTTCCTCTGGACCCACTTGAACATGTCCACATCTTTCTTGTGCTGGGGGCCCCAGACCTGGACACACAACTCCAAGTGGGTTCTCATGAAGGTAGAGCAGAGGAGGACAATCACCTCCCTTGACCTGCTGGCCATGCAGCCTGTGTTGATGTAGCCAAGGATGCAGTGGCCTTTTGGGCTGCAAGAGCACACTGCTGGCTCATGTCGAGCTTTTCATCCACCAGAACCCCAAGTCCTTCTCTTCAGGGCTGCTCTCAATGAGTTCTTCTCCCAGCCTGTACTCATGTCTGGGATTGACCCGACCCAGGTGCAGCACCTTGCACTTAGACTTGAATCTCATTAGGTTCCTGTGGGCCCACTTCTCAAGTCTTTCCAGGTCCCTTTGGGTGGCATCCCTTCCTTCTGTTGTATCAACTCAGCTTGGTATCGTCTGCAAACTTGCTGAGGGTGCAATCCCACTGTTATTGGGATAAAGATAATAAAAAGCACTGGTCCCAAGATGGACCCCTGTGGAGCACGCTTGTCGCTGGCCTCCACCTGGATGTAAAGCTGTTGACCACAACTCTCTGGCTGCGTCCATCCTGCCAATTCCTTATCCATCGAATAGACCACCCTTCAAATCCATAGCTCTCTAGTTTAGAGATAAGGATGTTGTGTGGGACTGTGCTGAAGGCCTTACAGAAGCCCAGGTAGATGACATCAATCAGTCTTCCCTTGCTGACTGATGCAGTTTCTCCTTCATAGAAGACCACTAGATTGGCCAGGCACGATTTGCCCTTGATGAAGCCATGCTGGCCGTCTCAGATCACCTCTTTGTCTTGCATGTGCCATAAAATTGCTTCCAGGAGGATCTGCTCCATGATCTTCCCAGCCACAGATGTGAGGCTCAAGATGAATAAGGTGAGCTGCCTTATTCATCCCTTGCTAGTGAAGCTGTTCCCTAAGGTACACACCTAGCACTTTATATGTTCCTGTTCAAAAGCATCAAGCCTTGTAGCTCTCATTTATTCCTATGGGAGATTATTCAGTGATTTCAGAGATCTCACTGCTATGAAGATTATTTGTCAGCTATTTAACCTAAATTTTCCTTTTTCTAATTTAGTGTCATTACTCCCAGTTACCCCATTCTAACATGTTTTGAGATGTAATATGAACAAGTAATACTTAACAGTGAGATAAGCATTCCATCAGCTTTGCATAGGGAGGCTTATTTTTAGATTCTCTTTAAGCTCTGAGAGTCTTGCTTCATCTTATCTGAAGCAATAAATATATGTACAAGAAAAAAATTTAATGGTGAGCTAGGTACTCTTATATGTTACTACTATCTAACAGTTACTGCAGGAGGTCCTGTTTTGTACCCGATCCTTTTATGCAATTGGATAACAGTATTTATAAACTTTTTTCTAGCTCAAGTTTTGCTAGAAAACAAACTCTGGGCTGCAATAACAGATGTACAAAGAGAATTACCCTCAGGATATTTAATAAAACCATCCATGCAGCATGAACAAAAGAAATCAGAGGAAAAAATGACAGCACACTCCCTTAGCAAAGAGAACAGTAGAGTCTTATTTTCTTTATTGTTTTATTTTCACAAATTTAGAATGCTGGAAAGCCAAATTCTGTGGTTGTCTTAGTTTCTTATTTTTTTTTCCCAACTAACGAACTAATAATAATAATTATAAAATTAAACCACAGTGATGTAATATTACAAGAAAGGCCAAAATAATGCTATTGATTAGCTACCCTCTTACAAGATAGTTCATATCTTTAAATCAGTATGTTGTTTGGAGGCATACTAATTAGTTGATAATGCTCAGTGATGTATGCTACAAACAAGAGACAGAAAAGAACTGAACTTGCCCTAAATGCCATCATCATGAATGCTAGGTCAGCACAGACCAGTGAATCCGAGAAAAACCTTGCCAGAATAACTTGACACAGCAATATGTTATGTCAAGCAGGTATTCCTTTATTGCAACAGCACCGGGTACATGGGGGAAAGCTCCACCACACATGT
The DNA here is from genome assembly GCA_013399115.1 of Anseranas semipalmata. NCBI lineage: Eukaryota > Metazoa > Chordata > Aves > Anseriformes > Anseranatidae > Anseranas > Anseranas semipalmata. The sequence continues at coordinate 94,468 of VXAA01003463.1, forward strand.
ACAATGTAGGGAGGAACCCTTTTTATAGACATGATATACATATTCATAAACTTATTAGCATACCATCCCACGCCCTCTGCACATGCGCTCTGAGCTCAGAAGTTTCTAGACTTAGGTGTTCCATATTTATAACCATTAACATATTACCCCCCCACTTGGCACATGCGCCCTGGAAAGGGTGAAGGTCTTTCGGGTGGTCGTCGATGAAGACTTTGAAGTCTTCCTCGCCGCGCACTTTCCACCTTTCCGGGGGGTGGCAGCCCACACCGGCTCTTCTGGTTTGGTCGCCGTGGTAGCCCGATTCCACCTGTACAGAAGGTCTTTGTTGTTGCTACAGCACAACAACTTTGTTGTTGCAAGCTGGATCCCCGAAGCCAGCGCTTTTCAGACAACCACTCAGAAAAGAACAACACAGAAAACTGCCCCAACACCACCAAATGAAAACTTTTCCCTGAATCACAAGCCTTTTAGTGACCTAAAAATGTGGGTACAAATCAAGATCTTTCCAGACAAAGTCATATGGCACATTATGGCAGTCTATATCCTGCAGAAAAAGACTGCAAAACAAAAGGAGTTAGAGCATGTTTTTTTTTTTTTTCTTTTTTTCCTATTACCAATCATATTTGTGAAAATTCTAAATTAGGGTTTCACACCTTGTTTTACAAAGCAGATGTTCAGCCACCTTTGTATCTTGCCATTCCTAAGGTGTTCCTCGCCGAGCCCCAAGGAACAAGTTGGCCACCTGAATGGCTGTGCAAAACTCACGCTTATTCATATTCTAGTTTCTCAAGTTCCAGTTTGCTCAGTTTTTCTAGCCACATCCTAAACACTATAGTGTATATAAGAACAGTAAAAGGATGACTACAGTGACGCATACTGCTGCCTCACAAGATTGTGGTTCTTTCCCATCACAAGAATCTTTAAATTATCAGATATACTAGCTTAATGACAACTGTGACACTGATTAAATCCAAGCAGCCAGTTTAAAGGTAACACTTTGGCTCTAAGTCTTAACAGACTTAATATATAGATACGACATCTTCTTTTAGTGTTTATTTTATTAATATAAAACCATTCTGAAAAGGAGATGTTTGCTTTCTATGTTGAAGGCTTCAAGGCTTTGCCATTTTTGAGTTATTCTGCTTTTACTGGTTTTTTTTTCTGCTTTTTTTTCAGTTATAGCTTTTTATTTTTATTTTGCATATATACACAGAGACATGCAATTTCCTTACAAAAAAACCTCCACATTTACTGAAGGGACTTAATTTGAACATCTTTGAAGAAATCATCTTTGACCAGGAAGCAATTTGTAAATTTTTAGTCCAGAAGGAAAGCTATCAGGAAGTTATCACTGTCTGAAAACAGGGTGTGATTATTGAATATATTTTGCAAGCCTAATGATGGTATTTCCTTCTAAATGACAGCTATAATAATGATTTGCTGCAAGATAACATGACAGTTTTCAATAATCTTTCCATTCTCAGTATTTGGACACTGGAAGGAAAGATAGTGTAATTAAGGGGAAGAGAAAGAGAAGGTGCCATCAATTTATGACTTCACCTTTTACAACCCAATTTATCCAACAGATTTTAAAACCAATAGTCAGATGAAAAATCTTTTACAACTCACAGAGTGAACAGATGGCACAGCAGTATTGAAAATGACAGTATATATACACGAAATGAACTGGTGCTTTGCTCTAGTTAAGAAGCTGTCAACATTTGTATTACAAACCTCAGTTTTCAAGGGTTTGTAAGTTGGCTATTTTAGATAACATCTGGCAAATCTTGGCTTACAAACTGCATGTCTAGATACTGTGAAAAAAAAAAAAAAAGCATGTTTATTATTTCATCCGTTTCATGCTTTTACACATACCTTAACATATTACAAACACTGGCTGTAACTTCAGATGCTGAGGAAGTGTCCTTAGTGGGATTTTGAGTGAGCTGGTTAGTCAGTGAGGAGCTGTGCTGGCTGTGCACAGAAGCATGTGGCTGTCCCCAGTATCCTCCTCTACAGAGGAGGCTTCAGGCACAGCTGATGGGACCTGCCCGAGAACCCAGATGCTCAGTGCCTGGGCTGTTACTGTGCTGTGAGACATTTCTAGACCCTCTGTGAGACAGCTATGTGGAGCAAAAGTGATCAAGATGCCTAACATTAAAAAAAAAAAAAAAAGTTTTTAGCAGTAACACTATTTCCAAAGTAGTATAATATTTGTGTTAAATAACACATTTTGGCTTAGAATGATTGAAAGATGTTATGAAGTAATTAACTTTTTACACTGGTAGTCTACAGCCATGGTTTTCAACAATACAGCCAGGCTGATGTAGCTATACATTGCATAAAACTCCTGCTTATGCAAGGTCTCAGTTTTGGCCATGAAGGAAAAAAAGATCATAACATTTTGCCTAAGACTGAATGGCAGCTCAGGAAGGATTTCAAGATTTGGCTCATCAACTGAATAATTTTAAATTACATGCTACTGGGCTCACTGCTTATGGAATTAGTACCAACATACTGTGCCCATTAGCTTTGGTTTAAATCTATACCATGATCATGGTATAGCTGGTAATGATCATGGATTGAACATGAAGAAAAATGTAGGTCTTACTTAACACATGGGTCTCCTGTGTTTGTTTGATTTTTAAGGTAGAAGTGAAAAAGCAGTAAATATTGCAGTAGCAGGCTCACAGAACCTGTTATATGAAAGGGTGTTTTGAATTGTGAAAGAATATATGGAAAAAGCAAAGGGTTAAAGATGTGTACCAGAAGTAATAATGTGATTTTCAACTTCGCAAACTGTGACCTCATTCTTTCAGGAGGAAATATTGGGAAACAAACAAACTAACCAACCAGTCAAATTGGAAATTATGTTTTTAGTGTCGTTTAGAGGAAAAGAAATACAGTGCAATCAATCATCTGGGTTGCACCTGCTTAGACATCCATATGACAGATTCTCTCAATGGAATAGTAAGTCATCCCCAAAAGCCCTAAATTAGGATTTCCACAATATCCAAATGCTCATGGAATTCCATGACTACTATATGCCTTATTCCCTTAGGCACATTTGAAATTCCTGTCTTGGATGGAATCTATATTACATGAAGTTTTCAGCTTCAGAACAATGACAACAACAACAACAAAAAAGAGTTAGCTAAGGAAAACGAAAAATAGATAAAAGACTAGAGGAAAGGAGTGAGTGAGAGATTAATATAAAAAGTAGTGAACATTAATAACTTTGATAAACAGTGAGAAAGTAGATAGTGAGGGGGATATACTTGCTGGTATATCCAATGATGTCCCACTGATGTTCCTGCCATCTAAGTGAGAATAGGATAAATATGTACTGAATCATATGAAATGACTGTAAGTAAATAATTAGAGTTGTAAAGAGAAAAGCTAAGAATAACAAATTTAAGTATGGAAAGATGATGATGCAAAATGGGAGAGGAAGGACTGCAGCTATCAGGATTTCAAATGAAGGTCTCATCCTCTTTGACAGCATCTCAGCTTCTGTTCATCACAGAAATAGATGGGACCTCCAAACTGAGAGTCTGGTTGTGAAGTGGATACAGGATTTTAGCTCTGCAATGAGCTAAATTAATTTAGCTGCTCCTGCCTCTCATACCCTCTGGTTTTCTGAAACAGCAACATTTGTTAGTCCCTGCCTGTACCTACCTCCCTATTCTCAGTAGAGTTATGTTTCCTGTGGCCGGCTCTCGCTAAAATGGATCACATATTACATTCCTAACACATGCTTTGATCTCTTTTATAATACTGGAGCTGTACTGGCTGTGTCAAAGCCATGCAGCTCCCCAGGCATGGATATATGGCCTTCAGCACCCCTGTGGCTGCACCATTTGCTCTGGGAACTTGGAGTCCATGATGTATTGGCTCCCATTCTGTGTTGACTGCTGTATGGGGTTTATGTGGCAAGGGTTTGGTAGCAGGGGGGCTCTGCTCTGTAAGCATAGCCCAGAAGCTGCCCCAGGTCAGACCAGAGCCAGCTCCAGCTGGCTCCAAAAGGGACCTGCCCCTGGCCAGAGCTGAGCCAGGGAGCGACGCTGGTTGTGCCTCTGGGAGAGCAGAGTTAAGGAAGGGAAAAAACTGCTGTGCCACAGCAGCTGGGAGAGAGGAGTGAGAAATGTGAGAGGAACAGCCCTGCAGACACCCAGGTCAGTGCAGAAGGAGGGCAGGAGGGGCTCCAGGCGCCGCAGCAGAAGTTCCCCTGCGGCCCGTGGAGAGGCCCATGGTGGAGCAGGCCGTCCCCCTGCAGCCCATGGGTACCACACAGAGCAGATCTCCACGCTGCAGCCATGGAGGAGCCCATGGTAGAGCAGGTGGATGTGGCCTGAAAGAGACTGTAGCCTATGGAGAGCCCCCGCAGGAGCAGGCCCGAGGCGGGAGCTGCAGCTCGTGGAGAGGAGCCCGCGCAGGAGCAGGAGGCCTGGCGGGAGCTGACGCCGGTGGGGGACCCATGCTGGAGCAGTCCTCTCGTGAAGGACTGCACCCCATGGTACAGACCCATATGGGAGCAGTTCTTGAAGAGCTGCAGCCTGTGGGAAGCCCCCGCAGGATCAGCTCGGGAAGGACGGCATCCCGTGGGAGGGACCCCATGTGGAGCAGGGGCAGAGAGTGACTGTGAAGGAGTGGCGGAGACGCAGCGTTAGGGACTGACCGCAGCCCCCACTCCCCTTCCCCTGCACCACTCGGGGGCAGGAGGTAGGAGAGGGTGGGTGCAGGAAGGTGTTTTTAGTTTGCTTGTAGTTTCTCACTGCTCTAGTCTGTTAGTGATAGGCAGTAAATGATATTAATCTCCCTATGTTGAGTCTATTTTGCCCATGACAGTAATTTGTGAGTGATCTGCCTGTCCTTATCTTAACCTTTGAGCCCTTTTCCATCATATTTTCTCCCCCTTTTCCTTTGAGGAGGGGGAGTGAGAGAGTGGTTGTGGTGGAGTTTTGCTGCCCCACAGGGTAAAAACACCACAACTGCTTGAGTAGTGCCTTGAACTTGTCTTTTGAATTTAAGGCAAGTCAGTTTCTCTGTAAAAACTAATTAAAATACATAGTGTTAAGTCTTTTTAAAATTTCTGCAGAACCCAAGGTCCAAATATCTCAGTACAATTTTAAGCTAAATCCCAGATTATCCAAGTTTTGTTTAGAGATTTTAAGGACTAAATTACATTGTTTCCATATATCAGGAAACATCTTTTAAAATATACTTTGCAACTTGAAATCCTAATAATTGGTGTATTTCACTGGAATCACAAGTTAAAGATTATGTTTTTCCTAAAGCAAGCTACCATAAAGAAATTTATTTCCTCCAAGTACAAAATGATCTATGCAGTTTAAATTGAGCTAAACATCTTGTACAATAAGATTTTCAGGGAAAACTGCAGTCTGCACTCCCATGTTGCAGTGATAGTCAAAACTGAAAATCTGTGATTGCTACCTGTGACATAGACCAGGAATCTTCTCAAAGGCTAATGTTGAAACATTCAGAAGAGAAAAAACTAGAATACACTGCCCTTTGTTGTTGCTAAAACATTACAGAAAACGTGGAATACTGTTTGTCTTTTGCAGATTTTTCTTCAAATTTGATCTTCTTCCAAAGATTAACTCCACCTGACACAATCCAGAAAATCAACTACTTTCCTTGCCACTACCTAAAAAGTAAAACAAAACAAAACACACACAACACACACAATAGAAGTTTCAAGTCCTGTAGATTTAGCAATATGTGAGAGCAAAGGAGATCTTTTGGAATACTGCAGGTTAATCTTAGGCATTAATGTACACAAATGTGATCTGAACTGAAGTTCAGGACTGGAGACTGAAGTTCTCCAGATAAATTCTGTACCATCATCTTCCACAGTTTCTGATGGTTTTGTATGTCCACAGAACAGATAATTTCTTACTGCAGTTTTCTCTACTAATAATGTGGGTTAAGTTTAGCTAGTAATATGTTTGATTCCAGCTACCTGAAAGCTTGGGTGTCTCTAAATGAGGCTAATAAATTTATGTTTGCACTGCACCAAACAATGCTGTCAGGCTTCTCCAGCACTTCCCTGTTTCCTGTGCCAAGATCGTTAATAAAAATATCAACTAAGATCTGCTAAATTGAAAAGAACCTCTTGAAAAACTTCATTTCAGCCTAATATTTTTTCTTCCTGTACTCTTCAGTGTTGGCCTTTTAGTCAGGCCCTTTCTTGTGTCATAATTCTTTCACTGATTCTTATCTTTTCCATCTTAATTAACAAGTTTCCTAATGTCAGCTCTTCTGAGTTCTACTGTTGTCCAAACAATGAGATTCACAACATTTCCTTTGAAGAGAAAAACAGTTATACACATAAAGATGTTATATCTAGGCTGCTAATATATCTTTCTATTTCCTTCTTATCCCTTCATTTCCTCACTCCATTAGCACTGACTGGCATGGAAAATGCTTCCGGATGTCACATGTCATGGTTGCACAGATGCTCAGCCCTTCATTCAGGTCAGGGTTGCATTTGCCCCTGCGCAGAACTGTATATTACACATGATGTCAGAATAATGAGTCTCAAAGAGACAAGATCACTTCACTGTCTTTTTAAAAGTATAGATGTTCCCGAGTCTGCAGTTTCATGCACCAATTGTTTCAGATTTCTCAAATGGAGATTACCTGGTCTCTTCCCTCACTTGAGAGCATTACAGTCTTTGAGCTTCCTCTTTTGTGATATTTTCCATTTTCATACTCTTATTCTTTCTTTCTTTCTAGTCCTATGAGCAATAATTTCTCTCTCTTTTTTTTTTTTTTTTTGATTCTGTGATTTTCTTCAGTAGCAATGGAGAAGCTATTGAATGAGGCAAGTATTCATTTCATTTTCAGTCATCCTCTAGTTCTGCCTTAAGCTTAATCCCACCTTTGCTGCTGAGTGCCTTTTCCTGTTCTCTTATCTTTTTGATTAGGGACACCCTTGATATTTTTGTTTTACTGTCATCCCTGAGTTCTATGTTAAGATGACTTTTGCTTCCTGATCCTTAAACAGAGAAAATTACCAATGAATTTTTTTCCCCAATTTTTTCTTTTAGGCTCTCTGTTAAATAATTTGCAAAGGATATAGAGGATAAGGAATGGCATCCAATCTCCTTTACACCCTTGTCTTCCCCCCACCCCCCTTTTCCTCCTTTATTTGGATTACAGGTTCCTGTTTATTCCAGTATTTAATGCAAAACCAAACACTCCTCTTCCGCTATTGGGCTCCTGAACTCTTCAGTCCACTTGCCTTTATTAGTTAATTCACTTTGTAAAAATATTTGCCTTGGAAATCAAAAAGCTTAATTACAGATCTCCTTTCATTTGGTCTTTCATTTAAACTGAATTATCTTATGAACAACAAGTTCACAATTAGTTCACACAGTTACACAGTTAGACACAGTCAGTACACATAGTTAAACAGCCTGCAGAGTCTCAGTTGCTAGCTTATGTACTGCTTGAAGTACCTTCTAGACTCTAACTAAATATAATTATTTTTTGATTACTTTATTCAATGAACTGCTACTAATATGGGCGAAATCAGTTATTCTTCAATGTGATATCTAGGAAATCTTCATATTTGTTTTTCTAAATAGCATCATTTTCTAGTCATATTCATACTGGGAACAGGAAAGAACTTGTAATAAAGGCTAGAACCAGTCCAATATATCTTCCATTACTGTGTTCTCTCAAACAGACTTTGACCTGAAAATTCAGTTTTATTGTTGTGTTTTATTTTTGTCTTGATTTTTCCTCTTCTCTTCTTCTCTTTTCTCTCTGAAGTGCACACATAATGTACTACCTGTATGCTGCTCCTCTGTATTTCCTTTATGTTTAAAGTCCTGTCTTGCAATAGTCATTCACTCTCTTGGTCAGTACTGTCTTCTGTTGCTCACATTCCTGAAGTAGATTTCCACAGCTGTGGCATCATGACCATACGCCATTCTCTAGCTAGAATAGGCAGTGGGCTTTCATTTTGTTCAAATATACAACGATATTGGCTGCTAAATCAGTATTCTTACCAGTTTACTTTCCAAACTCCTTGTGTGCATCTTTTTATTCATTGTTTTATCCACTGTCAAGTTTTAAGCCACTCAATTGTCCTCTTATAAACCTAGACAGGAAACCGATTTTGTACTAACTTTCTTTCCTAATTTCTTAATTTTAATGGTAAAATCTGTCAAATTCTGGCTCACTAATTCTGGCTCATTTAGGTCTCTCTTGGACTGTAGAGCCACATGAGGATACTTTACGCATATATAGGCTAAAGGTCTGTAACTACAGGTAATTGGCAGAGTATCTTGAGCTCTAACCTAGGAAAGTATACCTATTGCAAAGAGTGACAAGACTGTGGGGCTAGAGCCTTACGGAAAATAAATAAAATAGCCATTCCAGATAATACCTCTGACAGCTGCATAGATATATATAGCCATCTAAGTTTCACTCCTTCATGATTATTGTTTACTCATCTGCCCCCAGCACTGGCTCAGAAATGCAATGGCTGTTGTGTGATCTGGATCTTTCAATATGCTTCAGAGGCAAAGAATATTGGTAATAATAATAATAAAATCTTTTATTTGCATAAAAAAAAGAAATCTCTGCTGAGGATTAAACAGAACAGGAATGTAGGGGAATACAGTGTATCTCCCTGCTTCTCCCTTTTATTCTTTTCTAACCACTTGTTTAATCAAGCACACATAAGCCTTACCTGGTATCTCACTACAGGGTATGGTGCTTGATATTTTATGAACCAGTTTGCCATTCAGCTGCCCTGCTAATCGTCACTGCAGTTGTATGTTTCTTCAAACAAATGAGGCATTTTACAGGAACACCATGCTACATCAGCTATCAATTTTTAGCTGCAAACATTCAAACAAAATAGTGAAAAACTCAGTTATGTTGCTACTAGAATGAACATGCTTCTTTTTCTCTTTACTCAGTGTTATCATGAAAATTGGAAGGCATGCAAAGAAGATGAAATAAAATCATAGTGTATGCTATGGAACCTAACCATCTAAGTAAAACAACTGCAAATCATAACATCGTAATAAGGAAAAAAAATGCTTACTGCTATTTAGACACATTACATAATCTTGATGAATGTTTACATCATTAGCTACACTGCATTCTCATATATACATTCACTGAAGACGCCATAAGATAGGCAGATCCTAACAGTACCTCATGAGAAAGGAAACTAACACATTTTTTTGTGTTCAATTTTATAAGCCAATTGAACATGGAAATGTGATCGCCATCATTTAAAAGAATTCAATTCATTAATAGTTCTGGTCCAAACCTCTCAAGATTTGTTTCTACTAAAAGTAGGAAAGCAATTTTTAATTTGACATAACTTTTAATTATGAATTTTAGCAAGTGGTGTATATTCTAGTACAGTATTTCCAGTTATTCTGAAACTATTTGTTAACTCCAGTGAAATGTGTTGCAAAATTTCTGGTAGATTAAGAATGCTGTTTGTAAACTTTCAGCAACCATGATTTCCTTTGACCTAGGATACCTAGGATACACTTAACTTAGCTGTAGAAAATCCATGCTTCCCCTGTTTTTTTTGTTTGTTTGTTTTCCAGAGAATGGGGCATCTCCCAGTTGCCATGAAAGTCCACTTGCTTCCACAGAAGAGGAGTTACATTAATAGTTACAGTCATCCAGAAAAGTGTTAGATTAAGGTAGCCAAAGCCATGGGAAAATGCTTACAAGAAATATGGGTGCAGAAAAGCAGGATGCTATGGCTGCCTGGTGGCTCCACATGGACCCATGTAACATCAGGATGACTAGAGCTGAGCCAAAGCTAATAAATCCTGCTATGCATGAGCTGACTCTTTCAGAGCGGTACTGATGGTGCTTCACTCTGCTTCTCAACACACTGGTTTTGAAAGGACATGGAATTCTTTGCATTTTCATCACACTGAAGCAAGATGATGGTCCTTCTGGACCCTGGTCACTCAGAGGCATGACTCAAACACCTTACCTGCTCTGCAGTCCTGCGCAGAGACAGAACTGAGAAATTCCACTGCCCACTTAATGACTCTGTCCAAAGCCATAGCTCCAGTTTATGAGCAGAGATGGTGGAAGTCTGTGGTGATAAAAGGATCAAATGTTTCTGTGGTTCTCATGCATTTCATCTGCTCTCCATGTAGGTGAAAGGGAAAGAACAGCACTGGATGAATTTCATCTGTGGATAAAGTTACTAAACATTTTAACCTCAGTGAAACAGGTCTAACAGGAGGATCTAAGGGTGAACTACCTCAGATCATCTGTCACTTGTTATTGGGGACGGCATCCTTAGAAGTGGGAGTTAAGAGTTCAAAGTCCTATCATGGCAGGAGAGAGTAGAAACTGGGTTTAAGTTTAAGTCAAGAGAAAGAAAAAAGCTTTATTTTTTATCGTTTTAATAGGACCTGCATACCTTAACCTTCCTATCTTAAACTAACCATTATTCCCAGGCTCCGATACTCACAAACAAGCAAATACTTGCATGCCTAATATATATTTGGTATCCTTCATGAAGATGCACCAGTTTTCAAATCAGCCAAGACTTATTTGATTTGATCCTTGTCAATTCAAGGATGAGTTTCCTCCACATATTTATTTCACAAACTTTGTGAAAATCCCTCCCAATAACATGGGTGGCACTAAATGATACACAAATATTGCAGTCTTCATTTTAACATATATGTAAATGGCTGTTTGAGGAAAAGTTTGACAACTGAAACAGTTTGTACATCTCCAAACACAACAGTCACTTCCTTCAAATCGTTGGCTCCCTTTCTGTCACCCAGATGTGCTCTCTGGGAACTACCACAAGAAAAATGGTTTTACTTAACTAAGTCCATGCTGTTTTTATGCATACAACATTGCCATCTGTTCTCTATGGAATGAAAATCTGAACTTTTTCCTATTTACCGTAAATTCAGCAGACCCTGTCCTTCACCAGACTTTGGTTCTCTTATCTTTCAGTCAACCCACCAACCTACAAATTATACTGTACAATTGCATTGTGACATACAAACACAAACTAACAGATCTACATCCACAAAACCATGTAATTCAAAAACAGAAAAGAAAATAATAGCCAATCCCTCAGGCAGATACAAAGGTGTTCTGAGAAGAATCCTCCTAATGATGACTTTTCTCTCCAGAAAAAGATGACATTCGCCCAGTATGGATATCCTAGGAAAGTTGTCTCCATCCATGAATTAGCTACTTGATTCTTTAATGTTCATATTGGCAACTCTAAGGCTGTCTAGACAAGACCAGTATAACATTCCACCTGACCAACAAATTGAAGCAGATTTTAATCATGAAGAACAGCAATTTAAAAGAAAAACAATAGTGTTCACTTAAAACTTGAAAATAACTTTTATAAAATAGAACATCTTCAATCCAAAGAGTACAATACTAGAGCAGTAATTATTGTTGTGACACTCCTAGTTTTAACTTCAGACTTTATTTCACAGTTTCAAGTGAGCATCAGAACTTTGCAGATATTTTCCCTTTGCAACTTTATTCATTGGATGTTTCCTTTTCAATTTTAGTTTTGTACTTTGGCTGTAATGAATATTTCTGCAATGAGACATAAAAAATCATTACATTAGTGCTATGAAAATATTCCAGTAGGAGCATAAAACAGTGGACAGTTTTGTAAAACATTTTGAAATGTGGATGCCTTAAATGAAGATACTACAAAGCTTAAAATGCAGGATCTCCTGTACATACTGATTCCAAATGTAAAGTAATAAAGTAATAAAATCTATTTCCTTTGGTAATGATTATATTTTCATATTGATTTTGAGTTTGTTTTTTTTATTAATGTAGCTTGCTATGAACATGTTTTATGGAGTGCAGTGGGACAGATAATGCATGGTAAGATTGCATTGGCAATTACCAAGCATTGATCAAGTCAAGCATCTATGCACATTTTAAAAGTCAAAACCATTCAGAAGTGACAACATTTTAAGGATCTCCTGTTACTCAGATGAAAAGAATCATAGAATTATTGGATAATTCAGGTTAGAAGGGCCCTCAGGAGGTCATTTATAAAGCAAGATGCTTTTAGTTTTAGTATCAAATTTTAGGTGGAGCTATCTGAAAATGGGGGAAATCTTATTTATAAATCCTGCTAGAATGGTGGAACATCTATCCTTCCCATTTTCTTCTCAAAATTGGCTCCCTTCATTATATGATCTCATTTTCCAACTATTCCTAAAAGTAAAATAGAACATCATTCACCAGACTTTCTTACAGAACATAAACTGTCATTCTTCTCCCCTAGATACTGTTATTGCATCCCATAAATACATCTAGTGATGCAGGAACACTATTACATAGTGTGCAAAATAAAGAAAAGATTGTGCTTCTTTTTAAGATGAAATAGCAAATCCCATTTATCGTCTCAAGTTGATTTGTTTCTTAAGATTGACTGACTTGCACACACCATCATAACATTTTCTACCTGTTAGGAAATGGTGTCCTCCTGTTTGCATATACATGGCCTCTGTGCACAGTAATGTAGTGGTTTTACCCTGCCGGGCAGCTGAACTCCACCACAGCCGCTCTCTCACTCCCCCTCCTCAAAGAAGAGGAGGAGAAGAAAGTATGATGTAAAGAAAACAGGGTCTCTCGCAGGTTGAGATAAGGGTAATTTAATTAAAGGAAAAAAAAAGGAAAGAACAAGCGAAGGCCACGCGGAAGCACAGAGGGGAAAGGGAAAAAAAAAATTATTCTCTACTTCCCCATCAGCGAGCGGTGTTCGGCCACGTCTTGGGAAGCAGGGCCTTAATACGCGTAGCAGTTGTTCGGGAGGACAGACGTCTTCACAACGAGAGCCCCCACCCTCCTTCCTTTTTTCAGCTTTTATTGCTGAGTGTGACATCATATGGTATGGAATATCCCTTTGGTTGCTTTAGGTCAGCTGCCCTGGCCATGTCCCCTCCCCACTTCTTGCCCACCCCCACCTACTGGCTTTGGGGGGTCTGGAGAGAGTCCTGGTGCTGTGCCAGCACTGCTCGGCAGTAGCCAAAACACTGGTGTGATACCAGCGCTGTTCTAGCTACAAGTGCAGAGTACAATGCTATATAGGCTGCTGCAGGGAAGGTTAACTCTATCCCAGTCAGACCCAGTACAAGTAAACAGAAGGATCATCCTTCAGCTTTTCTTTCAATGAATGCAGCTCTCTAGCTATAAGCATATTATCTTGAGATAAGTCTTCTACAGCTCTAAATGTTCATATTTTAATCAAATCCAGTTGATACTGTTTTCTGAAGTTATAGGAATGGTTGTATGTAAATAGAGATAGAAAACATAAACATTCATGTTCTGATAATCCTAACTAGTTTAGGTTGTCAGACCACAGTGCACGTATATAAAGTGAAATTGGAGCTGGATCTTGAGACTTTGCTGTTTCCCAGTGAAACACTTGAGGAAAGCAACCTGAAAGCTGGGCAAGAATGGAAGATCAACAAGCTACACAGAAGTACTCTCTCTGTTACACAATGAAAAGAGTGCTGTTATCTCTGAAATGACACTCAAGATAAATAGCCTTGCTGATAAGGCAAGACATATTTCTTTCCATTTATATAATAACTGCCCAGATATTCTGGTTGAGAACCCATTTCCACCTCTCCATCTCATGTTTGAGCACATCCAGTCTCAGCAAACTGCATTGTATTCTGCATCATGCTCCATATTGTTATGCAGAATAGCCAAGGATATTCTGCTGCTAATGAAGAGACGTACTTACAGGAGGATTCATGGTTATAGCCTGCAGGCAAGAAAACAACATTAAGAGTAAAGAGTGTCATTTAAACCTTAAGGGTTATTTAAGACTCCTGAAATAAAATGACTTTAAAGGGCTGAGTTAAGAACCATGGTTATACAGATGTAACTTGAAGACATTTTTCCTAAAATAATTGCATGCTTTTTTCTGTCATCTTTCCCAAACCATTTCTATTTACTTCATAAGGCTCTACAAATGTTTCTGGCAATTCAGTAAAAGCTAAACCTTGTTGCATGTAAAGTCTGGGGTCCTTTTCCCTCGAGCATAACTTCTGGAAAAAATAATTTCAGTGTCTTTTCTTTTCTTTTCTTTTCTTTTCTTTTCTTTTCTTTTCTTTTCTTTTCTTTTCTTTTCTTTTCTTTTCTTTTCTTTTCTTTTCTTTTCTTTTCTTTTCTTTTCTTTTCTTTTCTTTTCTTTTCTTTTCTTTTCTTCTTGTGTATTCATGTTTTCCCCAAACAGACTCATTTCTCTGCTGTTTGTTTATCATATAAAACCTGTCCTTTCTTCGTACCCCATCTCGCATTTATTTATGTATGTATTTGTTGGTAGTTACATGACTTTGAAGGAAAAGAACAGACTAGAGGACAGAGCATTTCCACTCTCAGGGAACATGGGAAGCATGGAAGACTTGATTGTACAGCACCCTGGACCATATTTAAGAAAGAAATTCTTCACCATAAGTGTGGGGAGGCACTGGAACAGGTTGCGCAGAGAAGCTGTGGATGCCCCTGCCTGGAAGTATTGGGCAACCTGATCTAGTGGAAGGTGTCCCTGCCCATGGCAGGGGCATTGGAACTAGATGGTCTTTAAGATCCCTTCCAACCCAAGCCATTCTATGATTCTGTGATTTGATATAGTTGTAGAAAGACTCCTCACTTTCCCATCGTTTGGGAAGATCTTTGCCCTTTTAGTGTTTCAGAAATGGGTCTGTACTGAACTAGTTGGGGCAGTAGTGGAACACTGTTGTGTGACATACATTACTGCTACATTTGAAAGTTTCTTGGAGCAATAAAGATGAAGAAATAAACTCTAATATCTTCTTACACTCCCTTGCCAGCAGCACTGTCTTGTGATGCATGGATTTCCTCCTAAGCAGCTTGGCTTCTTCAGTTCCAGTGGCTGGCACAAGCTGTCATTCTGACTTACTGCTGTAGCACAAGACTACAAATATCCCTTGCAGGATATATCCTTTCAGGATATTTGCGCTGGAAATATGTTTTCTGTAAAAAATATTCTAAAGACAAAAGAAGACAAATTATTCTCAAGCATAAAAACATTAATTTAAAAGAACAGAAGACCTATTCAAAGTAAATTAAAACTTTCACCCCAAAGCCTGTGGATTTGTTTCCCCCACAAGACTAATAATAGCACAGATGATTTAAACACTGAGGTGCAACGGGATGCTTTTCAGTGGGCTGGGGATGACCAGCCCACTGAGGAGAGGAGGGGAAATTGGAGCCTTTCTCTGTGCAGGATCTGTGGGCTGCTGCTTGGCTAGCTGGTGTGGGTAGCTGGTACTGGGCTGGGCATGCACAGCCTCCATTATTTCCATAGGCTTGATGTGATCACTGCTGCTACCAATGCTTCACAGCCCTTGTCTTTTCTGCTGCCTCCTGGCAGAAGAAGTCTCCAGGTTTTGCTGTCTTCTGGAGGAAGATTTTAGAAACAAGGTATGAAAAAAGCCTGTCGACCCTTCAAAGCCCTCTGAGCTACTGAAGCAAGAGAGCACTTCAGGTACTGCTTGCTGTCTCAGCAGCAGGGTTGTTTTACTGCAAGGCTGGAAGCAATTTTTTTTTTTTTTTAATGTGTTTTGTATATCCTGTTCAAGTGACAGTATTACAGGAGGAAAACAGTGAAACTTGAGAAAAACACTGTTCTCATGGAAAAGACACTTTGATTTAGGAAGCTGGGTGTCACTTCTGTGAGTCAACCCCTTTAAATAGACATGTTTTTGTGAGTCCTGTGGCTGCGCAGGACCCGTGCACAGTGAACCCGGTGCCCGTGCATAAGGAGGCCGTGAGCGGCGCCATGCTGGCCGCAGCCAGTTCCAGCCGGCTCCCAGACCTGCATGGGCTGGGCAGGTACCGCTGGGGGTGAGCGGCAGCCATGGGGGGAGGAGAAATGGGGGAGACGTGGGGAGGGAATGGTGCGGGGGACACGGCCAGAGGCCCGATGCTGGAGGGATGCTGCTCTGAGGGACTGTGGCCCGTGGGCAACCCATCCTGAGGGAGCGACATCCCTGAGGGACTGTGGCCCAGGGGAGACCCATGCAGGGGGCAGAGGTAAATGAGTAGGAAGCCCAGAGAAGCAGAGGGAAAAGAAGTGACAGACACCATTGCACACACAGCCCAGCCTCAGTGCTGCCTGTCACCTCCCCTGAGCAACTGCGAAGGACTGAGTGTCCATGAAGCAAGTGGCTGCAGTGTCTTGTGGTCACTGGGACTGTGCCCAGTGGGTGACAGTGCGGTGTGGCCAGGCATGTCACCGATATCTGATGCAGAGGGAGCCGAGGCCACAGTAGTACTGGGGTGAGATGGAGTCCTTGGTTCAGGCTAGTATCTGCCTGTCGAGGTTCACAGAGCCACCGGACCAAGTGCAAGTGGGAACCTCACCCTCCTGCCAGCAGAAGCCCTGACAAACCAGCCTCAACAGGGCCTGAAGAGGGAGAGAGGGCTGTTAGATGAGCCAGGGCTGGATGACCATGGCAGGGCAGAGCAGACCCGACCTGAAATGCAGCTCTGTGGATTGCAGTGGTCCAGGAGGCAGTGTAGAGCTCCCCTCTGAAGATGAACCGACTTCCTGCCTTAAACAGAACTTTTCACAATCATGACCTGAAGGTCTGGAAAGCAAAAAAATAAACATTTTTTGTGAGTCAAGTCAGTGAAGAGGATTGGCAGACTAAAATTTAGTCTGCCTTTGATAGGAGAGGGTAAAGAAAACAAGCAGTTGCAAAGCACTGTTTCAAACAGAAAGCAGGCGGATTGGAGTATGTTGGTATTCGGACTTCAGAAAAGCTGGGCACTACTTTTTAAGCAGGTGGAAACAGAAGTAAGTAATACTTGAGAAGTCATCAGGCATTACATAGAGCTGTTATAAAGCAATAACTGGAAGGCAAGCATTTTGGTAGCACTGGCTGTGAAATTTCTCCTTGAGAATATGTAAAGCATAAAGTAGTGTCCATTTGTTTGTAAAATCCCATCTCCATCCCAATGGCTTTTGTCTTCACATAGAAAAAAGTGCAGCAGACTTCAGGCATTGATGTTCCAGCCACTTCCAGAGAGACGTTTACTGCCTGGCTTAAAGATAAAAATAAAATTATTAGAAATGTAGACCTGGAGTTGTGCTGTGGTTTAACCGGGCAGGCAGCTAAGCACCACACAGCTATTCGCCCCCACCGCCCCAGCAGTGGGACGGGGGAGAGAATCAGGGAAAAAAAGGTAAAACTCATGGGTTGAGATAAAGACAGTTTAATAGGACATAAAAGGAAGGGAAAATAATGATAATAATTATGATAAAGGAATATACAAATATTGATGCACAACAGAATTGCTTACCACCTGCTGACCGAAGCCCAGCCTGTCCCACAGCAGTGGCCACCCCCCTGCCCCCCCAGTTNAGTCCTTTTGAGGACAAGGTGACTTTATTGCCCCTTTTTTCTATGGAAAGGAGTAAAGAATTTCCTTAATTAACAATGTAGTTTGTTTCCTTAAGGACGTGTATACCTATGTTTGTAAGTAAGTGTAACTCCTTGGATTAAACCAAGTACACCATCAATGCATTGGAATATGGTGCTCAGTAATATGTATTGCAACTTGCTTACCACAACCACCTTACATAAAAAATAGATATGTCTAGATGTTTGGCTGAAGTGCCCCCTCAGCTGTTACCTAATTAATGTTTAGCAGTATGTTTAACAATTCTCCATAGTTATATGGAGAAACAAAGGACCATGCCAAGCAATATCTTATGTATTTTTTCACTCTTTCTAATGGATTGTGGTATTAAATATTATGAATTAGTCATTTGAAACTGTAGATCTTTGAGGAAGGAATGTATCCTTCCTTCTGCTTCCTCCATCCTAACCAAGTATCCATCTTCAAGTGAAGGACTGGGCAGCAAAGGGTTCAAATAATTTCTCATGCCATTTGCTTAATGTGAATGAAATCAGACAGTATTTCAGCTAGGTGTTCAAGACCCTAACCATTTTTTTATTTGCAGCAAGTTTCTGGAGAACACTCAATGCCAGCAGGTCCAGGTTGATGTATTCGCACAAGTAAATAACTCCGAGATGTACACAAGGCTTGCTGTACTCTTGCAATATCTTACTTTACTGATAGTACAACTGAACATGAACAGTGCATGTGAGCAAATATTGGAGAACTATCTCATAAACCACTTTATAAAATAATTGTTGCTATATCTATATCATCAGTTAGAAACAGCTAAGTATGCTAACCTGAATAAAGACTAGCTAATATGCTGCAATTTCTCTCTTGTGACTGCATTCCTCTCCGCAGCCTTGCTGTGTATCTATCTGTTTTGTTTTCCTTCAGCACCTCTTAAACCAATGTAATCTAAAATCCTATTCTGATTGTACATGAATTCTACAAGGTATAGAAGTGATAAACTGCATGCAAACAGAAGTTAGGGGGAGGGCTGTGAATTTGCTGTTGTAAGACTCACTGGGGTGGGACAATTGCATGCTTGCCACAGGAGCTCTCCAGCAAAGCTGAATTTTTATGGAGGTTATCCTCCATTAGCTGTGCCATAGTCCTTCCAGTGGATTACAGTGATTACCAATGACAAAATACTTTCCTGTGGATTTGTGGAGTTTAGCCAGAGAGGGTAAATCACTCGAGTTTAGTTCCAGAGCAGCAATATTGGAAAAAATAATCATACTTTATTACTAGGTTTAAAGGGGAAAAAATAATGCCAGCGTTGTCTTACCCTTGTGCAGCTGAAGCCTTGCTAGAACAGATATTCAAATCTATTCTTTATTTTATATTTCATACAGAAAATGGTAATCTTTGGCTTTGATTCAGACTAATAGCTCAAACCTTTATTACTCTTATAGTGGAGAAATAAAAAAATTGAGCATCAAGAAATGAAAATAATGTGATTGCATGAGAAAGCAGGAATATTCAGTGAATTGCATGCACCACAGACAACTGAGATGCCATATACCTTGCAAAGCAATTCGGTAAAGCCTTTATCCATCTCCCTGTAAATGACATCCATTAGCTATTAAATTGTAAAAGGTAGATAAAATATATATTTTGAATATTATTTGCTCCCCTTCTTCGGTGTATATGAATGCACACGTGTAACAATTGATTTGACAAAAGCCTAAAGGATCTGGGAATATCTAATTTACTACATATAGGCTGGACAATTGCATATATTCAGTTTATTGTCTAGATCTGTTTTGTGGTCATCCTCATTTGCACTTATATGTTTGGTATTGAAATAACCAACAAACAAAAGTCTTATGCAACTGCTATGTCTTCCAAACTTCAGAAGCTACACATCTTAATTTGTTACTCTTACTGTTCAAGTTGCTTTGTTATGGGAGGAAAAAGAAAATAAAAGAAAAGGAAAGAAAAGAAAAATCCAGGGACATTAGTATTTTTGAGCGGTAGTATTGGTTAAGCTGTTGGTTAATTTATAAAGCTGTCAGTGTTAAAAATAAGAAATGAAATATCCCTTGCAATTTCATTACACAGGTAAAAAAATTTCAGAGGTTAGAATTGCTGAAATGACACTGACATAGAAAAGATAAATTTATTCATGACATCAATCCCATAGTTCATTTACATTTGCAAAATATACTGTCTTGTAAAACTATGATTAAGTGGGTAGCTTATAATACAAATTGTTAGGCGTTTGCTACTTCTATTATTTTTAATAGGGTCTGAACTTTGTGTTATAGAATGTATTTCATTCCATATACTTTTCTAAAACTTCTTTCCCTGTTTTCAAGAAAAAAAAAAGAAATCATATTATAGATATCCTTTGGATATTTTTCCTTCCTTACTTGTCTGTTTTCTTTCTGTCCATTCTCAGGATGGATTTTTGCTTTGTATTTTAATCATAAGGGCCTAAAGAATAGAATACAATAAAAAATAGACTTGTTTGCTGAGAATCCATAGGCAATTTATCCCATGGCAATACTCTATAAAATAATTGCAGTATGGGTTCACCACTGAAGTATATTGAAGCTATACAAAATAATGAATTTCCTTTAGTGCTTTAGAGGAAAATAATTACAAGATCCAGCACTGAATTAATGCTACAGTCTTAATCATCTCACATCTACCAGAGGTAATCTTGTCTCAATTATAGATTTCCAGCTGGAAATGGGTTTAAAACCAGATTGCTCTTCTGATCTTTCTTGGCCATGTGGTGGAACAGAAATGTCTTGACATCATTATTAATAGAAGCATTACTAACATTAACATGCAGACTGTGTAACACTCCACATGCCACATACAATGCTACATCTTTTTGACTTAAGCCCAAGTTTTGAAGCAACTATGCAATGCTTTTACTTCATTTTAGCAAGGCTGAGAATTAAATTCCATACTTAGTACACAAGTATTATAGAGGTTTAGTGGTTTGAACAATGTCATCAGAAAGTTCCCAGGATATCTTGCAGATCTTTATGTTCATGAAGAAAGGGCATGAATAAAGATGGATGTCAGTGCTCAAATCTCCATCAGATGTTTCGCTAAAAAAATTCTACCCATACTACTTCATGCTGAAACAAAAAGTGCAATAGTAAGTTACCAATAAGTTGATTATTGCACTTTCCTGCAGTCTGACTTAAAGAAGTATTTTACTTTGGTAATTCAATCAAGATTCTGCTACTCAGAGCAAACTGACTTACCTATTTCTTCCATTATGTCTAACATCTTCACGGTAGCTGCACATGATTTGTTTTATAATCTTCCAAAAGCTTTTTTTTCTAGCCTTTGAGACCTTGTAGCACATCCTTGATAGTGGTGCCTTTCTACTATTGTCTTTTTGCTTGCTGCTCTTCTGAGCCTTAAGAATTAATGTCTCTTTATCGTCATTTGCCTTTTACATATTTTGAAATAGCTTACAAAGTCTGCTCAACTAGAATATCTAATTGTGTTATGTTTTTGAGCCTGTAAAAACTCAAAAGTCAAAGTCACTTCACAGTCGTGAAGCTTAACCATTTTTTCTTCAGTTCTACAATGATATTTCTCCTACATTATGTTCTTTTTGAAGAACATAAGAAGTGTCATTCACTGTACAGGTTGCTTGGCCTCATCTTTTGAGCAATAATGGAACTTCTTCACCCACATTTTAATTTTCTTTTGGCTGTCTGAATTTGTTATCTATGAAAATGTATCAAAATCTTTTCTTTATGTAAAATTAGATGCAACGAAAAATTTAGGTACTTCACAAACAATTCCTTTATTTGTGCAGAATGTTTGTATGTTGGGCAAATCCAACCCTTAATAAAAGCATGTGCTAAGCAGGGCCATCTCTGTCCTGTTAGTGGATGTGTACACTTTGGAGGCTTAGGTTAAGGGGTTTCAGAATTCTTAGCATTATATGTCTGTTCTGTGTGTTTAAGCTTGGCTGTATTGGGATTGCCTGCCTTTTTGGAAATTGGGCCATAAGGTTTCAAATTAGGTCTTCAGAACACAAACATAGTATAGTACTGACTTCTTTGAGTGACTGGCTTCCAATCTGAGGTGACTGCAACATGGTGTCAAAGTACATAAGCTAGTTTTCAGGGAGCTAGCCCACCTCTGGGTAGCAGTCTATTGCAGCAGCAGGAAGTGCAGGTTGTCACCGTCATACTGTTGGGACTGGTGCCAAATACTTGACTTTTGGAAAGCTGAGAAAAGACTAACAGTCTGCATTGGAAAAGACTAAGCTGAATGCTTAATAAGCATGTTTCCATAACATTTACTCTTTGAGAAAGAAAATCACACAGCTCAGAACTGCTTGGATCTGGGAAGCAGTGATTTCTCAGAGGGTTGGAGATGGGGCTGGGGTTTGGATGAATAATCTTTTTGAATGAATTTTCACTCTTCCCCATTCCCATTGGTGACTACTAAGCTTTTCCTCTTCACTCAGTCCTGATTGATACTAATTAACTTATCTCAGCTCCATTGCAACCAACCCTCATCTTTATTGCAGAAAGGGAATTGCCCATTTCTGGGTAATTTTACATTTTTCCTCTGTAGTCCTGTCTTCTCTTCCCAAGAAGAAACCCTGCAGGAGGTTTTTTTGTTTTGAGTAGAGTTGAAATGATGCCTTTTAACCAATTTTGAACCTTTTTTTTCAGACAGTTCAAAAACTAATCCTCTTTCATAAAAGTCTTTTCACTTTTCCAATAAATTGTCATTTACTTTCTCTTTAGTAGTTTGCTGAGAAAATGCTGACAAACTTCAACTGACTGAACTCAGAACCTTTTAACATCAAATGTGATACAACCCAAAAGGGTGGCAGAACGGTCAGCTACACTTGTGGCCACAGGATAAGGCCTATTGATTTGAAGGTGCTTACTGCAGTGTAGAATAAATGCACTCAAGCTGGCTGTCAGATACCTAAATCACATCCAGGTAACAGTCTAGCTACAGGATGGGAGACCTCAAATCAGGGTCAGCACACCAGCATGACAGCCTTAGCTGACCGACTGTTGGCAAGCAGAGTAAAGTCTCATCTTAAAGTCATCTTACTTTCCAGCCCGGTTCCCATGTCACAAGGACAGATCAGCAGTTCTGCATATATACCTAGGCAACCTGGCAGACATGTATTTAATTTTGTGCTTAAAGAAAATAATTCATCACTCCTTAAGTCAATTATAATCATAATTTTTCTTTTGGTGTGTACAAAAATAGAGTAGAAACTTATATACAGAAATAGTAGAAATGAGGCTGAAAAGGTGAGGGGTTGATGTAGACTTTTCTCTATTTATGGAAACTTTTAAAATACCTGTGGACTAATCTGTTTGTGCTTTTAAAAACTTTCAGAACTCCTTAAGTGTTGAAGGCATTAATGTTAATGCTTCCTAAGACATTTCCTTTTCTTTTATGCAATTGGACTGAGAAAAAATAATCAAAGTGATTTTACTGTGACCAAATGCATAAGTAAGCTAGAAAAAGGGTGGGGGAAAAAATACCTGCAAAAATAATTCTGTGTTTTTTTTTATTATTATTATTATTATTATTGATCATTCGAGAAATATTTTAAAAAACACAAGGACATGCCTTAAGGTTTACTCACCCTTCAGATTAAGGATCTGGACTGCCCCCAAATTCCCAAATTTTATTCTCACTTCAAAAATGACAAGTGTTTTTTGCATTTGATGGGGCTTATCTATCGTATAGTGACAGAAGATTTTTTTTCTGCTGTCTTCTGCTCCTCCTTACTGAGTTTCTTCTTTCTCTCCCATCACTTTCTTTTCTTCAGCTGGTACTTCTCTAGTATTAGGGCCATTCACATGATCCTTAGATGAGCATAACCTTTGCGGAGGAGAGATATGTCAGAAGTAGTAAGAAGCAGCTATGGCTGCAGTATACTCCAGCTATTCTCAATTAATGTATGACTACCTTGGTTACTCTTAATGGCAGGACTGTGTATGAGTGCTTGTCTAAGTATGGGCAGCCTTCAGGCTACAGTTAAAAGAAGAACCAGTCTTCTAATTTTTCGGTGTCTGCAGAGAATTTGGTTCAGTCCATGTGATACTTTGGGCAAACAACCTAAAATTCTTCTTGTATATTGATAACTATGGCCTGTCATCTGAAAGTCAAGAATAATTCTCCTTTTATTCTTCACACACTAGAAACATTTGTCTCTGTAAATCCTAGGATGGCTTAATTCACAAATTAAATTGTCAAAGAATAGGTCCACATTCTTCTCAGTTGGATTTTAATTTCATTCTTTGCCTATAGCACAAATAAATAGTCTTGGTAGAGTGTTTAAATGATTTCTTGCCATTGTAATGTTCCTATAATATATTTGCCAGGATATTAGAACACTTCTTAATATTAAATAAGAGTTATCTCATCAGCTTTCTTCCAGGGATAACAAACACACTGTGCAATGTGTATTCTCCTCTGTTTTTACAAATATATACAGAAATATGTATTTAAAAGTTAAATAAATGAAAAAGCCTTGTTTTCTGGAACAATTCATGACTTAATCTTATAAAGGGCCTTAAGAAAGCTTGTTCTCTAGCTTGGAGGAAAGCTTTAATCTTATTGTAGAGAGCTTCATTGTGCCCACAGATTTATTCTTCAGGTTATGATCTTCAACCTAGAGCTTTAGGCAAGTTTTCATATGTTATCAAACACTGCAGAGATAACAACCTTGGACCAAATCTAATCTGTCTAAGTTATTTAAGCAGTGAGAGATGCAGATAGGCATTTTTGAAAATTTTGTGGGTCACTGAGCAAACTAGCCCTGTAACTCATTGAAATCTGTGCGAAATACACATTGAATCAACTCTGGAACCTCCGAGAAAATCCTTCTTTTGACCTGTGCTTGCTATTTAATGACTAAATAAATTTGAAAACCTGGACTTTGGATCTTGAGGTCAACTCAACAATCTGTGTAAGAATGGCACAGAAAAGGCAGACCTGGCATCCTTGTAATATCCAGTGCTGCTGAAGAAACATCATGGTAAAATGGACTTGAAGTAAATCATGTCAGTGCACATTAGTATGCTATTTATTAGTGCTTTCAATATGGGATACTCAGTAAAACTTCTTTTGTGTTTTGAGTAACAATGGTACAAAAGCTAAGGTAAAATAATGCAATGCTACTGGTTTTCAAATATGTTTGCCTCATTTTTATTAACCACTTCCACAAATTTATAGCATTTTTTTGGTGAAACTTGGAAGCATAATATTTAACTAAATTTTATGTAATCGACTAAATCCCAGAGATTTTATCTGTAAATTTGAGAAATCATTGAGGGAATAGAAGAAAGAAGGTGGGGTTATAATACTTTCTTTGGCAAATTTAATAGTCTAGAGGCATTAAAAGGGAAATGGAACAGTGACAGAGTCTATTGGCATAAAGAATGAACAATGCTGATGATATTTTAGAGATCTTCCAGCTTTTGGTCAGTTTAGCTCAGCATCAGTCAACACCACTTCCAGTGCTGTAGAGAGATTTTAACACGAAACACAGGAATGGGAACCAGAGGCACAGATGATCAAGGTATGCCAGTGCAACTGCACATATCTGTTATTCATAGATTAATATTTTCTCAGCATTTCAAAATACTTCCTACCCACCTTAACAAATGTAGTATCTCTAGTAAAATGATGCTCTAGTAATTAAGGCAAAACTTATATGTGTTAGCTACATGCAGCAGTAATTGCAAATATATTAAACAAAAATATTCTTTCATTTCAAGTAGCACTGAATTCACCTGGAACATTTTAAAAGTCCATTGTTTGAATATAGTGATAATAATAGCTGTTTATAATAACAGTGCTATCAGCCATACCAAATATCACCCTTAGGCCGCAGAAACAGCCATATGTTTTAAGCAGTGTATGTTTCACTGCATTTAGCTACAATCTCTCTCTTAATTAGAAAAGCTGCATGTGCAAAACTAAGTACTGGAAAACTAATCAAGACGGTATAGGAAACTGACTGGCAGCATGTAAGAAGATGGAATGATCTTTACCCCAGAAAGTCTGATGTTGCATTTCCATACTGTGGCCACAGAGATGAGGTCAGCTCTACTGTGAATCTAGAGTAACACAGTTAAATCAATGGAATTACTCTGGATCTTCTCCAACTCAAGGGCGCACAGTTTTTGGCAGTGGGTACTCAGCAGCTCATAGAAATCTGACCCACACTCTGTATTGGCACAGGTCTTTTAGCTAATTTCTGACAGATTTCTGGTGCAGGATTTTGCCTCAGTGACTTTGGAAACCTCTGGAGGTGTTGCTGCAGGTAGTGTTTTGGAGATCCACAAAAACTAAAAAATGTATGCATGCATATATATATTTGTAAATTCTCTCTCTTTATATACGTAGACATATAGTTAATTAAGCCTGCAACAAACTCAAAAATATAGGTATGACCAATGATTTAAACTGAGATTCTTTTGAAACAGAGAATCAATGAAGAAGATTCAGTGCATGAAATCAATCCAGTTGCATGTCAGGAATGTACACCATGTTTATAGGACTAAAAATCTTTGTTTTGAAAATGCTGACATGTTTTTCCACCTGTCTACTCCTGCACACTGTCTGAGCACTTTCTAAGTGTACTTCAAATTATTAGCTGCAAGCAGATTTCAACAGTGTCATTTGTTATATGTGCATTAGTCACTAGAGAGATGACAATGATTGATTTGTTTAATGACAACAATTTGTCTGCAAATTTGTTCTCAATTGTTTCTTCTGCATAATTTCCTTTAATCTTTATTTCGAGTGTCTTAGGAGTTAACAGACGAGCTTTATTTTCTGGAAAGTGGCAAAACATTTCTTCTAAAATTTGTTACGCTGTATGGATGTACAGAAAATGGAAGTATGAAATTAGGGCTGATTGGTGTCCTGTGCTTTTGTAAGCAATGAAACAGCCACAAATAAAATGCATATCTGCATTTCCTCTGGGTTCAGTACTCAGAAAGCAGTGAAAGGTACTGAACACAAAATCTGCCTAGCGATCAATGCAAAAGAGGTCACATCCTTGTGTGCACATACTTAGGGAATTCCCTCAAACAGCTAATTCCCTCAAACAGCTAGCACTTGATGAAATGTTGCTGGAGTGGTATCCTTCCCTCCATTTTGGGAAACCTGCAGGCTCTCTGCTTTAAGTGAAAGGGACTTGGTGAGACCAGGTGATCAGCTACTGCCTCTCTACTAAAGACAGCTAACACCCACAGGTAAGGACATGCATGTAATTTTGTGCTGATGAGGCTAGGGGATGATGCTTGCAAAAGAATTAGACAGACAAAGTGAGGCAAAGAGGGTACCTGGCAGAGGAGCAAGTCAAGCCCTTATTCTGCAGACATTCATCAGCAGTCAATGCACTCAGCCTTACATGGATGGCAAAGGCAGTAGGAGTCAAACTGTGGAAAAATTAGCAGGAACAAGGGTATTTGCTCTGGCATAAAAGAAATTTTTGCTCAAAAGTCAGATTGAACTTTGTTTACCTCATCAGTCTGAACTTTTTATTATATCAGATATTACTGTGGGTGTCTGGATTAGCCAACCTAATCTTGTATAGACTAGTTGCTGTGAGACATTTCCTTTCACGAGTGCATGTCAGGTCCCATTATCCTCAACAGGCAAGCTGAAAGTAACTAAAAGTGGAAATGAGTAAGAATCGATGAGGTATGTTAATGTTTGGTTTGTGTTTTATTAAAACCTCTCAGGGCAGCCAATTTACAGGAGGGAGGGGGAGTGCCTTTGACTTTCTGTCATTGCTTTATTATGCACTTTTTGGGTGGAAGAAATTCAAGTCTGCTGATATGTTCAAAAGCAGAGTGCATTTTTAATAGAGGATTACCTGTTGAAAATATACCGTCTAGTAGTAGAAATTGTCCGGAAATATCAACAATAGCTCAGCACTGATTTGTCATGTTTTCATTTAAGAAAGATAAAGAAAGATAAGATATAAGCATTTCTTTATAGGACTAGTCTTAAGTATCTAGCCAAATAGGTAGAAATATTAGAAATAGCTAGAAATTACCTAGCTGGCTTTAAGGGACTTAAAGGTGAAAACACCTTCCATTCAAATGCTTCCTAGGTAAAATCTGGCCTCTGAAAGTGACTATAAAATTCCCATCAGCTTCAAAGGAACTGGAATGTCAGCCTTACCATTAGTTTCAGAAGAGGATCAGTTCTGAAGAATAAAAGTCTTTGATGTTCCTTCATGGGAAAATCTTTTGTTGGGACTCTAAATCTTTGAAAAAATGGTAAAAGCTCCCTTATGTGGAAATAGTATTGTAACTCTTTTGTAGATTTCACTTGATAAATATTTGCAGCAAGGACTTGTGCCTTCAGGATGGGATATAATGCCTGAGTCAGGAAATTGTTAGCTCTGGGGCCATTCCTCTGCTTGGCATTTGATAGACACTTATTATGCATCATATCTCTGACAATATCTTTCTGTTTATCTGTCCTTTCACAAACTCATTACTTCAGACCATAGGTATTGCAAACTGATTTATATTATCTACAATTGCTGCTCTACTTTACTTTTGATTTTACCTGTTGACGGCTGGTTCTACAGTCTTGTCATCGTTTTAGTTGTCTCCATAGTGCTAGTTATACTAATAATCAATGAGCTAAACAGCTAGGTCTATTTTGCAGTACAAGCAGTCCAGAATCTATAATGTTCTTCCTCAGCTGAGAGTCTCCTACTGATTAATATTGTTCCAGCAGACACTGTGTCTCTCCTTCTTGCCCCTTCTCATACCTCCCTCCTTTTCTCCCTGCCTCAGTATATGTAGAGCAAATTAACTTCCCAGGCAGAGGCTGCAAGCTCAGTCTCATCTCTGCTTTTATAGATTTCCTGCAACTAAACACAGAGACATAGAAAGGGTTTCAGTTCATTACATGTGCCTCAAAAAGAGTACTCACTCCTTTTCCTGTCTATATACACACAAGAAGCAAATACTGTGGTATCAGTCAAGTTGCTGTAGTTCCCCCCTGCAAAAGCAGTTGCTTACTGCCAACCAGCAGACTTCAGCTGCACAAACTTTTTCATTGTGACTAAAAATGAGTTGTGCTCTGATGACTCACTGAAGCTGTATACATTGAACCTTCAAACTTTTGAACTGAGTTGTATTTCCTAACTATGGTTGGAGTGATAATCTCATTTCTACCAAGATGCAACCTGGATGCAAAGCATTGTGACAAAAATAATAAAAACTAAACGCAAACCCTTCCCAACTACTTTCAGAATCCAAGGTGTTGGGCAAGGGTGAGTTGAGCAGCTTGCTCCTGCTTATCTCTTAAACAAACTTTGTGGATGGAGGTCCGCAAGCTTGGTATGACAGGTTGCCAAAGGAGGGAGACTTGTGGTGGCAGGATGGCCCTGTTTTGGTGGCAGAACGGAATCTTGAACGCCATGGTGCCCAGAGTGAAACCTTATGCTTGATTATTTGTAAAATGAATATTAAAGTTAACAGCCCTGAATATGATAATGAGCTTAATGAAGTACATGCTAAACATATATGACTATAGTACTTGACTCTCCACCCACGTCATGCTAAACATCACCGGGGCAGAGGGGGGTCGGGGAGCAGTACACAAATAAGGTTAGGGTATAAAGTAAAAGAGGAAAGTGTAGAAGGAGTTAGTGTTATGAGCTACTGTTAGGAAAAAGGAGAGTTAGGAAAAAAGAAGGGGGGGCGAGGGGGGAGAAGAAATTGGAGATCTAGAAGAGGCAGTCAATGGGCTGTGCTCCTTTCTCTTCCACCAAGACAGGGATGCCTTCTTGGTAAGCTCTGAGCCTTCACCTGTTGGTGAGGAATACCCAGGATAACATTTT
Source organism: Anseranas semipalmata (assembly GCA_013399115.1). Taxonomy (NCBI): domain Eukaryota; kingdom Metazoa; phylum Chordata; class Aves; order Anseriformes; family Anseranatidae; genus Anseranas; species Anseranas semipalmata. The sequence continues at coordinate 123,785 of VXAA01003463.1, forward strand.
GCTAGCAATGTTATCATATACTAGCGCTATTGCAGTAAGTATATGTATCAATGGCAGTTCTGAATGCTATATCTGTCACCTTATTTAATAAGTTCAACTTTGTGAAACTGTCTGTAAAAGTCCATAGCAGGGCTCTGAAACAGGCAAAGGTTTGACTCTGATAAGTTCCCTTTAATGTGATACAAGGTGATCAAGGGAAGATGACTCACAGGAGAAAGTAATTTCTTCACATTTACTGCATAAATTTGTCGCCCTAACTGATTCAAGTAAACCTCTGTACTTCATAGTTACTTAAACAATCTAAAAAAATTAAACCTACAAAAACTGTGACCCTCCTTAATAATGATTTTTATAAATGATCTAATAACAAATACAAAATTTTGTGGCTTGATGTTAATACTTTAAATCATTTTCTGGAGACATGGATTCCAGCAGTAAGTATCTCCAAAAGCATGAATATTAGTATTTTCTATTGTAGTGACAATATGCAATACAAGTGTCTAATGACAAATTTTAACTTTCTTAAAGGTTGTGTTACTGATATTCACCTTCTTAATGTTTATGCTCAGAATGACAGATACAGATATTTGAAATGGATCATTTCATACCACTATTATACTATTATCTGTTTAGCTGCTATTTTATATTTTAAAAGTCCTTAAAATGAAGTCAGTAGCAGTCTCTATTGCATGATTTACAATGACACTTAAAATCACTTATCTAGCTAGCCGCTGTTCCGTTTATCCCATTTCACCAATGTCTTCAGGGTAGAAATAGCTCTTTTATATTTATATTCTTAAATGCTGGAACTTACGTTCATCGAAGTCATGTGTGTTCCTCTCTATCTAAAATTTATCTTGGAGGGAGTGTACAGTCATTTTGATGCAATGTCATTCTTTGGTTTAGTTATCTTATGAGGTCTGTTGTGAGGCATAATATCTTTCTGTGTTAGACGAAGTATAGCCTATGAGAATCTTCTCTTATTCTCTGATACTTTAGTTTAACTGGTGGATTTTTTATTTTATTTTATTTTTATTTTTTTACTTACTTTTACATATGACACATTTGTATGTGAGCTTTTTGCTTTCTGCAAGGTAACCCCTTCCTATATCTGACACGTTGCTGATACGTGACTATGTGTGAGAGAAGGCCTTGACAACCCCTTTTTCACTTGTCTTGGAAAAAATAATATTTTGTATCCTAATGCAGACAGTTTCTATGATCTTCTCAATTCTCTAGACACATGTCAGTCTTACATCTGTCTTAAATACTTCACAGGATTTCTTCTAGTGATGCGTCTGGTTTGTGCAGACTTGTTGCTTTCAACTTCAGAAATGTTTCACTGTGAAGAAAAAACAAAACAAAAACAAACAAAAAAACACCAACAACAATATTGCAAGCTCAGAAGTTAACAGTGTGCTTCCATACACTGCAGTTTCTCAAGTCCACATTAACTGTTTTTATCTGTTCTTTCCTGACTTGCCTTTTTACCCTAACTCTCTTCAGCTGGTCTTGAGGAAAACAAACAATGTGAACAAATAAACCCTGACTTCCTAAATAAATTGCCAGAAGAACGCAGCTGGCCTATTGAAAAATTAACAGAAGATTTTTGCAAACTTGGTTTTGCAAAACCAGTTTTCACCAGTTCTCTTATGTCACTTTAAATGATTTATCCACATATGTCATGCTTTTTTTTTTTTTTTCCTGAAGGCATTGGGCTACCCTGTATGACATGTCTTCAGTGTTAGTTTGATGCAGCCATTACCTTTATGAGAGTTTTTCAGCACCATTTTACCAGTCTTTATGTCTTTCCCCACGTTACCCGATCTGCTTATTCTGCAGTCTCTGCTACTAGTATCTATTCCTCTCCCTGCATTCCTTCAGGCTGCATGTGTGTGAAAATCTGGAGCAAGTCAAGTAAACAAAATTTAATTAATTAAGAACAATCATTAAATAACAGCAGTTGGGGAAAGAAAAAAAGAAAAGAAAAGAAAAGGAAATAACTGGATCCATGGAAGACATATCTTCATGTCAGATGAGACTATTCATTTGATTGGAGGCCTCAGTGTGGAAGCCACCTCTTCTTTATTTTTCAACAAATGAAAAAAATCATTTATTTTCAGAAGCTTAGCACTGACTGCTGTTAATAGTTCTTTCTTTATAAAAGAGATAATTGAACACCACTTATTATAATTGAAATTGTAATTACATTCTCATTGTAATTGTAATTACATTCTCATTATTACACTGGCACCATTTTCTTGGATAACAGTTTCCTGAAGGTAATTTTGACCTCTAATTTTGATTTTAACAAAGTAACTGATTATTTACTTATTTATTATTAATTAATAATTGAGACCAACTGTTGTTTTAAGGGAAAAATAATGAGGAACATGCAGGATTCACATTCTTTGTCCATTTTTTTGGAAATACTCATTGAAATTGTAAGACTGTTTAGAAATAAGTTAGTGTAAAGTATCCAATAAACACTGCCTTCACGTTTAGCCTGTGTTTATAGTGCCTTTCATGAGATTGGGTGTGAGGCCTGAGGCCAGCTCTGGAGCCTCCAGAAACTGGGACTTTTGAAGATCTTAAAGAATTTATGGGAAAGACATGCTTTTCACAGCTGCTTTAAGGGTCTGTTGGATAATGGATCAAAGGAGTGTCTGATGACATCTGGATGCAGGAAAAAATGTCAGCCACATGTGGGCTACTAGCTGCTAAGGAAATCAGCTTTTCTGTTGTCATTCTCCAACTTCTGATGGTCAGGTGGATGGAAGTACATCTTGTCTTTGGGCAACGACAGGATCCACACACATTCACATGTATCACCTTTGAGGTTTTGTGGAAGTTATGTTATAGGAGGCCCACGTTAATTTCTGAAGACAATGTGAAGCCAGATTTTGCTGTTGATGATGATCATACCTAGGTTTGATAAAATTGGTCCTCTTACACCACACTTCAAAACATAGCTTTGATCAACACAGTCCATCAAGGAAGATCATAGTTTCACTGGTCAGTGTTGCCTTTGAACTCTTGGTACAAGTACCAGCACTGGAAATTACTTGTGTCTATTTCTGGAAACAGGGGCTCCCTATATGTGTCAGAAGTACATGAACTCCTATGTCTCCATTCCCAAGAAAGGAAGCACCTCAAAACACACATAATACTAAGCAATGTAATAACTCCCTGGTGCCCCCCAGAGCAGGATTTTATTGTCATGCCGAACATAGATGCAGAGGTAGACTGGAAAACTTGCAGCTCTCAAGCATCCACATACGGAGCTACAATACATAGACCAGCATCCAGCATCTACAACAGCCCTGAACATAGTCTGCTAGTATGTGACTGCGTACTAGAAAACATCTCACAAAAGCTGGCATATGGGACAGACATCTGAATGAGACCACTGTCACACATTGGAAGTATTTTTCAGGCTTCTGTAATTTTTCTTCTTTCAGCCAGTTTTCTCCCACAAGTACCATCCCTTTTTCTCAGTTCCCCAGCCATGCTCAGGCTAGCACTTGTTTTTTTTTTTTTTTTTTTAGTTTGCACATGTTTCCTGATGCTGTCCCTAAGAGACTATTTGTTTTTCAAGAGTAGTTGAAGGAATATTTCTTTAATATCTAAATCTTATGATCTTTGCTACGACTCCAAGAAAGATGCACTTGACCAATTCATATGCTTCTGAGGGGACAGAAGAAGCATTCAAGCTACGTGAGGAAACACAGTGGTACAAAATACATTTAAAACTCTAAAAGAGATATTAGAGTGAGTTAATGTAAAGAAATATTTTCTTCAGCTTCCTTAATGCAACACTTCTATACATATATAGTATTGTTATAACAATATTTTTCCCTAAAATGTTTCCAACCTATCCTTTTGCATGGTCAGGTCCTCCAAATGTTTTTATAAACATCTTCTGCATTCTTTCTCAAGTCATACAGAGAAAATAACAATAATAATAATAATCCTTACCACTATACTGAAAGTAAAAGAAAGTATAAGAAAATTATCAGTTGGTGTCCTGAATTACATATGTGAAGGTCTCAACATTTTCCCAGGGTCTGATATCAAACATTTTCATTTGGAAAATACAAGCAGAAATAGATTATGTAAAGATTTGCCATGGCAAAGCAGACTGATCATATTCTGACAGAATGATTGTCTACAGGAGAAGCAAGAAGTTTCTTCTTTCTCTTTGTGGACTTGTAAAATTCACTACCTGAGTTTAGAATCAAGAATAAATCAAACAAGAAGGGACTGCAAGTTTCCAGCAAAATGCTACTTCTACATATGTTTGTTCCTGAGACTTCATTTCTGAAACCCTATTGCCCACTTTAGCTTGGTAACACGTTATGTTGTACCAGATGGGATGCCATTTATGGAATATTTCTGATATCAGACCAGACAAAAATCAAAGTTAACTACAGGTATAAGTAGAATAAATGGTTACCACAATGGTGGGGTAGCAAAAGAACAATAACAACTTCTTGTCTTTGTTTATGCAGTTAGAGGGTCACTCCCTTTCCATTGGTAGTCATAGATCTGTCTTTTCTCATTTCCGTCATATTAACAGCTCTTTTATCCTTTAAATAGTAAAACACAACCAGAGTAAAACATAACCAAATAGTAAAACATAACTCAGAGTTCTCGTGTCTCACTCACTGCATGCAATTTTCTGTAAATTCATTTTTCTGTGATTTTGAAACATGCATTTTGTAAAAGTCAAATCATAAACTGCAATTTGGTTCTACCCAGTACTGTTTCCAAGTTTTTCTAATATCATGAAATTGATTTTTTTTTAAATCTTCCATTGTTCAATAGATATGTATACAAACAAGCAAATAAAACTAGAAGCTTGCCCAATGCCATACAGATTTCTTTTTTCTGTAATAGATAGCTTGCATTTGCTAAGTGTGAGCTCACTTCTTCAATGGGAAAGGCCAGCTTGTCCCTCAGACTCTGTTTCTTCTCCAGTTTCATTAAATGTGTGGAAGAAATCAAATGTGAGAAAGAAAGGAAGAGTGGAGGCAAAAACCCAGACCCATGTATTTCCCAAAGCTCTTATTTTGTCCTCTAAGAAAGTAAATCTAAAGGTCTTGAATTTAGATGCGGAATATGAAGCTGTGAAATAACTAAGGGATTTTTATTGTGTACTTTCATTTGCATGAAGTTGCTTTATGCTTCAAGAAATAAGAACCTTATGTTGAATTTTACTAGAACACAATTAGGTTTATGACCTGCAGACATTTGCCCATCTGTTGGGTAGAATAGCTTTTGGTGAATGAAACAAAAGCAATGCAAACATAAATGAGTGTATTTTAATTAACCTACTTTTTTAGTAGCAAGATACTGAAATTATCTTGCTCTTGTAGCAATTGCGTAAGTTTATGCTGTCATACATACAAGTAAAAAAAAAAAACTTTTCTAAACTCCAGAAAGTCACTTGAGGAAGCAGGTGCATATTTTTTCATTATTATTCTACCAGCTGAAGAGTTAATGGGCATCAAAGAATGTGAATTTCAATACAAGTTTAACTACAGAATGTTGGATATAAAGAAGTAACTGAAGTAAAGAGGATCATGGTCCACATGGGAAATGTCTTAATTTCCCATCTTTGCCTTAAAGTAGATGATGCTGAGCAGTCATAGAATAAGAGCCAAGGACAGATATCCAGATCTACTTGTATGAATATAGCTCCCTAAAGGAGGAAAGTCAGAGCTATTTGATTTTCTCCATTTTCCTCAGTCACAGAATTTGGTCTCTGAGGTTAGTGCAAATTTTCCATTCTGTTGCCAGAGATTTTCGATTCTTAGTGCTTTTAAGATGAATGGGGGATAAGCTGAATATGAATTCCACTGAAATCGTGAACAAAGTGTCTGTTCCTCTATTTGCTGTGAGCAGTGTTTGTTCCAAGGTGATCTGGGTTCCTCCTTTCCATTGCTTCTTTAAAGTTTCCTCATATTCTTTTTTTCATATTAAAGGATGTTCTTACATATAGATTGATCCCAGAGTGATTCTTCAGTAATTCACACAAAAGATGAGGAATTTAATTTCAGATAACCAGATGTGACAGTTATGGACCAAATTAAAAAACAAAACAAACAGAACAGAATCTTCCTTGGGCCTGTGCCTCTGTTCCTCTGTTGAAAAGATTTAAAAGTAACTTAAGGAGATTAGGGTTTTGTCAAACTGAGATAGGTTGCAGATGACTCTGCGTGGACTTGTCTGCAACCACTGAATTTTCATACACTGGAGTAAAGAAACATCTTCTACTGGACATCCAAACCACCACCACCCCAAAAATCTTTAGCTTGAAAAGGCTAGAGAGCATCTATTTCATGGTTTTCTTGGAGCACTGGCTACCCATCAACCCAGCAGGCTCTGAATTTGCCACAGAGACTCTTCAGGTTTCTATAGTTGTTTTCTATGTCAGGCTATTTGTCAAAGTGCTGGAAGTGGGGAATGACCCTTTTCATTTTATTTTCTAAAAGTGAATATTTTGATAATGTCTCTCAACTCCTATATTTTGTTTATTTCTGACTCAAAATTTCAAAATTTTTGAAAAAATATAGAAAGGACAATTTTTAAAGAAAAACGCTTGTAGCAACAGGTTTTATGGTAGCAAATTACAACATCAACAATAAACTGAAATAATTTTGCATAATTATGTGTTAATAGCTACAGGAAATTAATAATTTTGAATAGAAAACACACAGAGTAAATCAATTCTATGAGCAATTCCATTTGTTCTCAGTGACCTCTCTATGGTGCTTATTAGAAAACAGCATTCTTTCTCAGGTTCTTAAAGAAATATTCTATGTGCTCTGCACTGACAATATATAGTAATACATATGGAAAAGAGAAATCTGAAGGAACTTCTATACATTGTCAAGTATATCAATTTGGCACAGAAGTGACATTTTTAACAGTAGAACTCACTCTGTTATATTTATACAAAGCTCACTTTTTAAAATATCACTTAATTTTTAAGCTTGTAAAGAGTCATAGAGTATTTGCACCAATGTTATTTAGACAGGAGGTAACCAGAGAAATTCGACTGCTATAGAACTGGTGAGTGATTAGAAACATGCTCATTGCCTTCATATACTAAGAGAAAATGTTAGTGTCTTTCATTGGACCATTGATAATACACAATTAGAGCTGAAATCAATTCCTCAGAAGCTGATCGATCATTTGGAATTACATTTATTTGCTTTAATTCACGGTAGTTTGGACATCGTTCAGGACTTAAACACATTTTTCACATTCTCTATTTAAAGATATTTATTAATGGTTTAATTTTACTTTTTTTTTTTTTTTTAATGCTACAGCCA
>VXAA01003463.1:131145-211303 GCA_013399115.1 Anseranas semipalmata
GTCTCCTCTATTATTTATTTTAGCCTTATGGCTAGTGGCTTGTGCAATTAGGGTTAACGATCAAATTAAAAGATATCCCGGTGCGTGACGTAAGTTAAATACTTGTTCTACAACAGCGATGTCTTGTTATATCTAATAGATCTGGAAAGCTCAATTAAATCTTTACTTGAAGTAAGCTTCTGAAGTTTTCCCTAGTTTCTTTATGAAAATGACTTAAATTAGAAAAATTCTACCTTAAGTGACCTTTTTCTTTCACACCATTCCCATTCCCACCTGTGAAACTTGCTGAATGTTTGGGTATTATTCTTAAATTAATATTCTATTGAACATATTTAAAAACCTAGTATTACCAAATATGGGAGCAGAGAAAGTCTCCCCCCCCTTTTTTTTTTAATATTGATGACAAGCTACTTGTTTATTAGCCAGGGACCAATGATGTCAATGATGTCAGTGAACATAACTGAGGTCGAATAAGTACATGCCCAAGGAAGCTAGCAGAACAAAACACTCCAACATAATATCTGTGAGTAGGAAGCCCTTACTGAAAGGGAGGAGGCCAAAAATATAGCCAAATTTTCAATGACGTAAGTACTGATTATCAGTTAGCAAAAGCGAAGTACTGAACATATTCAGAGGTGATTTATATTAAAATATATAGTTAATCTAAAATGGACATGGGAATTTTGACTTTGACAGGAAAGTGCTTTTTCTTTAACTGTAAGGTGCCACTAAATTATGTGATATATTTATTTGATATATTAAGATGTGCTGAGAGAATAATGAAGATACTTTGATAAGAGATCTCTGAGGCTGAGATTTTAGTAAGGTCATTCTCTTTTTCACTAATGCAAAGAAGAAAAATGACCAAAAGTAACTCAGGTTATAAATAAAATGATTAAATAAATAGCCTAAATTATAAGGCAACCTATCTGGGGAATGATTGTTCAGATGGTATCAGATCCTTTGTGATACCTTTGAGATCAGTTTGTCACTATGTTTTGCCAAGCTGAGGCAAAATGAAAACACCAAAGTGGTGATAAACTGATAGACAAGTTTTGCTTTTCAGTGTTGTTGTTGTTGTTGTTAAGCAAAAGAAAATAATTATCTCTTGGTAGTTGTGCTGTTATAATACCTTAAGTGTGGTTGACTGAAGACAAATCTTACAGAAACAGGAAGTGTTAACTGGACATTATACAGCCTCATTATAATCTGTTGGACAACGGAATCTATTCCTTTGGTTTAATGACCACGTTAGATTACATCCTAGATATGTTCTGGAATAAATGGCATTGCAATGTTGAAAGGCAAATGGAAAATTCAGAAAATTATTTTCATTTTGCTGTCTTTTCTTGGTATTTCAGATGGTACCAAATGTCACTATGTTACAGATGCTTTGTAAGTAGTTTCAAAGCAATATCCAAATTTGGATACGAGATAACATATAGTCCAAACAAAGAAAGCCTCCCTGTTTGTAAAATGGTAAGTGCTTTAAAACAAGGGGTGTCATAGGACATTATTTCCTGTAAGAAGCCTGGGGGCTTGGGAAGAGTAGTTTACTGGTACACAAAACTAGTGCTCTCAGGGCAAACTGAGGTTAGGGAGTAACACTCTGAGTAGACTGACATATGTTTCTAAAGAAAGGTATTTTACCTTGTACACAACAGGCATTAAAGAACATTCCAGGAAATGAGTGATCCAAAAGCTTTTAAACCAATGTGAAGTTTTTGTGTTTTTTTTTTTTGTTTGTTTGTTTGTTTGTTTTCTGGTGGGTTATGTGTTACTTCTCATCCCACTATGCTTTGGTCTGCCCTTGGCAGACTGTAGTCTGTCTGCATAGAGCATACGCAGGAGATACTCAATGTAAGATATACCAAAACCACATGAGAATAAATGTAATGAATCTTCAAACACGTGGGTTACTAACTAATGTATAATTTATGTGGTGGTTGCTGGATAGGTTTACAATGAATATTACATAATCTGTTCATAAGTTTTTAAATTCTTCCACAGGCCTTGGCTGCTTATTTTGAGTAGAGAGGGAGAAGCAATACAAGAGAAACACAAGAAATTATGATAACAAAGTATTTAGCAAATCCCAGGGGACACAGGAAGGAGAACCTCTGAGGAAAGAAAGAAGTTATACCACTGCTTCTTGTTTTGAAATATATGTAGAAGCTCTTGCTCACACAGTATTACAAATCATTCCTTTTCCACCAAAATTCAGACAACTTAACTGTGCCCCTGCTTCCATAGTGACAGTGTACTTTGCAGCTGAACAGAGAACCAGCAAGTCTCTTCCAACCCTTGGGGGAAAGAGATTTTACTTTGAAAATGCCAGTAAGTACCACTGCACTAACAGCACAGCCACTTCTGCTCAGTGAATGCAGTCATGGAACTTTTATTCTAAACTTAACAGTCAAAGCAATGGTTGTATTAAAAACTGGAACAGAAATAAGTTTCTTCTAAATTACCAGAAGTTTATCAACCGACAGGAAGACAAATAAAATAAGAACAGAATGGAACAAAACCAGTCTAGAGCCTCAGTTTATGGAAGTTAATTTCTCTGAATTCCTCAAGCAAATTACCACTGCCTTACCGTGAGTTTGTATTGTTGTCTGTAGTGGAAAGCTTCTGCCACCAAAGATCAGGAAATCAATATGAACTCAGCTCTGACTAAGGATTATTTAACTTTTAAACCTTTTCCAAGCCTGTTCAGCCTAAGCCATTCTTTTAACTGTGAAGATATGATGTTCATAATACAAAAATCAGTATTCAACAATCAAAAATGTCCTCTCCATCCTTCCTTTATTTATATTCCCGTACTATTATTTTGACAACCTATTGATAAGCAGTTGATTTCTTCTGTACAGCTACTTTGCTAAAATGGATTCCATCAGCTCTGAAGTCTGTATTTAGACAGAAACCCTCTTCAATCTACAGATGCTATATAGCATTACTAGCCTTCATTTTTGATGTAGTCCTTTCAATATATTCTGAAAGATATGTTACCGTTTTCTGCATTGTTTGGATAACCAAGTGACATGTCAAGAGACAGTGAAAAGCACTTAATTGTAGCCTAGTTCTAAATTCCACTGACAAAAAATGAGTCCCTGCAGGCTGATCGTAAATATTCAGTCAAAGATTATTTTTTGTTTCCTCTGCCGCGTTCTGAGCAGGGATAGCTGTACAATTAAAATCTCCAACATGGATTGATGGTTCATCTCAGATGCAATCTGAACAGAAGGTGTATTTGATGTGCATTACACCACTGCAGTGGTAACATCAGCTGCACTAAAAATAGCAAATTTATTTTTTATTTAGGCAAATATCAATCAAATCTCAAGGAAATTTGTTTGAATCAACACAAACGCTGATAAATACAAATGGGAAGGGGGAATTCTGACTCATATAAATGGGTGGATTATATATTTATCCAGCTGCATATTTAACAAGAAATGATAAAGAAGAATTTTACAAAATGCAATTTGTTCCTAACATGTCTTCTGAATTTGGTGGTGTCACTATCATTTTTATCCTCAAAAGGGAACCACTCCATAAAGCTCAGTGAGCCACCAATTTTCTGCCAACAGCCACACCAGCCTTTTTTTCCCACCTTCACTTACTTCTGAACACATATAGAATCCAACATTCTCTGTTCCAAGTGCCAGAGTCATCTCTGACACAGCATGAGTCAAGTCCCTAGAATGGCACTGAGAGCACCACAGCTTAAGGAGCCAACAGTTCAAACACCTTAGCTTAGCAAAGCTGCTAGGGTTAGGTCACAGACAAAGATATTTCCTCATAGGTATTAATAATTTTGTACATGTAGATAGTTGGTAGAAAAGGAAAAAGATTATTTCATTATGAAGGAACTAGGGACAAATGTGAAAACAGTATTTGAGCCTGTATGAAAAAATGCAGTCTGTTTGCTCAGATCTGTTTAGAGAATGCTTGCATGATACTCTGTGCATTACAAACTAGGAGCCTTGTAGTCTGCTTATGAATGTGAATTTGCATCATACATCTCATGAACAGAGAAAAAAACAAGCCAAATCCATCCAAATCTGCATTAGTGTTTTTTGTTTGTTTGTTTGTTTCCTCTACAGGTACCTTAAAGGAGGCTGTAGCGAGGGGGGGATTGGTCTCTTCTCCCACGCGCCAGGTGATAGGACAAGGGGGAATAGGCTAAAGTTGCGCCAGGGGAGGTTTAGGTTGGATATTAGGAAAAATTTATTTACTGAAAGGGTTGTGAGGCGTTGGAACAGGCTGCCCAGGGAAGTGGTTGAGTCACCATCCCTGGAGGTATTCAAAAGACATTTAGATGTAGAACTTAGTGATATGGTTTAATGGTGGACTTGGTAGTGTTAGGTGATAGGTTGGACTGGATGATCTTAGAGGTCTTTTCCAGCCTAAATGGTTCTGTGATGCTGTGATTTTGTTTTCTTTGTCAAGATGAAATAATTAAGATAGAAAGAATTTTGCACCTTACTAGCTCCTAATCATTTCCTACTGTTTTGTTTTGGTTTTCATTTTATTAAGATAGATGTCATATTTTGTCAGAGATGAGATCAAAGTTAAGGACAATTTAAATCAAGTTGGTTTTCCCTCCTTACTGCATTGTTCAAAATATTAGCATAAATAACAAAAATTCCTGTTAAATATTTGTCACCATGAAACAGTAACATATATTCTGTTCTCTGTGTATGTACTTTTGACTGTCCATCCAGCAGAATACTGAATCTGCCTACTTCCAGAAAACAAACAAAAAAACAAGAAACACCTACTAGTCTGAACTGTTGTAATAGATTATTTATGAAAACATACTAAACTAATGCATATTGGAATAACTTTCGTATTTATAGCTTGTTCCTGATTCCCTCCTTGAGAATCCTTACACCTATGTGTGTACGGATTTATAGTATTTCCTTTTCTAATGTATCAATGGCAGGAGACAGTGCCCTTTGACATATTGTTTTCAACAATTAATTTATTTACAGTATCTCCCCTTTCCTTAACCCCCTTCCAACCCTCCAAAGAGAACGGGTAATGGAAAGAATGCTAAATCCTTTAAGAACCCTTCACTTTGGAAAATGTTTTTAAAAATGGGGAAGTGCTGCTCTTGGGTTTTCTTAGTCTTGGGAGGTGATTGCCATCATTTCTCCATGAAGAATGGACAGGGCAAAAGACAGCTCACACCCAAAATTTCTAACCTGCATAAACTATATAGTTTTTTCTTTTCTTTTTTTTTTTCTTTTCTTTTTTTTTTTTTTTTTTTGGCAGATGCTCACTCAAACCCATTTCAGAGTTTTCTTTACTTTGCCCAGGCTGTTTGGATGAAATCAGCATTTTGCTGTGTTCCCTCTCAGCTATTGGAATCAGCTCAAGCATGTGATGGGCTAGGTATAACAGCATGAGCAGGCTCTTACACCTTTTATTGCAACACACCATGAAACTTTGTGAACACGAGTGTATGGAAAGGGAAAAGTACTCCAATGTTGAAACAACGCTGCTGTACTACCAGTTAGTTCTCATCAAGAAGGGGAGAAGAACCACCATTTGATTTCTATACTAAGGGTATACCATGAGAACACTGAATATCAGATTAATACCACAGTATAAACACAGTGCCTGAATCTTTGTTACGTACACACAAGAGCAGCTTTTAATGTAACCCTTTCCTTTCCTTTCCTTTCCTTTCCTTTCCTTTCCTTTCCTTTCCTTTCCTTTCCTTTCCTTTCCTTTCCTTTCCTTTCCTTTCCTTTCCTTTCCTTTTTCCTTTCCTTTCTTTTCCTTTTTCCTTTCCTCTCCTTTTTCCTCTCCTTTTTCNAACATTGCAGTGTACATTCTGTCAACCCAGCATGTACCCAAAATGTGATTTCATTCTTCTGAAAAAAGAAAGGATGGAAAATGTATCCAATCTCACATAGTCCTTTGCAACCAGGATAGCTTCTCTTTCCTTTCCTTTTTCCTTTCCTTTTTCCTTTCCTTTCTTCAATGGCAGCAGTAACAGCTTGTTCTTATTTTCTCTTTTCTCTTTACTTTTTTAAGATAAAGAAATTTCGCCACCATCTAAACAATATATCTGGTTCTAATAATGGATACTAACCTTACTGCTGGTAGTAGATTATTTTTCTGTGATGCATTTCCTTCTGTTCAACAACGGGTTAGAAGCAGAATGGGGTGAAATGTGTATTAAACAAGGACACTAGATTGCTCAAACAATCTTTGAATACATAATACGTCCAATAGTACATAACTTCATTCCTCAACTAAGGGTTATATCTCACCAATTAAAAAAATGCATGCATTCGATTTAGATAGTACACTGTGGTAGTAACTCAGCTGTAATAAATATGTAATGTTATGGATTTTGTGTATGTGTGTGTGTGCATATATAGGCATACTAACCTTGCAGCAACCCATGTTTGACATGTTTTCTCTCATGCATGTCATCTCAGGTATATGCATACGTATATTCCAAGAGGTAAAAAAAAAAAGAGAGAGAGAGAGAGAAATATGTAAACAGCCTCAGACAGATTCTAATCTTTGAACTAGATTTTACTGGTTCACAGAGAAGCTCGGCCATTATAACTCATGTTCTTTGATGATAAGCAGCTGTATATGAGTGCGTAAATGTTTAGTTATGATTAACATCTTAGCACTTTTCACTTTAAGAAGGCATGGCAATCTGAATTAGAATATGAATTAAGGAGAAAAAAAATAAAACAAACAAAAACTCTTGGACTTACTTTGGTTGCCAAAATTTCAGAAAGTTCCTGTTTCAAAGTTTCCCAATTCTAAAAGTTTGAAAAATGTGAAATCTTTTACTTTACACTGAATATAGAATGTTGCTATAGTTTCACAATGGACATGTAGAAAACTATTCTGTTCTATGATGCGTAAGGGAGTGTTTCAAATTTGAAGGTGTGGAAAGGTAAATAGAACTTAGCAAATACCTGCCGCTTCCCCAAGGAGACTGATCTACAGACATGGCCACAGAATTACCCATCCAGAAACTGCCCTTATTACAGTATTACATGTGTCCTATCCCTAAAGTGGTCTTGGATAGTAAAGAGCCAAAGCAGGGAAGGAAGGAGGGTGTACTAGCCCCCACGATTTTGGTGGAAACAGGTTATCTAACCTATGAGCATGGACAGCATGTTCCAGTAAGCATTGCAACCAATGTATAATCATCTCTGCAAGAAGAAATCATACCAACAAAAAATACTGATTAACAAAAACTTGAGGCTAACAAATTTGAAGAGATAAGAAGTCAGGTATTTTGATCTCTTATGTTTATCCTTGTTATTCATAAAATATTTAGAAATAAAGTCAATAAGCCAGATAAATGTATATATTCATGTAACATCCAGCTTAGTTTAGAATTTAGTAATCCTGTAATTTCTCCTACCAAGGTCGCCCTTAGCTGAATTGAGAGAGAATTCTGGCTTTTGTATAGTGTGCCTGTTAATGTGAAGATTTTCAGGCACATTACACAGTATATACACAGACAGCTGATGTAATCTTTATGGATTTCAGGAAAAACTTTTGATACTATTCCTCATAGTATCCCTCTGGCAAAGATGTCTAGCACACGGCTAGACAAAAACATAATTCAATGGGTGAACAATTAGCTGACAGGTCAGGCTCAAAGGGTTATAGTAAATGGGATCACATCAGGCTGGCGGTCAGTCATTGGTGGGCTTCCCCAGGGCTCCATTTTAGGGCCAGTTCTATTCAATGTTTTCATAAATTACTTGGATGCAGGACTTGAAGGTATACTAAGGAAGTTTGTGGATGACACTAAATTGGGAGGAGCTGTTGACTCTCTCGAGGACAGAGAGGCCTTGCAGAGAGATCTTGACAAATTAGAGGGCTGGGCAATCGCCATGAAGTTTAACGAGAGCAAGTGCTGGATTCTGCGTGTGGGATGGGAATGTGTATGTACAGACTGGGGGATGAGAGGCTGGAGATCAGCTCTGCAGAAAGGGATCTGGGGGTTCTCATTGATGCCAAATTGAATGTGAGCCAGCAGTGTGCCCTGGCAGCCAACAGGACCAGATGTATCCTGGTGTGCATCAAGCACAGCATTGCTAGCCGGGAGTGATTGTCCTGCTCTGGCCTGTGCTAGTGCAGCCTCACCTTGAGTGCTGTGTGCAGTTTTGGGCACCACAGTATAAAGAGGACATAAAAAATATTAGAGAGTGTCCAAAGAAGGGCTACAAAGATGGCGAAGGGTCTAGAAGAGAAGACATATGAGGAATGGCTGAGCCAATGACTTGGTTTGGTCAGCCTAGGGAAAAGGAGACTGATGGGAGACCTCATGGCAGCCTACAGCTTCCTCACAAGGGGAAGTGGAAGGGGTGATGATCTCTCTGGTGAAAAGCAATAAGACCTGAGGGAATGGCATGAAGCTGCATCAGGGGAGGTTCAGGTTGGATATTAGGAAAAGACCCTTCACTGAGAGAAGGTGTTGGGGCACTGGAACAGGCTCCCAGGGAAGTGGTCATGGCAGCAAGCCCGTTGGAGTTCAAGAAGCATTTAGACAATGCTCTCAGACATATAGTTTGACTTTAGGGTGGTCCTGTGTGGAGCCAGGAGCTGGACTCGGTGATCCTTGTGGGTCCCTTCCAAGTCAGGATATTCTATGATTCTATGACCATAGGTCTAATTCACAAAACAGTGCCCTATTCCCTAGGTATACTGTGTGGAAATGAGGTTTTTCTGAAGCACCAAGTTATAAAACAGCCCTTAAGTCTTTTTTTTAGGAAGTTCCAGGGATGGAAGAAAAAACTTGAAATGTCTCTCATCTTTCATCTTTGATAGGAAGCCAGTTGCAAGCAACAATGAGGCAATGACAAAGGGGGAAGAAGTGAGAAAAAAAAAGAGACAAGAATGAAAGAGAAAAAGAATGTGAAGCACTTTCCCAAGAGGTGATAGATTTTGCAGAAGCTCCTCCGAATAGTGACATTTTCTCATAATAAGATCAAGGATATTTATTAAGGAAAATGTAATAATTGTGAATAACTGTTCCCTCTGTATTATATCATTTAAATGGTTATTATCTAAACCATGTTAGACCAATGCATGCTCAAGTGTGAAAAAAAAATCAGAATAATTAAACTTGACATTCATTCACCATTTTTTTTCCCAGATAACTTGATGGCAGCTTTCAAATCTCCATATCTTTCTATCTTTATTTTCCCCATGGGAAAAAAAAATGAAAAAGAAAACTTGAAGGATTTTTGACTCCTGAAAGTTTACTTTGTTCTTTCAAAGTATATTTAAGTTACTGTCTTTTCCCTTATTGATACTCTGCAATATATATATATATATATAAAAGAAAAAAAAAAAAAGAGTAAAGAAAAAAATCTGTGAGTATGAAAGGATAATTTTTCTCAATTGTATATAAAACAGAATAAGACTTCTGGATTCACTGGCAAGCTGTTACTCTTGGGGACTCGTAGACTATCTAGTGGGTGTGAATCTGTGCCTGTTATCTTAAAGCAGAATTCAAAGGTTTTGGAGGGGACAAAAGAAGGTATATTCTGTCCTGCTTGTTACACTGTATATTTTAGCTGTCATTCCAATGGCAAACAACAACAGACTCTACAATACAGCAGTTTTTTCAGCTGATCCAAACTGCTGACTAGTAGATTTTCTTTCCAGCTGACTTCTGATTAAACCTAGGAAATATTCTCTTTAAGATAATTAATTGATTGAAAATAGGTAATCATTGTCCCAGTCCCATTTCCACACACAAACTTTTTTTTTTTTTTTTTAATGGCTGGATAAATTAACAGCGAATAACAGAATCAAAGGGGGAGCTGATAGGGTAAGGAAAGTACATACATCAGACTGAGAACAGGCTAAGAAAGCAAGAGGTACTTTCTGTTGCAGGTGGGAGAAGCACATCAGCTATGCACTTTCAAAAAACAGATGAGACTGGCACTTGTGCCAAAGTATTCCTTCTCAGGCTGGTTACCTTAGATCTGGGTTCCAACACTGCTGGCTCCAAGAAAAAGAAAATGTGTAAAACTACCATGCACATGCTGTACAGCATGAAACATCAAACCTCTACCCAAATAGAAACCTCTTAAAGCACACAATATAGAGATACAAATTAGAGACACAAAAAACACTTGGCTGGTAAAAATAAATCAATAAATTTGAAAAAAAAAAAAAAGATCATATTTATCTTTGGGATTTTTAGCATTTAAGATTCCAGTAGACTTTAAATACTACTAAGTGAGGCTTTCTTATCCCATTTTTTTAATATGTATTTCCACATTTACTAGAGACAAAAATAGGTGGTTTGTTAAACAAATAGTACAAAAGTCTTCCCAAGTAAATAAGCTTTTGTTTTGGACTGCAAGTTTACATCAGATTTTTTGTTGTTGCTTAATTAAAAGCAGTGTCTCTACATAATGTCAGCTACAAAGCTGTAATGCAGCTATGATCTGCAATTAAGCATTTTTGGAGTCCTTTGTGTGAAAGTAAGGAGGAATTTTCTACAAAGGATAATCAATGAGGCTGTGAGACCTCATCATTATTTCCTCTTGCCTTTTCTTGACTTTTAGAGTTGCCAGAACTTCTTCTAAGGTAGTACAGGTAAATTGAATTAAAATGAATTTTACCTAGACAAGAAAAAAATCAAGTATTTCTTAAAGCTTTCCCTTCACAGACTATTTAGATCTCAGTCACCCAGTCTGGCAGTGTCTAGAGTGACCTACTTAATATCATGCCAGTATGAAGTGTATTTCAGCCTTGTTTGCCAGACTTCACACTGGAAGTCAATGCTCCAAAAGGGTGCAGCAATATGTACTCATCCAGGTCTCATTTTGTAGTCACCAACCTTTTTATTGCTTTACTCAATGCAGTAGAACCTATTGTTTGTTTTAGGTGGACTTCCAAATGTGCAAGAGTAGCATTTCTCCTTGAATTATGCATTTATACTCCCAGTTTGCTCTCCTTGATTATGCAAAGAAAGATTAAAAGTGATCATGCAAAATGGTGACCTGTTTCGTATGCCATTTGGGATTCCTATCACATCTGTGTCTGTGTCTTTGTGCATGTGTGTGTGCATATATGTGTATGTAAGTCCAGCCAACTAAGGTCAATTGACCAAATAAACAAATTAATGGCAGTGGATGTTAATACATCATTGTACTTCCTGTTGCAGAAGGCAGCAGATGAAACTTGACTCTGTTCCCTTGCATATTGTTAAACCACTCAACCAAAATAGCTACATCAGTCAACAGTCTCCTCCTTCCATTCCTAGCAAAAGCAAGCAAAATCCTCACTAATGACAGAACATGAAACATGAAACAGAACATATGCAGACGACCATATAAGCTATTCACCAGTTTCAGGTAGTAAAGAGACAAGAATCATACACTTTAGAAAGAGTACAAAGGTCACAGTGCATGACAGAAGTTGTGCAAGAAATATACTGTTATATGAAGAGATATAAGAAATATACTGTATGATGGACACTGAAGTGTGCAGGTGCTGAATGCACCTTAAGTATAAGCTAATAATGATTAATTTATGATGACAATTTATCATCTGAGATGTGTTATGCCTTACAAAGCTCTGGAACTTGATCTCATCAAATATGCCTGTATCAATATCTGTTTTTGAAGGAAACAGACAAGCCAATATGTTCCAGTTTTCTGACTGCTAGTTCTTCCAAAAGGAAAATATTTATAGTCTTTATCAATTTTAACAGAAATAATTTAATCAAGCAGAATTTATCATGCATTTCTTTTAATCCATCACTGTTATAGGTAGAAATGTCTCCTCAGGTTTTCAGAACTTTTCCAGAGCCCCCTCTTGTTGGATAGGTTTAGACCCAGTCTTCACACAGAGCCTGTTTAAGACAGGGAGTGTTTATTTAAGGGTGTAAAGGAGTGGTGTGGACTTACTCTACATCAGCTTACTCTACATCATTAATAAATATGCTTGTTTATTGGTAGATAGATAAGGAATTGCTGCAGGACCTGGAGATTTGAATGACCTACTGTGATAAACATGCACACACAGTGGTCACAGCCTACAGGACAGGACAGGACAGGACAGAAGAGTACTCTTCTTCTCTATGAAAAAGCAATGCCAAATGAGCAAGTAGAAGTGCTGAACCAGCATGACTTGTCTGCCTGCCAGGAACAGATATTCTGGTGTGTTGCCAGGTGGACAAATGTTGAATTGTCCTGGCCTGTGAAGGGGAAGGGAAGAAATCCAAGTGTAGGCTAGTGGAGCTGGCATGACTCAGAAATAAGAGAGGAGAAGCCTGGCTCCTGCACAGATGGAGCAACACCAGAACGGATCAAGGTGGTGAAGAAATGCAGTTTGGAAGTCCACATGTGAAGTTTTTCCCTTGGAACCAGTGCTGAACCCACATTACAGTATGAGATATGGAGAAGGAATACTAACAAATGGCTCATTTTGAGAGATAATATGGGGATCATTGTTGGTTTTGATCATGTAATTAAAGTCCCCATAATATAACCTCACAGCAAAGGGGTCCCAGATTTTTTGCCCTCCTTCCATTGAGATATCATATTAAAATTTATTAAATTTTACTCTTTCTCCCTACACATCATTTTTGCTCTCTATAGAACTGTCTTTTGCTTGGCAACACCAGACTGCTGTGCAAAGCTATCACAGGATGCCCGGAGACCCCTGTCAGGCTCCTCCAGACACAGCTAACAAATAATGCTTGTGATGTGAGCCCTTTCCACCTCACACATATGTTGTGAATCTTAGCTGCAGAACTGTTTTAAAAGCACTCCAGAAATCTCCAGATGAAAGTAATTCTAGAAATGTGAAATAACACCCATAACTTTAATATTCAAGGCATAAACTGGTGTGAATGTGACATTTTTAGTCATAAAATGCCATCCTAAATCTACCAAATTATTTTACTTATTAAGGATTGCTAAAACCATATATATATATATATTTCATTTGGAAATTATCTGGTTCCAGAGGTGGTCACAGAATTTTACCTGAAAAAATCTGTGCTCATTGATACACTCAAGTCAGAGAACAACTTGCAAGAAGCAGCAGTTCCTCTGTATTTGAAGTTTCTGAGTAGGGCTCAAACCACTGTAATCCACAGTAGTCCACATGGGCTTCTCTTAGTCTCTTCACAGAAATAGAAAATAACGTCATTGCCTTTTCTGAACATTCACTAGCAGCGGGACTGAGGCCCTGTCATCACCTGAGTTAGTAACTTAGCATCAGCACAGAGTGACATTTTTATGTTTATAGATTCTTTTCTGGAAGAAGCGGGGAGCAAAGCATGTTAATTTACCAGGTATTGGATAATCTGAAATTATGTCCTTTTTGATCTTCTCCATGAGCTGTTCCACTTTCTATAAAATTATTTAAGTATTAATAGTGGCTTCTTGGGAAGTGCAGCACCTGGGTGTAACATCTGTTCTGAAATATAATTTATTTGTACAAGTAGAAAAGTGTCAAGAGAAAACACTGAATTAGCTTATCATTTAGTGATTATAGCTTGGTGAGTCCCTAGAAATTAAGAAATGTTGGGTTTGAAATTTCCTCAGGGAGAGGAATAAATTGAATAGTGCTCTTTCCATCCTGACAGGATGCCCAACCTCTCTGTTTCTCAGCCATAAATACTACCACCTGCAGCAGTTTTGTGAAACCAGCCTTTGATTTTCTTCACTTTTCATATCCACTCCAAAACGGAATATTTAATTTTGGCTGAGAAAAAAAGCAATTTCACCCAAGTTCTCATTTTGGTGAGAAAAAAGCAAAACATTTCATTGTTTATTCAATCCATTTTTTTCTAACTGGGTTTCAGTACTGGGGGAGGGGCAATATCAATTAGTATGTTTCAAATCTAATTCTCTTAAAGGGCATTTTTCTCTCCCTACAGGACCAGGAAAAATATTCTTATCTTATCTTATCTTATCTTATCTTATCTTATCTTATCTTATCTTATCTTATTTATTTTTAACAGTTAAAAGGATGAAAATCAACACAGTAAAAATTGCTTTTTGGATAAACAGAGTTCTATTACTTCCTCACAAGTAGTACTATCTAAATACTTTTACAAAATATACCTGAAATCCTTACAGTGCTTTTCAGGGCTCTTTCACTAACTCATAAACACACAGGAAAGAAGAAAAGCATCACTAACAGACTAAGGCAGCAGTAATGAACTGTGGAGTCAAACTGCTGATAACAACAGGAGTTTAATATTAGCCATTAACCTCTACAACATGCCTGTATTCAACTTGGAACGAGCTCTCAGAAAAATGGTACCTTGTCTATTGATATGCAATCCAACAGAAATATTCAGTTCTGAAGTTCTCACAATTACAAATTCTACACGTGGTTAAGATTGTAAAAAAATGAAGAACTGAAGTAATTGTGAAGCTAATTTTTTTATTATTATTATTATTTTTTTATTTTATTTTATTTTATTTTTGGTGGAATTGCTTGTGACTTCTGTGCAGATATATGATTTCTCCTGCAGAGACTGCAGGTCATCTTCAATAGTAAAAGATGGATTTCTGGACTGCAGGAGGCAGGGAAGTGCATGCCTTCTCCAAGCAAATTCTTACAGTTAACTGTAACTAAAATTAAACTGGCTATGTGCAAGTACAAACTATCCACACTTTAAGGAAAATACATTTTGGGTGATGGTGAGGGAAAGACAGGAAGAGAGACTAAATTTTTCTCTCGGTGTCACCTTTTACACAGCTGTGGGTCAAATTTTGAAAAGATCCTGTTTCCAGCTCCTATAATTGCTTGAGCTTCCGTAACCAGAGGTGGCAGGTTTGTCAGGAAGAGGTGATATATTTCATTAAACAGAGTTTGCCTTCCTCCAGCTTTATCAGACATGTTTCTGAGAACACAGTATGCAGTTTGTCTAAAACACCAACAACAGAATGCAAAAATAATGTTTCTTCGCACCAAACATTGCTTTGCATTTATCTTCAGATTTTTGTGGATACAAATTATCTCTATTATCTCATTATCTCTATGAAAATAATGCCCAAAGGGATGCATTTTTTCTCAGTTTTGGAGTTTGTCATAGCTCTAATCCATTGCCCTGAGCACACTTAACTGTTTGCTCCCTTACTATGCTTATTGTTCAGTAATTCTTGATTCCCTAATCTCAATTCTTCTGAAAGATCTTCTTGAATATATGTATGGAATTATCTGTTTTATCATCCGCAATATTCAAATATCCTTTTAGCTCCTTTCATTCCTAAATTTTACTTTCTGTATGGAGAACAGAGTTATTCATGGGATGCTCTTTCATGGATTCTGTGAGTATTTGAAAGCCTTTTTCCAGTCCATTAATGATCTTTGAGACTCCCTCATAACTTTGCCATGTCAAATCACTGCTCTCGGTTCCACCCATGTGTCTTCATTTTTCTTTTGTCTAACACAGTTTATTGCCCTGTGTTTCTCTTCAGGTCTAAGATCTCTAGGATGTTCCTTTTCAGTGGGCTTGCTTTTGCATTTTTATTGACAAAATCCTTAAGTTCACATATGTGTTGTTTTCAGAGGAGTGGGATTCAATACCACTGCTTCTCTACACAAGTGTAACTGTGGAAAAAGGAGCAGAGGTATCAAATGATAAGGCGAAGATAATTTTTTACTACTGTAAGTATAGTAATGTTACCATATGCTAGCATATCTATATCACTGTTTACTACCATAAAAGTATTTTTAATCACAGAATGCAAACAAACACCCCAAAAACCAAACCTATCCCCTGTAATTAATTTTTAATTCATATTTCTTCATTGGTAAAGTAAGCATGCTCCTAGACTGTCACTTCAGGAAAGTCTTTCCAAAATGGATCACAATAAGGAAAACTAATGATAGCCCTTCAACATGACCAAGTTTGTCTAGACCTTATTTCCTCCTCTCCAGTTAAATTCTCTCCTTCAAGTGTATGGTGGGGACAAAGTATTTGCCTCAAGAGGTTTTAATATACCACATGTTTATTCAAGGTTGAGGAAGCAACACAAGACTAAGATTCATAGGACTTAGACACTGAGTGTCTAAGGTGTATTCTGATATACCTGACTCTGGAAAGTCACAATCTCCTTGACACCCATCCTTCCAACACTGGTGAGGTCTTATTCTGATAGGTGGATATTCCTTATATTTCAGTACATTTACAAAATTGCTTAATTTCCCAATTTCAATATATTAATAGAGAAAAAAATACTGATACATTTTTTTCTAAATAATGAAAAAGAGAATTTTTCAAATACAGAGTTAAACTCCAATCCAACTCTACTCTAATTGAACTTTAGACTGTCCTAAAAAATGCAAACAAGATTTAAATCAATAAAAAATTTTGGATTTTTTTTTTTTACATAGCATCACCTTCTTCATCTTTATAACATCTCATATTTTGTAGATTTCCCTTGAAAATGAACAGGACATTAAAACCAAAATTAAATAATAACAAGCTAGGACTTTCAAAGTAACAGGAGTCGAAGAGCTGAAGTTTTATAAAAATGACCAATATTTTAAATTTTATGATAAACTAAAAGAGTTTGTACATTATAGAGATGATGTGTGCCACTTTTTTAGCACAATTTTGCTATTGGGTGTAAGGCTTGATGTAAAATGTTCAGTTTCTTTAAATATAGTGAAAAAACAGTGTCATTCTCATGAGTAAGAAGTAAACCAACACAAAACATTCTTAAAAATAATGAAAATCTTTTCATTGGCATGTTTACAGTATGTTAAAAGCACAATAGCAAATATAAAAAGCCACATCAACTTCTACATGATAAATTTATGCACTCTTGCTACAATAATACATATATTTTTAGATCTCCACAAAATGTTATCACCACGATATAAAGCTAATGATAAAATCACAGCACTTTCCATTTTGACACCATAATCTGCACTGGAAGTTCTATTACTAGAACTTTTTAAAGAAATAAAATGTTACATGTCATTTCTTGGGACTCAAAAGGGGTAATTAAATTCCTTACGACAACCATACAGGTTTTCATGCTCAGAAATCTGCATTGGAAACACAGTCATACAGGAAGAAAACATGCATAAAAAGGTATAACATAATAAAAAGCAGAGGAAATGTATGACGAGGTTCCTTTCACGTATTCATCTTTCATTGAAAAATGGAAAGTGTATAAATTATCAGTCTCCTATAAAATTCTCTGAGACCAAGAATTAACGTAACAGGCAGAGCGTTCAACAACAGATACACCCTCTTTTTGCTGCTTCTTTCACACAATACTGCCTCTTCCATATCTGGATATTTGTTTCATTAACAGTCTTTTCCAGAAACTAATAATAATAATAAAAAGTCATGTTAGAAGCCAAGAAACTGCTTAGAATGTATAAGTAGAATATATTTTTTTACACAGACGAAAACTGCATCCCAATTAATTGTTATTATTTTCACTTGATTAAAAGACCTTTGCATACAATTTTTTTTTGCGAGACTGATGAAGAAGATTATTCATGTAGGCAGATCACTGCCATTGGGGTGATGCACTGTGACAAGGGAGGTCACTTTAATGAATCTAAGCTGTCATGCTTTTTTAAACCCCAAATCAATACTGTTATAAATAGAAACCTTGCTCTCTCTCTCTCTGTCTGCATTCTTTCTACATTTTCAAATATTTATTTGTTTTGTTTTCATCTTCCTTTTACTGAAGACCCTTCTCTACCTCTATATCTTTACCTCTTCAGGTTGCTTTTATTTTCTCTTTCCTTTTATCACTGTCTCTCTTTTTGATCTCTCTCTTTATGCTTCTATTTGGTAAAGTACAACGACTGTAAACTCTTCCTGCAAGTCACTATTACCATTCAGCAGATGGCACTGTTATTTAATCTAACTAACAGGGCAAGATAATTAACTTAAAAACCCATTTTAAATAATAAAATATAGACTCCTTTTCAACTGCATTTCCATCTTATACATAAAACAGTCACAAAAATACAGAAAAATATTAGAAAAATATTTAAAAAAATATGAATATGATGAAAATGTATCATTACATGCAGAGCTCATCTAAAAAGGCTCTGGAACCATTTAATGAACTGCCACTCTTCTTTTCTCAGCAAACTACAAAAATAATTTTGGGGATGAATTTATAGCATTGACATAACAGCATTGCCCTATCACACAAGCAACTTATTTTGATTTTGTTAGTATGGTTGCTCATACACATCTGCAAATGAACATCTGCAAAGGACTGCTGTCAGCATGACTCCGCTCCTCCCCCACCATGGGTGGCACCAGCCCTGTCCAGCATGTGGAGCCTGCCAGGGTCTGCACTACGGGTTCCCGCAGACACCCAGGGACGCCACAAGCAATTGCTCTGCCAATGCAGTCAGAAAAACAGGCAACTTCTGTCAGCTCCAATTACAAGGAGAAGATGAATCACATCTCTTAACTCTGTCCCCAGTGGCACTCCAGCTGCTGGAAGGCGACCGTGTGATCAGAAGTTCCTCCAGGCTGCTGCCAGCCCCACTGTTTTCCAAGCAGATATGTTCTGAGGATCCCTGAGGTAGAAAACCATCTTCTCTAAGTTTTCTCAGGCTGATCCATGCACTTCCACTTGCATGGGTTGCTCTCATGACTTTTCTGTTACAGCTAGCACTGGCTATTTTAGCTATAATACATTCTATAGCCTTACAGCTTCAGTTGCCTTTCAGCAGACCTGAGGAGAAGGACCTGAGGGTGTTGGTTGATGAAAAACTCAGAGTTAGCAATGTGTGCTTGCAGCCCAGAAAGCCATCTGTATCCTGGGCTGCATCAAAAGAAGCATGACCAGAAGGTCAAGGGAGGTGATTCTCCCCTTCTACTCTGCTCTCATGAGACCCCACCTAGAGTGCTGTGTTCAGCTCTGGGGCCCACAGCAAAAGAAGGACATGGACCTATTAGAGTAAGCCCAGAGGAGGGCCATGAGGATGATCAGAGGGCTGGAGCACCTCTCCTATGAAGACAGGCTGAGAGAGTTGGGGTTGTTCAGCCTGGAGAAGAGAAGGCTCCAGGGAGACCCTATAGCAGCCTTCCAGTACCTAAAGGGGGCCTACAGGAAAGCTGGGGAGGGACTCTTTGTCAGGGAGTGTGGTGACAGGACAAGGGGTAATGGACTTAAGCTAAAAGAGAGTAGATTTAGATTAGATATAAGGAAGAAATTGTTTACTCAGAGGGTGGTGAAGCACTGGAACAGGTTGCCCAGAGAAAGTTGTTGATGTCCCATCCCTGGAAGTGTTCAAGGCCAGGTTGGACGGGGCTTTGAGCAACCTAGTTTAGTGAAAGGTGTCCCTGCCTATGGCAGGGAGGTTGAACTACATGATCTTTGAGGTCTCTTCCAACCCAAACCATTCTATGATTCTGTGATTCTATGATATTGTTCCTAGAGCAAACTGCTAATGGCAAGGCTTATGAAATTTGTCCAGCCCTCAGACTATTACCTCCTGCTGCTCTTCTGCCAGTGGGTAAAGAGCAGGAAATGGTGAACCAGGATGGGAAGCAAAAGTTTGAGGTGATGTGCTCAAGCGAATCCTTATGATCAACAATACAGGGCTAAAGGGGCCAACATCACATGTATGCTCATAAATAAGGGATGTCTTATAGGACGTTATCATGGAGAAAGCTCTCATGACTTTTCTGGGAGCTCTGCATGACTGGGTACTTCTCTGAGTTACCTGTACAATGAAGGAAACAGGTCTGTGCACAGTTACAGGGCTACAATCTCATTGGGATCACAGAGGTGGTGGTATAGCTCACACAACTGTAACACTGCAATGGGTGGATACTATTTAGGGACTATTTAGGGACAACTGGCTGGGAAGATAAGGAGATGGACCTGCCTTTTATGTGAGCAATGGGAATGTATGGAGCTCCACCTATGGATGGACAATGAGCCAGTCATCAGATGGGTCAGAATTAGAGTGCAGAGCAATGTGGGTGATGTTGTCGTGGGTCTCTGCTACAGACCACCTGATCAGGATGAAGTAGTAAATGAGGCCTTGTTCAGGCAACTGGGAGAAGCCTCACATTCATCAGTACTGGTCCTCATGGGGAACTTAAACAACCCCAATATGTGCTGGAGAGATAGCACAGCAGCACATAGGAGGTTTCAGGAAAACAATGACAACTTCCTAACAAGGAGCCAATATGGAAAGGGCATTTTGATACATCTGATTCTTACAAGAAAAACTGGTCAAGGATGTGAAGGTCAGCAGCAGCCATAGCTGTAGTGAATACGAGATGGATCAGGATCTCTGAGAAGTGAACACGGTAAGAATAGGATATCATCCCTGGACTTCAGAAGAGAAGACTTGGGCCATTTCAGGAACCTGTTTGGAAGAATCCCATAGATACAGGCTGGAAAAAAGAGAGGTCCGGGAAAAGCTGATTTTCGAGGACCACCCCTTGCAATGGTGGTGGTCCAGCACTCCCAACGTGCAGGAAATAATGCAAAAGAAGCAGGGGGGGTTGTATGGATGAACCAGAAGCCTCTGACTAGACTCAAATATAAAAAGGAAGCATACAAGAGGGGGAAACAGAGTTGTGTTACCCAGGAGGAGCACAGAGATACACAGTGCTCAAGGATAGTATCGGCCCCTCTGGAGTTGAATCTGGAAAGGGATGTGAAGGGCAACAAGAAAGGCTTCTACAGGTACAGCATCAGCAAAAATATGACTCTTTTTCCCTTCCATTCACTCTTACCTGTCTCAACCCCCCTAAACATTTCTCCTGATTTCCACTGCAGGATCCTACCCTACTTTCCTTTGCTCCAGCCATCACCTTCCAACTCCTCACAGTTCCTGGAATGTCATCTGTCTTTTCACATTTGCCATCTTAATTGCCTTTTTTTTCCTATTCCTTTAATCTCATCTCTGCTTTGACGTTCCTTTCATTGCTGTCTCTTTCTTTTTCCCTGGACTATCAAGACGTTTTCTCACTTATGTAAGTCATAGTCCATCACTTCACAGATATTCACATAATTAAGCTCAAAGAAGTTGTCAGTTTTTGTACATTATTTGTCTATGATTCATAGACTGAGAATGGAGGTACAGAAGCATACCCTTTTCAAAAGCTTCACTTTCATTTCTGTAAAGCTTACTGTTGCTATTTCCACGCTAGTTCCTTCATCAGCCTTACATATATCATCTCAGTATATCATGTTTCTTGGTGCATGTCGATGCCACTGTCAATGTTATTCTATTGTCCACTTTCCATTCACTGAACAAGACTCAAAGTGTTTCACCTTCCCTTCACATTTCTTTAAAGTTCCCCTAAAAAATTTAGTAGGTCTCTTCACATTTTTGTCTGCTTACTTAATAATTAGAAAATCTTACAAATTCTTTAACATCAGATCTCACTTTCTGACTCATTCATTCATTCATCGTAGATATGGCTCTACACATCTTTTTAGCAGAAGTAGCTCATCACAAGATCCTTCTATCAAGCCTTAATTCTAGTTACTCCAAACATTATGTTGCAATTACTTTCCAGTTTTGCTAAAGGGAAAGAGTTAATGTTGGAGAGCTTCCAGGTGGATCAAACTGGGGAGAGGGTGCTAAATAGTAATGAATCTGGGAGCAGATGGTGTGGATGTGTGAGTGTTATGGAAAATATTTAAATTTCAATAAATATACAAGTACTAGAAGATAAGAAATTATTTTAATTCTGTTAATATTTTTATTTAAGCTTCAGATTTTTCCTGGTAACATGATAATATGAACATCATGTTTTCACAAAACTGTCATGTAGTGCCATTAACAAATAAGAGTACCATGTTACAGATGAAGTTGTTTTCCAAATCACATAATTCAATTAGTTTTATTGCATTTAAACATTATTTAGACATGAATTATTGTAGCCTCCAACTATCTCCATTGCTTAAGCAATGTTTTCTTTGCTTCTCAGAAATATTTTAGCTTTCTGGGTTAAAATGAACAAAAACAGTTTGGACAGTGAAAGATGAATGAGATTACTACAAAATAAAGATAATCTAACTTGCTGGTCGAA
The DNA here is from genome assembly GCA_013399115.1 of Anseranas semipalmata. NCBI lineage: Eukaryota > Metazoa > Chordata > Aves > Anseriformes > Anseranatidae > Anseranas > Anseranas semipalmata. The sequence continues at coordinate 153,179 of VXAA01003463.1, forward strand.
AAAAAAAAAAAAAAGAAAAAGAAGAGAAAATCAGAACTGACTGTCCCTTTATTCAGCCAGCCACTTAGTCATAAAAACTGTGAATGGAAGATGTGACTACTATTTTTTGAAGCAGCCAGAATAACATGCTTCAACAGCCCCAAGTACTGTTTACTGTTACTGCTCCTCTGTGACATGAATTGTCACATAATTTTCAAATACTTAGTATTTCAAAAATACACTTCACCCATAATGAGAAATATATAGTACTGATGACAGTTCTTTGCTTAAATAAATCATCTACAATTCAACAGAGATGTTAGCTGATAAGTTTTTGACCAAGCAAATTAATTTAAAATTTATGATTTTCACACTTTTACATTATCTTTGTTTTCAATAAAAGTACTGTTACCATCAAAATATTTGTCTGGAAAAAAATGGATTTTAACATAAAAAACAAACAAAAACTAGTAGCCCAATATTTTTGGAAACATTCAGGTGTAAATCTGAAAAGGGACACATTAAAATAATATCGTTAGCCCCTGTATGTGAAAAATACATTTTGACTGACTATTTTACTCTTCCTGTTTCCCTTCCACCACTCAAAGCTGACCTAATTTGTTTAATTAAAAGTAAGTTTTGATGTTTAACATTCTCCTTTGATTCAAACTCTCCAGTAGTCTTTTCTGGACCGGACCAGAACAAAACCTGCTCCAGGAGAAGGTCTTATTTTTACCCATGTTCTTACCCTTTGACTTAGTCTCATCATTCATGGGAAGAAAAATCCTCTCTACATTAGTAGAACTGATTTTTTTTTTTTTATCAAAAGTAACAAACTCTCCTTAAAATATAGAAAGTCTTCTGCAGTATCTGAGTCTTTTTGGAATACCCTGAAAATTCTTCTATATGTTCTTTCCTTCTGAATTCTCTCTGCTATAAAGGTGCAGAAACCTTGATACAGCTGTGAGACAGGATGGTATTCTGATAATTTTTGGTGGTTGCAAATAACAATTTTAAAATTTATTAATCTTGTCCTTTAACATATCCAGGGAGAAATATTTGACACCCATCCTTGTCTTTTAAAATACAGCTTTTGCTTTACAAGCAAATTGAACTATTTAAAATTAATAATGTTATTTTTTTCATAATATTAAAGATTATATTCTGTAACATTTTTCTTCTTTTTTTTTGGATGTAGGATATTAACTGCTGTAGAATATCTGGCATGAAATGAATTAATGTATAATGTTAAACTACCTAACTAAGCAAGTTGTGCCTGTTGTACTTTTGACAGTAGCATTGTTTATGCACCTGGAATAAATATTTTCTACAGTTTTTTTCCCTTATCAAAGAGGAAACATTGTCTTTAGGGGTGCATAGATCTATCTAGGAGAAGAACCTGTTTAAAGATTACAAAATTTTATTTTTCTTCATCAGGTTATAGTTAATTATCAGAGTTTGTTCTGCAAAAACATATGGCTAAAGCATACGTAATGGAATACTTATTTTCAGAAGCGCTGAATGCTATCAGAAGTTTTATTTTCATTCAACAAACTAATTCCAATATTAAAGTGAATTTTTAATTAGATGCATGGATGGCAACTCATTTACTGTTGTTATAAAAGTACTTCCCAGCTATAATAATGTAGTTAGGATAAGGTGTCTTTAATTAGTTCAGATATGCTAAATTGAAAGTAAGGGAAGACACCTATTTGAATGCAAGCACAGTTAAGTGCACCTCAAGTAGGAGGACTGCCATTTATTCACATGATCAAATACAAAAATTAAAAGCTTTTCCAGGTCTATTAATAACTGACTTTGGAATCTAGCTCTAAAAATTCTGAAGGAAACATACCGTAAGAAATCTGTTACAGGAATTATAGTGGCTTAAATCATTACTGCATTGAATAATAACTACACGGAGTATTGTATCAAAGTATATGCTTATAGCTATCAACTGTATTTTATTGAAAGCTTTCTTAATGGCAATATGAGAATTTCAAATTGATCCCATTTTCTCTTTGGTTTACCTTTCTGCAGAGAGATTGTTGACTGCAATTTCAGATCAAAGAGTAAAATGCCCTGGATGCCAGAGGAGATTTATGGAAGGTTGACCAAGAGTCTCCAGAGTCTTCAGGGAGATTTGGAAGATTTTACTGGTATTTTGTTAGAATCCTACTGGCACTAGAAATATATGATATGCTGATGAATTGCTTTGATGTGACAGGACTAGTAAGCCTGTAACATGTTCATACAATCTGCAGGAAAGAAGTACAAGAGCTTTTATGAAGCTGATATAAAATTGCTTGGTGACCTAACATAGTCAAGGATTTTGGATGTGTGCAGGATAAGGTGGTATTAGGAGTTCTTGGATAGTGTTCATAAAAAAGTTTAAAGCTATAATTCAAATGGGTAATGGACAGTTTGCCAAGATGCATTCTCTGTGGTTAAGCCATATTAGCTTACTAGTATGGCTTACTAGGTCATACTAGCGCATTTTTAATCTCCCAAGGTAATGTAGCACTCTGCCTTTTTCTCTGTTCTTATTGTTCAGATTTTTTTTTTTTTTTAGTTTTCTAATGAACTGATTTCTAAGCAGTGTTAGGCTTCTGCTGGTCTTCCAAGACTTTGAGCACTTTCTTGGTACAATAGTTGATGTACTTCTGCAGAGATTCATAACAGAACACAGGTGTGGTTTTAAATATTGGCAACAAGAAGTATGCAGAACCCGATACAATAAAAGTGTAGAACTATGCATGTTCTCTTGCCTCAGGAATATTTAAGTATTGCTTGATACCCAGTGGTCAATGATTTATATATGTCCATGGTGGTTTGCCCTAGTTTGTAGTTTCTCTAGTCTCCAACTACAGCTGTTAGCAATATCTCCTTCCTTCATTTTTCAAACAAGATTTGTGTGTGTGTATAAACACACACATTTGTGTGTACATATGAACACACACACACAAAATGCTCTCGTTTCAGGATGTGCTTTGGTCTGAAACAAGTCAATTTTAAAGACACATCAAAGCAATGACATGGATCGAGGCAGAGTGAGCAGCTTGAACACTCTGGATTCTCAGAATCTGTAAATGCAGCATGATGAATAAATGAATTTTATATTATTCCTAAAAACTGAAAATGAATGCATCAACAAATAAAACTGCAACAGAGAGATATAATTTGCTTTCTCAGTTCATAGTTATATTAATTGAAAAATCATGTAAAGAGTGATAGGACTAATCAGTTTCAAATTACTTCATTAACTTTAGAGACAAAACCACAAGTATGCGTCTAACAGTTTTAATAGCTGTAGTTAAGGTTACAGAAAAAAAACAACTCAAAGACCAAAATGCCTGGTTGAATAGGTAACTTATCATTTGTCTTAGAAGGTAAATTTTTGTTTTTACAAACCGACAGACAACATTTAGTCTGTCTTTTTTACTTTTTCCTCCTCTCCCTCTTAATCTCTAATGGGGTTAGAGGAAAAAAAATTTCGATTGTGAGAAACTAAAACAAAATATTGTAACATTATTCAGTTTACAGAAGACCAGTTCAGTTGACTTTAGGACACTGCGCCAGGTCTGTTTCTTCTCATAGGCTTTTCCTGAGGATAAACATGAACTCTTGAGAGAAGTTCGATGCAGCTGGTAGCTATGTCAAGAAGAGTTCAAGCTTCAGGAAAAGCCAGCATGTTGGCTGCCAAAGCTAATTATTACTGCTTTATTGAATGTGCATATGTCTGGAACAATGAATACACACATTTTTATTAATAAGTTTAAAAAATTGAAGTGACAGCTAGATTTTTATGTATCTCTTGGTATTTATTTCAATTTCAACTTTGCTGGATGAGTATTTCTTTATAATAATGCTTATAAAATTTAGATTATTTTCTTTCAAATTAACTGTTGCTTGTATTATAAAACTCACCCAAAATGTTCAATAGAGATGCCTAAACACTAGCACATTAAACACTGGAAGTGTTTACATCAAAACTTATTGATTCTCCTGTGTCTTACTTCACAAGTACCTAGTAAAAGTTGTTTCTTTTCTTTAACTTTTTAGAGGTTTTGAGTTTTTTGATATACATTCAGAACATATTTTTCCTTTTTGAAAAGTAGTAAAAGTAGAATCGTTAAGAATGGCGTGTTTGCAATACACACACATTCTTATAATATACTCTTCAGAAATATGTTCATATTAAAATAAAGTTATTATAATATCGATTGAATATTGTATTATTTCTTATTAGAATTCTAGCTACAATTTTTGTAGCACCTTGAGATTATAATAAATTTAAAGTTTCTTTTTGTTGCACTTGTTTTTTTAAATACTTATGATCCTTTTGAACTTGACTGACAATTAGGTTTTTGTTACTGTGGTCCCTTTTAACAAAAGCTTAATTTATTTATTCATCTTGCAAGAAGCTCATTGAAATGGCTAAATCCAAAACAGAGAGAGAGAAAGAGAATTTTTCATGATACCTTGATAAAAAGCAAATTGAAATATGCATTTTAGCTTCATCAAACTTGATGTAAAACTTATGTAAACTTAGTTACCAGTGATCTCATACACTGTTATGTTTCTGGATCAGCATATCTGACTGACACACATTCCACTATAAATGTTATTCTCCATTGATATTGTTGCAGATTTGTGTCTCAAGACTGTGAAAATCATTTGTTTGGATATCTCCTAAGGTGAGAGCCTCACAGAGCACAGGGCATGTTCTCTGTGACATTACATCTGTAGAAAATCAGAGAAGAGTTTCCAAGCTTTTCCACTTGATTTATTTATTTATTTATTTATTGACTAGATACAACTATGCTGGATTTAGAGCAGCAAGGAGCCCGTGTTTTAGGTAATGAAAATAAAGGTGTAGATTTAATCCACTGACAGGTCAAAGCTTTGAGTCCAAACATATGACTTACATTTTGGCCCCTGTGTGTCTGTCTGTAGTCAGTGTATCTTTGCAACAGGCAGGTAATATACTCCAGTGAATAGAAAGGAAACTTTCAGACATGTTATTCTATTCCAACTCCTATACTGTTGCTAATGATAGTTCAGGAATTGGCTTAAAATTCGTGGGTTAGCTCTCTTATTGAAGATTTATTATGATCACTATCCAGAGCTGCTGCTGTGATAGTAAGGATGTTTTGCCTACACACCTTGTAAACTGCACATTTTGCTTTGTTTTAGTGGTACTGGAAGGTAGTAGAGGAGTGGAGGCTCTGGGGATGGCTGAACTATTTCGTTGGAATTGAGGAACCCCAACAGCGCAGAAAGTCAACCTCTTTATAAGATGTTTAAACAGACATCTCTCTTCTACCACATTTCAGCTACCAGAGAAAGAGTAGAAACCTTACTAATTATACTGAGCCAATTTCTTTCAGGGAAGGAAGCAAGAGAATTGGTGTAAGAATTAGGCGATGTGAAAATTAAAGTCATTATTCTATGACAAAGCTTCATTTAAATAAAAAAAGTTAAGATTAAATTCTTATTTGCATTTTGCAACATGAGCTCCCCCTTTCTTTTTGTTTTCTTAAATGGTCTTCTTGTAGGAACAATTTGGATTGCTTTGTATTCTAGTTAAGAGAAAAGCTCATTTAAAAAACATTTCAGACCAACACAAATACAAAAGAAAAACAGGCATAGCCCTGGAAATACAACCCAGGAAACTCTTATTAGAGCTATGGGAGAAGCTGAAGCACACCCTTCTTAAACAGTTTGGCCTTTTCTTACTATCTCTGAATGTGGAAGGCCCCTATTGCTTTGGAAAAAAATGCAGAAAAGGGAAAAAAAGTCTTAACTAAGTTTTACAATTCCCCTTACATAGCTCTTAATTTCTCAAGTGTCATGAAAATATGAGTTAAGGATTACTACCCCCCTACTGACCTGAGAGTACTGGAAAGTTAAGCTTCCATATTTTTTATGTATGTATCTTTTCAGGATTCCTAAGTTTAAAATTACACTATATTATTATCATGCTGTCATGAAAGACCCCAGAAAATGCACGGAGAACAAGCAGCCTCACATTTTGTCAGAGACAGAAATTATACCATGAAACATATTTGGCTTTCATAGCATAAGCTTACATTCAATCCAGAGGGAGGGAGAGGAACAATAAAAAATAAAAAGACAAAAATACCATACAAAACTAGTAGCCTAGTCAGTGTTTGTATTCACCCCCTGCCTCCTCTTGGTACACCTATAGCTGTTTCCTAGGCCAAATGCTTTGTTACCAGGCAACTCATGTATGCTTACCTCTTCTACATCACTCACACACTGCAGACTTTTCAGTGCATTAACCTGCAATCTTCCTTCTTTCTGCAAAACCTGCCTCACTTACAGCCATTACATGCTTACAGCAATCTTGTGCACTTTTGCTGGCACACGTTTTTCAAAAAATAATCCATTTAAGACTTTAGCTAGGTTTTTTAGCCCATACTTCTTTTAATTCTGTTTTTCACTTACTGCATCCAAGAACACATGCCTGCCATAGAGCTACTAGTCACAAGGCTATCTTAATTATGTTAATCACTCTCTCTAGGCTAATACAATTAACTATAATTAGCTGATCCCTTTCCTCCTATACTTTGTCCCTCCAGGGAGATTAGGAGTTATTAAACTAGATGAATACCCAATCCCTCTCATGTGATTGTCTCCCAGACAGAACCCTAGGGCAGAAAGACATAAGATGCCTTGCCTGGGCTCTTGCCTGTCCCAGCCTGAATGAGCAGCAGAAGTACCTTGAAGAAGCTTTGACTGAAAATGTGTTTTCCATTATAATCACCTTACATGGAGGACCGACATCATGGCATGGTGATTTGCTTAATCATTAAAAAATGTTTTAAGTCTGCTGTGGATTTTCCTAGAGTGCTAGTTGTTAGCACCATTTCAATGGCATGTACTATAGTTATAAGTGCACAGCTCTTTCCCTTCCTATTTGTACCAGAGGTGCAACTACCTTACATACATGGAGCTGATTGTCTACCACCCTGCGTGCATTGTAGTAATGTACAGTTAGATGAGTCACAATATTGCAGTAATTTACAGTAAATTAGTTGTAAAGGAATCATGTCCCATCTGGTGTTATCCTTCAGCCACCATTTTGCACTGTAGCTATTGGTGACCACATTGCTAAAACGATCTTTAGAGATTTCATACAATATTTCTGTATAGCTATTGTCATCACCCATTGCATAGGAACTTACATTGCTCAACAGCTAGAGGTTCGAAGTGTTTTGCACATGTTTTTGATGCAGAACGTGTAAGATCCACAGAGGGTGCAAGTATATTTATAAAAAGATATTGAAAAGGTAATTTGGCTACTCCTGATGATCTGGAAATGCATGATGCAGCAGCACAATAATGCTTTCTGAAAGCCTGGCATAACAGGACAAGAAAAACAGGTGAGTTTCTCAAAAGCATGCTTATCACCACTGAACAGAGATACCTGCAACTTACTGACAAAAAGAACAAAATCAGTGAAAATACTATTAAAAAGGGAAATGTAAAACACTAAGAGTAAAAAATACCTGTGTCAGGAGCAATCCTCAATTAGCAGGGATAACGCTAGATGATAGAATAACCTGTTCCAGCTTAAGATCCTAAGGCTGGTACTGATACCATTCCTCAGTTCCTGAAGTTTTTAGACTAGCTACAAGTGCATTTAGTCTTTGTGCATGTACAAATTATCAGAGTAGGTATAATGATACAGTGCCAGATCTGAAAGTGTACATCTGCTTACCTCATCCTGAGTCATAGTCTCTACACACTTATCATTCCAAAAAATTTTTGCTGTTGCGACTGTAAGTTCAGGCTGCTGACAGTGAAAATTATAAACGCACGTGCTCCAGAGAGAGAGAACCTGCTCATACAGATCAGCCTCAGGGAGGAATTTCAAATTGAAATCAGAAACTGATTTGAATACCTACTGCCATAATTCATTTGTGTATCTAATGTCAATAAAGCCGACACCTGTGCCCACTGTGAATGTGACTGCAGGGAGAAGTGGTGGTTTCAGGTCCACAGTATTCATGTTCTTAGGCATATGTGTTGCAGATTTAAATGTTTTGCCTCATGGGCAACTTTACATTATAATGGGGAGGAGGTATGTAGACTGAGAACACAGCAAGAGACAGAAAAGATGAGCAGTTCATGCAGTGGTAGGGGTGGGTCAATCAGAGTTAGACCTTTGAAATTGCCCAGAGATGAACTAAAAGCCTAGAACATTTGCTGAATTTATGTATGTAATGAATGTATGTTAGTGTTTGCGTGCTGTTAAACTCAAAATGTTGTTTCTCCGTGAAGAGGAAACAAACTTTATATATAAAGCCAATAATTTATTGTTAACATAATTGATAACTTAGCAGTCTAATCCAAGTATCATTAATAGTCCAGATCTATTTCTTACAGAAAAAGAAAGAATTGTTTTATACAGAGAAAAGTCTCAATAATAATACAGTTAAAATTGTTACACACACACAGAGTTTCTACTCTTTTTCTGGTGTAATGCTCACCCTTCCACTGATCTCTGGATCCTAAAGTTGGTGGTTTCACTTTGATGGTAATGGTGGTAGGGTGTCATAGGGAATCCTGGCACTTGGAGCCTTTGGTAAGAGAAATTTGATCTTCATCTAAATGGTTTCTTCTTCTTCACACTAAGGATATGTGGAGTCATATCTATATGTTTGCTAACATGCTTTTACATCTTGTTCTTTCTTCATTGGTCTGTATAACCACATTACATTCAGATTCATTATATAAAGTGCATTTTACACATGTTGGATATTTCTTTATTCTCTTAGTTACCCTGAAAACTTACCCTGAGCTTAGAGATATGGTTTAGTGTGGGCCTTGTTAGAGTTAGGTCAGAGGTTGGACTAGGTGATCTTGGAGGTCTCTTCCAACCTGAACGATTCTGTGATTCTGTGATTCTGTGAAAATTGTTTTTGTTCCTGCTCCAAGTCTGCATTTCTCTAACTGGCCATTGGCAAGTTTGCAGCTGTGGTCCTTCTATTGCCCCATGCCTGTACCCCTCTATGCCACATTCTGGGCCTCTGCTTTTCAAGCCTCTGCAATTGTACCCAGTCTTTATTTCTCTGAACTACTGGTTTATACTACCTGTATAAAATTATGGCTGTGCCATACAGTGCTAAGCAGAAGTATAACAAATTAGTCATAGCCCCCTTTTGGAAGGAGACAAAGCTGCAGGCAGGTCAATAACAGTTTGCAGGCTGACAAGCCTCAGCCCCAAGGCCTTGCAAACAGTACTAAGCCTGTGATCAGTTACTAGCAAAGGCAAAACCGTATTACACAATTAAAGTGCCACAGTGTGTGATATAAAGATGTTCATTGTTGCTTTCATACTGTGTACATAGATATATGTAGGCCTTTTTATATATATGTGTATATATACACATCTATCTATCTAAATACACATATAGGTATATTAACACTGTTTTCTACATTGCATTTTTACAGACTTGCATGTGAATGCTTCTGGAGGGTTGAGACACAAAGTATTACATTTAAGTGGTAGAGTGTGACAAGCATATTCTAAAAAGAAGTTCCTCCTATGTTCCTATAGGGATGTTACCCCTTGCTCCAAATTCTTGACATGTAAATTATACTTGCTGGGGTTTCATTATGTATTGGTTGAATTCTCACAAGCGGGTCTAATGGAGTCCACATTAGCATTAATGGATTCTAGCTAGTAACACAATAGACCACTTCTGAATTTTTATCTAAGATGTAAATTTAATTTATCCTAAAAAGCAAACTACATTAGTCTTAACTTACTGGGAAAACATACATACATAGATGAACTTTAGAAATAAATGTTAAATTCACATCTTAACTTTTTAATTTCTGTCTGATAAATGAATCTGCTGTAAGGGACAGTGTAGTTTCAGTATGACATACTGTTTTCACTGCTAGCCAAAAATACTGTGACATGAAAATTGAGAATCTGATATTAAAGCACAGTCTTGTACAGTAGGGTATGCTGGAAGAGTTGGAGCTTTTGAGTGTCACAATGATTAGTGATACAGAGCAGTAACAAGATGAATCATAAACGGGACACCTGTGAGTGGATGGAAGTTACTCAGAGATTAGGGGCACAGGGGACACAGCAGGAAGAAAGAAATACTAGAATGGAAGAAAAATGGAAAGAATTTAATTTAAAGAAGTAAATCTGGAAGCAGGGGGAGTCAGAACTTAACAGAACTCTAAAAGGTAGCATGGGAGAAATTACTTACAATAGATGTGTCAGAACAGAAAAAGAATGTGTAGGAGACACCTCTCCTCTAATACAAGGCTACAGACATATATCTTTTGCCCCTCTATCTGTGCCCTCCAAAGAAGTTACTGCACTGTCAGGTTTGTTGGCAGAAATATGAATGCTCCTAAGCCTTATTTCAGATAAAAGGAGCCAGGTTAGCAAAGAGTATTCATTAAAATGTCTTAAATTAATCTGGCTTCTTTTGACTGAAATACATTCATAAAACATTTATAGAAGTAGTGGAGGCAGCTGATTGGAGGAGGTATTAGCAGTCAGCTTGGAACATAAAAACAACCTTGCCAGAAGACTCTTCTGCCACAGCCAGAAGAGGATGTGCTTGTGGTTGATGAATATCTTACAGAAAGATATTACCTCTGGGTAGCTAGCTACGTACCTATCCCTGGAGAACAAAAACTGTATGAAAGTCAACACTGGATAAAGGTAAAGAACAGAAAGGAAGAACAAACAAACCAACAGAAACAAACAGAAAAAAAAAAAAAAACAACCCACAACCATAGCAAGTGACAAAGTGTATCAGCAATTCTGCTTTGTATGGAAATCAGACAATTACTAGGTAGCCTGGAATATCTTACTGTATATACAGAAGTGCATAACTTTAGCAGTGGAAATGAATTATTCTATTAATAATGAAAATAGGGAAGTCTTTAATGGATTGTAATGTGGATTTCCTGAGATATATAAAATTTTAAAAATAGGCTGCAACTTTTACATCCCTAAGGATGCTCACAGGACTCCAACTTGTATCAACTTTATTTGAAATTGGACAGCTAAGGGGAAAAACTCAGTAAAGAACACATTATGGTGATTCTGTGTAAATGCTGGTATTTACTGGAAAAATTAGACTATGATAACAGTAAGAATGCTTCTAGGTGTTGCACATGAGTGTTTAGATATAAGTGTAGATACAGATAAATACGTACGTGTATGTGTATATAAATGTGCAAATTTCAAAATATCCATAGATAAATATGCATAGGTATAACATTTCATGGTATATATACTTAATTCTAATATCATACAGTTTTATTAAATACCTTCAGGCTCAAAAATCAATGTTTACAAAGTAGTCTGAAATTGTCAAATTACAACTGCTACAGCAGCACCAAGTATGAAGAAATACACATATACGTATAACATTTCTTTCTTTTGTATAAAGAAACACTATAAGAAAAATATTTAACATATTTTTACTCTATAAGAAATGAATAAGTGTGGTTGATGGAACCTAAAGGAATTAATTATCATTCTTACTCTTTCGGTCTTCATCGGGATTCTTGTGATATACCTTTCTGCTTAGCTTTGTTTGTGCTGTGTGGTCTGTAAATAAGATTTATGGGAATCTCTAACTTGCAAAATTTCTTCAGGCAGAGGATGTCAAGCGTTAATGTTTGTACACTGAGCAAGACTTCAGCTGTAATCCTAGCTGAGGGAAAGAGATAACCTGTTAAAAAATCTTCTGTATTAAGGTCCTTGGTGGAAGATGATCAAGTCAGGGAATGTTTAAACAAACCAGACACACCTATGTCCGTGGGTCTGATGGGATGCACCTACAAGTGCTGAGGGAACTGGTCAATGTCATTGCAAAGCTACTCCTGATTATCATTGTTTTCAGAAATCTGTAGAGTCTTCATTTTATTCTTGTGTTCAAAACTTCAGAACACATGATAAGCCAAATGTGGATAACTATGAATAACTATGAATTAGCTAAGCTTAGGAGAAAAGTCATCACATAGAAATCTGACTATCTCAGTAAGAGGTAAAAGGGCAGAAAAGGAGAAAGTCCAAGTCATATGTAAATTATCAAAAATGTCACCCATAACACTAATATGTATCTTCAATGCAAATACAAATGCATATTCCTTGTTGCCAAACACCATATGGATTTCTTGTTTTACTGTAGTACGTAGGCATATCTTTACACATCTTTCATGCTAAATTGGGACCTAACCTTCTCCCATTGTTATCAACATACTGACCAATATGTCTCCAATATGTTATTTCTTAATGACACAGTTATAATTTTATTTCATTGTATTATACTGGTTTCACATTACTCTTCAGATAAAAAAAAAAAACAGTGTGGTGACCTCAACTTATAGAAGCAGATTTTTTTTCTTAGCTTCTGGTGATCTAAGAAATTCTCTCCTCCTACACATTCTCAGGACAGTTGGCAAGAGCTGCATGCAGCATTTTTGGAAATAGCTGCCTGATAGAAAGAAGCATCTGCAGCTGGAGGTTGGACAGAGGCTGCTTACCTCTTAAAATTATCTCCCCATTTATTATGACATACTTCAGGCTTTCTGAGTTGTGTCTCCAGTTTTCATTTGAGCAGGCAATGATTTTGAAGCTTTTAACTGGTCTAATTTTTCTTTGCTTTACCTGGTTACTTTCTGCTTTATCCACTAACAATCTTATCCCTCTTTCTATTCTGTTGTGACAGCTGACTACAAACAAATGAAATTCAAATGTGGCATGTGTAAATTACGTATAATATTGACCTTTATACATATATACTCATCTAAGTAATAACAACGTACTTAAAAACTGTGATTTTAAATCATAAATAAGGTATGACAATTTCCTCATAGTGTGAATTTATGACATTTCTTCAGCATATCAGTTTTCAAATTCATCAGCATGCTTAAAGTTCAAAGTGTAATTTGCTGAATCATAGCTTTTGAACATGCTCTGAACTCTTTTCATTTTGTTTTTCTTTCTCATTCACACACATGGAGTACATTCTCATCAAAATAATGAAAGAAGACCAGTCCTTCTGTATGTGAAAGAAAACTTGCAGACAGTTAATCTTAATAAAAGCAACAAAGTTACTTCATGGTGAAATGTAAGCCATGCTATTGTTTTACATAGAACTGCATAGTTGCTGTTACCGAATAATGCACTGTTTTATCTAATTTGGGGATCTTTGTCTTAAATGTCAAAAAAAAAAAATGCTATTATTATTATAGTCATAAGTAATAATAATAAAAAAGGTAGTGATGGTCTCAAAAGCCCCAAGCAGAACAGTTAGGATATTTCTATGTTATCTGTAGTGGGCTAGAATACTGGTGCAGCACACATATTTTGGAAATTAGTTATCAGACCCTATTTCATAGAATCATAGAACGGCATGGGTTGAAAAGGACCTTAAAGATCATCTAGTTTCAACCCGAATATTTAAGGATAATTGAACAATCAGCAACAGTTAATCCTTTAATTATTTAAGAAAAGATAGCAATGCAGGATAAGTTTGCAGAAATAAGGTTATTTGCAGACCAGATGCGGACTCTGGACAAGAGAAGACGACCATCTGATGGAGCCACCACAAAGGCAACCCAGTAAACATACTGACAAGGATGGATACCTGCTTCAGCTGGGGCTTCGGAGCCTTGAGGCATCCTTGGTACACTCACAGGGATGTGTGAGTGCAGTTGGCAGAACAAAGAAACCATGATAACAAACAAAGTCAGGAACTGGTGTCCTGCACCCATTTACGTACCTACACACACACACACACACAAAAAAAAAAAAAAAAAAAGGAAAGAAAAAAAAATTATCAGTAACACCTCAAATAATATACACAGGCACACATATAGGTAAGTGCTCATAGTTGTGTATTTGTTTTTCTAGTCGTAGTTTTCTAGTAACTTGTAATATATACTTGCTTTACTAGTGGTAATTTGTAATAATAATAATAAAAAATCACATAAACAAAGCTGTTGTGTCCTTGTGTATTATGGAATCCTACAAACCTACAGTGGCAACCTTTTTACACCCAAGGTTTGGGTAACTGTCATAGTTGTGACCGGCACACCATCCAAATATTTAATTAAAGTTTATGCATTAGTGAATTGCTTTACATACATGTTTGTATATTTACTTTATTGATTCAGTAAAAAGTGTCTGAAAAGCTTGGGCCTGACTCTGAATTCTTGTCATATACATTTAACAATATGTGGACAGAATCAAATCGAGTCTCAGAATAACACACAAATGATCTGAATCAAGCCCTTTAATTACAAGAAGTGCTAGAGGATGGAAGAAGGGCTTTATGGATTAGTACAACACAAGCCACTTTGCCTTGAGCACTAATTTTGATAATCGCAAAAGACATTTTTCTCACTATACTATCAAAGAATTGGGTGAGCCAGCCCACATTTAGTATGCTGATCAGAACTCACCCTCAAGAGAATACAAAAATTGTGACTGGAACACCCCCATCCCCCAGGATAACTCTGTTAGACTAATATTGACGTCTCCCATACAGAGAAGTGTGTCCTCCTCATCTGTTTAAAAAAACAACAACTTAGCTAGACACTACAGAAAACAACAGAGGCTCTAGAGAGAGCTGTGCAAGGTGAACAGCTGAAGTCTCGTACCAGAACATCCTCTCAGCAGTGTCTGAAACTCACACCTTAAAATAAATGTTTGCAGAAACTTCAAATTTTAAAGTAGCAACACCTACTCTGCAAATTGACATTAAAAAGTATATCCTATTTTCAAGCAACTGTACTGATCAATATGTCAAACCTGTATCTGGCAAAATTTTCCTTAATCTCAGATATCAAAATAACTCTTCAAAATAATTAATATCTGACTTCTCTGTGCTTTTCTATTTGACTTACTAATATTAAAAAATACCACCTTAATTTTCAATCTCTCTCACATTTTTCAATCTCTCTCTCATCTCGGCAGATGCTGAAGAGATGTTATATAAATTAATTCCTTACAACTTCCTAGAAGTTAGACATTTGAAGACTGTTAGAAAAATGTGGACAGATAAGAGCTCTTCACTGAAGATTACCACTTTCAAACTCTCTACCTTGAAGGTGTTTATTTATTTGCTTCAGCCATTTCCTCTGCTTTGCAAGGGAAGAAAAAAATGCCTCAAATTTACTTTTAAATTTTCCCTAGGAATTTCTACCTTTCAACTTGGTGTCACAAGCTGACTCAATGAGCGTTCAGTAACGAAAAGAGAGAGACTCTATTCATTAAACTAGTGCTTTCAACTGTGTAATTCTTTTCATACTTTTTTATTATACTGGTGTTTGGAAAAGCAAATTATGTGCTATTATGATGAGCTTTTGATCTATAATTCTACTGCAAATATCTAGATTTAAATAACTTATGTCAAAAGGGAGCAATAATCTTAATAGCCTTCATTCTGAAAAGCCTCCCTGAAAGGACTAGATGCTGAATATGCTATCAGACCCATGAAATGATGGATATTTTCTAAATATTGTCAAGATAGAAAGTTAAAAGCGTAAGTTGTAGGGCATTCCTTAAATGCTATTTGTCAGCTGTAAAGAATAGCTTTCAGGTTTTTATAAACAGATATATCCATTGACCCACATACCTGGGAAACTTTAATCTTAGGGAGCATGATTGGTAGAGGTGTGGAAAGAGGAACCTTAAAGAACTGCTGCTACAAAATGGTAAATGGAATTGCAGCTGGAAGAGAAACAGTGCATGCAATACTCTGGAAATACTGCAGCTGCCAACAATAATCAAGTCTTATGCAGAGATTTCTAGAATTATGCAATCAAAAACTCACACAGTGGAGAATTTTGCTAAGAGAATACTCAAGAAAGGACTTGGCAACTAATGTATGACTTAGAAGTTAGCAGGCTGTCTAAATGTATAAACCCATTATAGTTACAGTAAGGGTCCAGAAGACAGATGATTTTCAACTTGAGCCTCTGAGGATTTAGCATTTATGTAACACACCTAACATGTTCTCCCAACCCCAGCCATGTTGGCCACCTCACAAGACTGAGTTGTTATTTTCTGCTGTTGACAGTGGTGACAGCGCTTATCTAGGAGTATGCATGCTGATTTCCTTTCTGGCATATCCTGGCCATCATCCATAACAGTGGAGTGGTCTTCACCTCTCTTGCTGAAATCATGTCACTGTGATTAATTTGTCCAATGTCAAGAAGCCCGCAGAGGGAGCATGCGTCCATGCCCCGGAAATACCAAGTTCTGGAACAAGGAGTTTGCACGCGCATAACAATTTTAAAATCCATTACTAGAGACAAGCATTTTGGAATAGAAATCCTGTGGTTGGAACCAGCTCCAAAATCTCCTTTACAAGAGTTGTTACAGCCAAAGAGACATTTTTAAGTTTGCTGAAGTGAATGTCTTTGTAACAAATGTAAAGATTAGGTGTCAGCAGCTGTCTCTTGTTTTCACCATTTTGTGGGTCATTCTATGCAGTAAAAAGTCCATGCAATCCTACAAGTCACTAGCAGATGAATGTTAATCTTGAAAAATCTCCAAATAAGGTCTTCACCTTCTATGTGCATTAAAGTCTATGTGCTCTTCAATGAAGTGTGATCTTGCTTGCAGCTGAAGACTGACAAAGCCTGTAAGAGCCACAATGTCGCAGGCTGCTCTGCATGGCAGGGGAGCCGGGAGCTGAGGGTGACAGCAGAGTAGGCACAGGCAGGGAGCTCACCAACAAGGAATGCAGGACCCAAGAAAGGTGGGGTCCATTGAAGGTAACCAGGGTGACCCAGGAGTCTAGTGCCGGCTGAGCAAGTCCATACTGATTTGGCATATCCAAGGACAAATCAGGAAGTCATTTCAGCAAATTAACATTCAGATCAGCAAGCACAAGCAAAGTTCCAAAATAACTCAGGCACAGAGCAAGAAAAACTGGAGCAAGGAGCTTAAATGCAGCTGCTGAGGGAAGTGGGGAGAAGTCCCTCAACAAGCCCTTCTACAGAGCTTTCCACAGCAGTCAGAACCCAGGTCAAAGAGCTGCACTTTATCAGAGCTGGTCTCAAACACAAACAGCCAAGCCCTGAGGTAATCCTCATTGCCTTGACACCTATCTTTATATTGTCATCACCTTTGGCCTGTGCAATGGTGTAAAATACCATTTGGCGGTTAACAAATAGCAGACTCTGATTTCTTGTGCACATTTGCATACTCAAACGTGCACATTTGCATACATGAACTTTGCATACTCAGCTCATGCAAAAGGATAGTCTGACCTTACTTCAGGACACACAAATCAAAACATTATTCGATCCGATAAAGATACTAGTTACTTTTTATATTCAAAATTAGGAGCTGTGTTCTATAATAACTATAGAGTTGATCTGAACTTGAATGTTTATAACTCATTTTGCTTCTCAGTATTTTCAAAAATGTTTGCTCTGCAGATATCTGTGTTGGTGAGAGCAGTGACTGCCCACACGTTTTTTACTATGCCTTTGATTGAGGTTAGCAGTCCTGATGATTTTGAATCAGCCATTCCTGTGTAAAAAGTAACTACTGTCCAACAAACTATTCTCCTTCATCTGAAACACTTTTGAAGATAGCATTAAATCATACTATTACTTATGACTCACCTTCCCTGTATGCATTCAGTTCCGGAGAGGGATGAAATAGAAAATAGTAGAATTAAAAGTAAATCATAGCAAAATATTAACTGCTAATTTGAATATAAATTAATAATAAATAATGATAATTACTTATAGTAATATATGATAATATTAGAAATAAAATAATAGGGAACTAATAGGATTCCCCAAATTGGGAATTCCATATGGTTTTCAAAGTCACTGTTACAATAATAGCTTTATTGTAATTTAGAAAAGATGATCTCAAGTTTAGGTTACAGTCTTTATGTTCCTCGCATGCAGATTTTTGTGGTGGTATTAATTATTCACAATCATGAGTCATCACTTATGCAAACAGGTTTTTAAGGTTGTGGTTCCTTTGGGCACTTGTAATGTCTTCTCTGAGAATTCATAATTTACTATCAGTGCCTTAGGGCATATTTTTATTTCTGTGGTCACACTGTATAGTCTGATGACCTAATTGGATAACTGAGAAACAAGCAGAAAGCTTCAGTAAAGCACAACCAATACGCAAACACTCATGCAACACATTTTTGTATGTTGATCATGACATTCTCCTTTACAAGATTATGTAAAAAGATTTATTTTAGAGATAATCATGGAAAAACATAATTGCCAAGGATTTTTGAAGAAAATGTGTGCTATATGAATTGATGTTTTCAATCCTTTTGTTTGCTCTTCCTTCTCTTTTACATGCAAAGACAGAAATGGTTTAATCACATTATTCCTGTTATTGCAAACTGCTGTAATTTTAGCTGCCAGTATACTTTGCAGTGCATCTGATTTCTGTGACCCAAAGTCTTTAGTACTTTAGCTAAAGTACACTCCTTCTGTCACCTAAGTGTTGACATTTCCTCTACTAATTGGTTTTCATTTAGTTCCCCTGAAGTACTTAAAGATGTAAATCGTCCCTCTCCAAGTAGTGAAGAAATATTTCAGCATTAAGGTTTATTACATTTCTAGCTCCTTCCTTAGTATTTCCTCTTTACCACCTGCTTGGATTAATATTGTTTGTTCTCTTTGCCTCTTAATTTAAGCTTGCTAATCATCTGTTAATGTAGTTTCAATGCAACATCCCTTGCATGAAACCTCATCAGCTACCTCATTAAAAAAACTCTTTCAAGTCACTCCACCTATTATCACCTGGCCAAATTTCCATTATGTTTTGTCATTGAGAATGTTGGCTAGAAGAGATTAAGTTATATGAACACTAATAGTAAATTGAAAAATTAATTTAACTTAACACTGGTAAAATATTTTTTCTCCACTTTAAAAAATAGACTTCAGCTTAAATTACACTTTACAAAGCCTTCTATTTCCTTGCCATGGTAGCAGGATATGACATTCAGCTACTGTTAATGCATGCAGCAGCCAAAACAAGTATGTGTAATGAAGTATTCAGAAAGACTAACCATTCAAAACAATTTCTGGCATTAGAGGTTATGAGACAAATATACAATTTAGTAATACATTTTAAAAAAGCTATAAGTAGTATTAAATATATTTTTTCAAAGACAGTAGTGTAAAATTTCCACATTTTAACCACTACAGTAAACACATTAGAGATATTATTGTGGTATAATACTTGGATTTTTAAAGACCAGTGCACAAAAAATATTGCAATTTTCCTCAAATTTTCCTTCTATTAGCAATTTCATGATTCTAGAGTGTAGCTCTAAAATGTGAAATGTCATATAAATTCTTAAGAACCTGAGAGCTCTTAAGTGGTACGGCAACTCTACTCTTCCCACATATTTCAGAAACTTTTTAACAAATAAAGTTAGGGCGTTTATAGCTAACATTTTAGAACTTGGGTTAATTGTTATTTGATCTTCTTATCTTACACTGAGGCAGGAAATAAGTATCCTATAAATAAAATGCATGGGTCATGGGGTTAGCATATAAAAGTGTCAATTTTACAGAGTTCTATAATTCTCCCTGTACTTTTTTTTTTTTTTGCTGTAGGTGTAACTAAGTAAAGTCCTTAGAACAGCTGTGAGCTTATTCTCATTTATAGATAAAATTTGCACTGCAGATGTTAACTAATACTCAGGTGCAAGTTTCATGGGCTTTGTAGCATTTATAAAAGATGTATTTTCTCCTTCCTCAAAATTATTAATTAGAAGACATATGATCATGCATCATACCTTACGTTAATGGACACGTTCTTCAAGAAGTGCAACTGGAATATTAAGCAACAATGAAAGTGATGTGAGTACAAGAACTTAATCCATGCGTTGTTTAAATCACAGTGAACTTTAGAAGGGCTCTATATGACTCCCTTATAGAACCTGCTACTCCTTTCCCAAGGTACAATTGGCTTTATTATCAGGCAGTGAACATGTTTATGATCTGAAAACTGTTTGAGAATCTGATAACTGAGCAATTCTCTACTTGTGTAGAGAGACTTGTGTCTCTTGTTAGTATATATTCCAGCCTCACTGAAGAGAATTAAACTCTTAAAGCACAATTTTGATGTATTCTAGATGTTTATCTTGGGATGAAATGAAATACAACCCATAAATTCCCATGTCTGTCCAACAGTAAAGGGATAGTTGGATGACTAGTTTGATAGGGCTGTCCACAGTATTAATTGAAATCCATCCTTCATGGAAATTTTTATGCACACTGACAAATGGACTGTAATCATGGATAATGACTAAAATAACCTCCCGATGTATCCAAACTATATGCTTTACTAGCCTGTTTTTTCAGGACTGTTGTGATTTAGCCCCAGCAGGCAGCTCAGTACCACACAGCCGCTTGCTTACTCCCCAGGTGGGATGGGGAAGAGAATTGGAAAGGTAAAAGTGCAAGAACTCATGGGTTGAGATAAAGACAGTTTACTAGGTAAACCAAAAGCCATGTGAGCAAGCAAAGCAAAACAGGGGATTCATTCGTTATTTCCCATCAGCAGGCAGGCGTTAGCCACTTCCAGGAATGCAGGGCTCATCATAGTACATAATAGTTTCTTTGAACATAGAAACATAATAGTTTCTTTGGAAGACAAATATCATCACTCCAAATGCCCCCTCATCTCCCAGCTTCTTTACCCCAACTAATATTGCTGAGCACAATGCCATGTGGTACAGGACATCCCTCTGGCCAGTGTGGGTCAGCTGTCCTGGCTGCGTCCCCTCCCAGCTCTTGGTGCACACCCAGCCTCCTCACTGGCAGGGCAGCACAAGAAGCAGAAAAGTCCTTGGCTCTATGTAAACCCTGCTCTGCACCAACTAAAAACATCAGTTTATTATCACCACTATTTTCATTAAAAATCCAAAACACAGCATTGTGTGAGCCTCTACAAAGAAATTAACTCTGTCCCAGCCAAAACCATGACAAAGTCAAGCAGAAGCATGGAAGATTGACAGGAAAAGCTCATGTTCATATCTCCTAAACACAGAAAAGTACTGCAGTGAACATAAGATTTAATCTCTAAACAATGTATTTCTCATGAGGATTGTCAACTGACTGCCATGGTGAGTGGACTGCTTTGTTTGTCTACTCTGCAGAAGCTGAGCAAGCTTTCCCTACTGCACCTTGCTACTGTGTTTATCTCTCCAGAAGCAGGGACTCCCAAAGGAGCAGAAGGAAAGTACAATTTTCATAGCTGCAGCAGTTTTGGTCTCTCTTTTTAGCGTATTGATGAGTGTAAAATCTCTGCAAGGTTGTGATGTCAGAATTGAAACTCAAGGAACTCCTACACATGCCAGTAAAAACAGAATATTTCTTTAAATATCTGTTGAGATGAGCAAGTTTTCCTTAGAGAAAGACTGGTAGAGAAAAAAAAAAATTATAAATCTGAAGTAGTGAAATATTTCATATTCTGAAGTTTCAACATGTTTGAATAGTTTCTGGCTCCAGAATAGATCTTCAACTTGCTTCTAATCTGATGTTATATGCAGTTCAGACCGTAGGATTTTATTTGATTATACTTGTATGACATCCAACAACTTCTAAACCCAAAGCCTGTAACCCTACATGCTCAGAATTTATATAAAATATGTTTCTTTGAGTCCTATGTATCTCATGTGTAGACTTAGTTAATTAATGCTAACACTTAATGAATCTCCTTATATAGATCCAGTTTAATGATTCCTAGCTGAACATTACTTTTCACTGTCTGCTACTTAGTCAGTTCTTAATCCCTCTTTCAAGACAATGAGAACAATTACGTGCTAGTTTTTTTAAGTCTGCACAACTTTAAGTCATGCCTTTCTAACATGTAAGTATATTACATCTGCCGTTACCTCTGTCAGTCAAACTTGTGATCTTATCAAAAAGTGAGATCGGTTTTGTCTGATAAGACCTGTCCTCCATAACATGATATTGACTGCATTTATATTCCTCTTAATTTAATTATGTATTGATTGAATTGCATGTCAGCTTTCTATTCTTTTGCTCTAAGATGATAACATGGTAATCAATCTATACTTTAGATGGGTCGTCCTGTTGTCTCCTTTGGCACACTATTAACTCTCTTATCTTCAGAAATGACACCTCCATTCTATTATTGATTAAAAATAAATAGCAAGAAGCTGGAAAGAGCCCAAGCCATATCTTTAAGGCTTTTGGGTTTGTTTAGGTTATCCTTACCTGCTCATTTAAGAGAGAGAAAACAAATATGAAGAGTGTCTTTCACATTTCTGTTTTTTCTTACTTAACCATTGTAATTTTAGAGACTTTGTCGGGTTCCTTTCTTTCAAAGAAAATGTCATGTTTATGTACAAAGCATGAGCACAGCAGGCACTTCCAATGTTCAGAGTTTTTAAGCATGTGCTTCCAACTGGTCTGAGTTCCCCCTCTTGATTTCTTGTGAGGGTCACACTACAAATGCTTCTTTTGCTTCCTCTAGAGTATGTGTTTTCTATTTCTGTAGCATAAAAATGCAGTTGAAGTCCAGATAATGTTCAAAACACTGTTATTGATAACATGTATAATTTTACCTTTCTTGTTCAGATCTTCCTATAACCTTCCAAACATTTTGGATGAGTCTTCCAATGAGGCAGCAAAACTTCCTCTTCCAGGTAGTCTGTATGAAAAAGAATACCCTTTCCCAACAGTTCCTGGGCTGTGATCACACAGATGGAGAGATAGAGGGAGAATGAACATGCCTGGTTCAGTCTGAAAGAGTTCAGGAGATCTGCCTTTTTTCTTTACAGGCTCTGCCTACTCTTTGATCAACTCTCCCAAGTGCTGTTAATATTCCCAATTTATTCAGACTCTTCCCCCATTTTGTCACTACAATCCTCATCACAGTAATAAACTCTTCTTGTAAGAGGAGCTGTTATCTCCTGAAGGCAGGTAAGCGTATCTGAGGGACTAACACTGAAATGTCAACAGATGCAACAAAGCTATCTATCTATCATACCTGATGCACAAAAAAATGTGGCTTTATGAATAAAACAGTAGGCAACTGAGGATGCAACTATGTATCCTATATTAGGAATGTATCTGTTTATCACTTATTCTGTATGTCGCTATAAGAAATGCTATCCCATCAAGGGAATGATAATATATCACTTTTCCATCTAAAGAGTTTGTACCAGATCACCTCTTTCACACAGACCAAAAAAGACATTTCAAGTTATTAGTAAGAACCCTGAAAATGGTAGTAAAGATATCGTGAGCAGACAAAAAAGAGTGTCCTAAAACAGTGGAAATGGGAGAAGATGGCAAGTTGTACTTACACAGTGATAGTACTGGGCTACCTAAAAGCATCTACATCTATCAGGAAAAAGTCTTCCAGCAATTTCCTTGTGAAATTAATTGGAAAAAAAAAAAAAAAAGATCATTGGACATGACATTAATTTCAGAAAATTGTTTGAAGATTCTTTATAAAAAGAGATGTCAATATTCTTGTAGCTACAGAGTTGTCACAATACTGTGTTTCTGAGCTTTGAAATTCAGTTAGAATCATAGAATCATAGAATGCTTTGGTCTGGAAGGGACCTTAAAGACCATCTAGTTCCAATCCCTCTGCCATGGGCAGGGACACCTTCCACTAGACCAGGTTGCTCAAAGCCCCATCCAACTTAGCCTTGAACACTTCCAGGGGTAGGACATCAACAACTTCTCTGGGCAACCTGTTCCGGTGCCTCACCACCCTCTGAGTAAAGAATTTCTTCCTAACATCTAATCTAAATCTACCCTCTTTTAGTTTAAAGCCATTACGCCTTGTTCTGTCACCACACTCCCTGACAAAGGATCCCTCTCCTGATTTCTTGTAGGCCCCCTTTAGGTACTGGAAGGCCACCCTAAGTTCTCCCCGGAGCCTTCTCTTCTCCAGGCTGAACAACCCCAATTCCCTCAGCCTGTCTTCATAGGAGAGGTGCTCCAGCCCTCTGATCATCCTCATGGCCCTCCTCTGGGCTTACTCTAATAGGTCCATGTCCTTCTTGTGCTGGGGACCCCAGAGCTGAATGCAGTGCTCCAGGTGGGGTCTCATGAGAGCAAAGTAGAGAGGGAGAATCACCTCCCTCGACCTGCTGGTCATACTTCTTTCTGATGCAGCTCAGGATATGGTTGGCTTTCTGGGCTGCAAGTACACATTGCTGATTCATGTTGAGCTTCTCATCAACCATTTCCCCCGAGTCCTTCTCCACAGGGCTGCTCTCAGTCCACTCATTGCCCAACCTGATTTCATGTTTGGTATTGTCTTGACCCAGGTGCAAGGCTTTGCACTTGGCCTTGTTAAATTTCATGAGGTTCTCACAGGTCCACCTCTCAATCCTGTCAAGGTCCCTCTGGATGGCATCCTTTCCCTCCAGTGCATCAGCCATACCACACAGCTTCGTGTCATCAGCAAACTTGCTGAGGGTGCACTCAATCCCACTGTCCATGTTGCCGGCAAAGATGTTAAGCAGCGATGGTCCCAATACCTACCGCTGAGGAGCGCCACTCATCACTGGTCTCCACTTGGACATTGAGCTGTTGACCACAACTCTGAGTGCGACCATCCAGCCTATTCCTTACCCCCCGAGTGCTCCATCCGTCAAATCCATGTCTCTCCATTTTAGAGAGACATGCACAAGTCCAGGTAGATGACTTCAGTTGCTCTTCCCCTATCCACCAATGCTGTAACCCTGTCATAGAAGGCCACCAGATTTTTCAGGCATGATTTGTCCTTAGTAAAGGGATGTAGGCTGTCACCAATCACCTCCTTGTTTTCCATGTGCCTTAGCATACTTTCCAAGAGGATCTGCTCCAGGATCTTGCCAGGCACAGAAGTGAGACTGACTGGCCTGTAGTTTCCTGGGTCTTCCTTTTTACCCTTTTAAAAAATGGGGGTTAAGTTTCCCCTCTTCCAGTCAGTGGGAACTTCACCGGACTGCCAAGACTTCTCAAATATGATAGACAGTGGCTTAGCAACTTCGTTTCTTAGGACCCACAGATGCATCTCATCAGGTCCAATGGACTTGTGGACATTCAGGTTTTTTACATGGTCTTGAACCTGACTTTCTCCTACAGTGGGAGGAGGTACTTAATTCTCCTAGTCCCTGCCTTTGGATTCTGTGAATTGGGTCGTGTGGCTTGACCATTTGCTGGTGAAGACTGAGGCAAAAAAGTCACTGAGTACCTCAGTCTTCTCCATGTCCTGAGTAACCAGGTCTCCTGTTTCCTTCAGCAGAGGGCCCACATTTTCCGTAGTCTTCCTTTTAAAATGGCATACTGATGGAAGCCTTTCTTGTTGACATCCCTGGCAAGATTCAATTCTGTCTGGGCTTTAGCTTTCCTAACTCGATCCCTGGCTGCTTGGACAATTTCTCTGCATTCTCTGCACCCAAAACATGAAGTCCTTCTGGGAAAAAACATACTGCAGCCCTAAGGGTACCCATACTTTTTAAGTTTCACCATTGCATTAATTCACTTTCCTTGTGTCTGTTTTTAAAAGTCATTTGCTGTGAGAACTTAAGTCTACTAAGTCCTTCAAATCATTCTTTACCCTCTGAACTTTGCTTTGTTTTAGGAAGCAGCATGTGTATCATCTAGCTGAGGAAAATACTAAAATTGAAATGTGCTACAGGCATATTGCTTAGTTTTCTATCTTAATGAAATAACAAAGTGTTAGCCACTAAAATTAATTCTTCCATCATTATTATTGTGTGGTTGACAGCTCTGAATACCAGCAGATGTGTGATCAATAAGCTTTTACCATTTATAGCCTTTAAAATCTATACCCAAATCTCAGAAATTGGAGTGTAACACCACAGAATAAAACTGCTCAATAAGAAACATGCTGAGCTGGAGACAGTATCTGAAGAGCTGAGAAAGAAAGTCAGGCCAAATTTCTGATAACACAAGATTAATAAAAATAAGAAATCTTTAGCTCTGATAGTTAGGAATTACAATGAGCCACTTTCAGAGGCTTTCTGGTTAGTAAGGTGACATCTGTCGATGTTTTACTTGCCTTCCAGAGTGACCTAAACTGACTGGATGTGATCCTGCTCTTCTAGCTAGCAAGCTGACCTATCAGAGAAGCAATTGCTCCTGGATCCTACATTTCATTAAATTCATAATGCAGGGGGAGACCCTGCTTCTTACAGATCCTTGTGAGAGGAGCTCACAGTAGGTGGGAATTCCCACCAAGTGGCTGGGAGTCACCAGGCCACGAAGATGCCCTTGGCCATGGTCCTTGATTTTGGAACTGCACCTAACAGGTCACCTGTGCTTGAGCAATGAAAAACGTTAATTTACATAGTCAGTCATAGTAAAGAAAAGGTTATTTAAAGTAAATTAGAAATGAACTAAAATGGAGCCTTAGAAAGCAAAGCGTTAAATGAAGAAAGAAATACTGCTTCAGGTGTAATCTAATGGAACTGAATGATTTGTTGCCTCAGAAGTTTAAAGGAATGAGAAATGCAAGTGGATTTTAAAATATACTAAATGTTTTTGTGAGTATCAATTGCTTTTGTGAATTATGCAAGCTAAGAAACCTAATAATATCTCATATATGAGGAGAGACAACTGATTACCTTGCAGACAAAAATGAAAGAACAATTTTGTACCATGGTTATTGGTGTACAATAAACTGTACATCTTTCTTTAATGCAGTGAGTGTTGTTTCCTATAAAACAATACTCAACCTCGTTTATGGAGTACTCTACCATTTCTTGTGGGGAACCACAATTGCAAGTTGCATCTCAGAATTTATCTGCATTTAGCTCTTAATTTGGGATCTGTCCATACATTAAAACACTAGAGTTGGGCAGAGCTATTTTCTTTCCATTTTGAGTTCAATGGGGACTGTATATACCAGCTCAAATTATCACAAGTCATCAGCAGATAAAATTGAATATATATAAATATAAATTTAACTTATTATTGTTTGGAAAGTTGTGTTAAACAGCATCAAAATGAACTCAGATATTTCCATGGGTTTTCCTTCCACGATCCTTGTCTTTCTCTAAGGGGATGTAGTCCCACTGTGTCTTTGACTCCCACTGTTTTAGAGGTGGTTATTGCCATACTTCTTGAACTGCTGGAAAAGGGTCATCATTTTGAACAAAACAAAACTACAAATAATCATATCATCAAAAGCAAATTCATATTAGAAAAGAGAAACTAGTGCCTTTCACAGCTCAACCAACCTTTTTTTTTTTTTTTTTTTCCAACTGAAATGCATTTTTGTCATGTTAACAGCATCTCTTTAAAGATCATTTTCATTTTTGTAGAACCTCTTTGATTTGAATTACAGGATGCATTTCATATTGCAGGGGCAATATTTGTTTTCATTCTTATTAATCATTGTCTACATTCTTTGTAAGATATTTAAAGCAATATACATTTCCTCTAATCTGTGAATACAAGCTAAAAATATTTATTTATTAACTGGTAGGTTGCATCCAATAATGAGGTAGCTCCATCTGCTTCAGGCTTAGGTGGACTTATGGTTGTCTTCTGTGACAGCTCAATTCTGTGTGTTGATTGCTTTAGAGCTTTGCAGCAATGCAGTTTCATTCTTCCATTTTCCTCAGCAAGGTTGATAGAATTTGTAATTACTGATGGTCTTTGCCTACTCTGCTTTCTTTATAATGTGCTCATCTAATACAAAGTCTAAAAATAAAGAAAACCATTAAACCATGTTTATAAACACTCTATAATGATTAGTACCTGTGCTTAAATTTTCATTCTTTTTAAGCTCTTTAATTCTTTAAGGATCTTGTCTCTTCTATCACTCTTCTACCAGTTAATGTTTTGAAATGGATGATGTGTTTGTGTGAGGAATACTCTTTAACCCAACAGCAATAAAGCTGCTGTAATTAGAATAACTGGGGAAAAACATAAATTTGAATGAAATTTTCATTTTTTGAAAACTCAAAGTTTGGTGAGGTTGTGTCCTGTAGATCCCCACTGATTGTGACTTAACATGATATGTCTCTTGTTGAAGAGACATCTTCAAATGCAGCAGAAAATTTCTCATTTTCAACTGCAGGAGCAACATACAGACTATTTTAGAAGAAGAATAAGAAGAAAATATGTTAGATATAGAAATGAGGTCGCAGAGCTGGTTCCAGGATGATTTTACATCTCAGCAATGTACAGAAGATTAAGCACCAAACTACACCACATAATTCCTTACCAGTGTCACCTTATCATTCTATTAATTCATGGTATAAGAGAGAATTTTAAATGAATTTCTTTTTCAGTTTTTGTGCAAATGCCAGAGAAAAATAAAAGATGACCTTGCAAGTCATGGTTAGAGACTCAGGCCAAGATAGAAATATAGCTTTCTCAGTACTTTTTGCATGCAACCTAATACACCAGGATTTAAAGATTATTTTCTGAAAAATGGTTGTCATGGGTTTGTGTTGTTCTTAGGTTTTATATACACCTAATCACTAGACAGAATATATTTAATATTCAAAAAAAATTTCAAAAAAAAAAGAGAAGTTTTAAAAAAAAACGACATGACTTATACAGTTAAGGAACTCCACAGGAACTCTAAGTAAAGGGTAAAATATTTTGAATATTTGGCTTCTGTTCAGAATTCTTCCAAAACAGAAAGCTCTTTACTGTTTTTCAAGGGTGGTAAAAAGGGGAACTTTTTTTTTTTTTTTTTTTTAATTAAATTTTACATTTCTTTCCCTTATGAAGTTTCATGGTTCAGATGTGTGCTTTTTTCTATTCCTTAAAGGGTATGTGCAAAGATACATTTGATTTTATGAAATAATCCAGGATAAGAAAATATAAACTCACTGGTTGGAATAATTTCTTCAGGAAATAGCCATGGTGAAATTTTTTATCAATACAAATTGTCAACTTCAATCACAGCACTTATCTCTAACCTCACTTGGATTTCAGGAAAAATTCTCACAAAATCAGAAATTAAGCTCATATTTATGTCTTTACAATTCCATGCAGACTTATCCCCCTAGATATCTTCAGTAGTCTATAGAGTTCACTAAACTGTAATAGCTTCCTCCTTGCAAAGGTAGGTCTTGTACTCCTGTTGGTATTTCCTTTTTGTTTTTCTTTTTCTTTCACAGTGTTCTTAATCAAAATTCAATTAATTTAGTTCTCTTTAAGGTTTATCATGTGAACTATTGTCAAATGAATTTTTCCACTGTGTGATAAAAAACAGGCTTTGTCTGTGCAGCCTCAGGTGTTCTGTTGGTATTGTGATAGCTCCTCATGGTGGCTTTTCTGCCGCCAGATTTTCGGGAGGTGATGTTCTCTGAGACAAAGCTAAATGCAGCTGACATTTTATCACAGCTGAGAAAGTCATGGGGGAGGTTGGGTCTGACTGAGGGTTTACTTTGGCTGAAGAATGAGCTTTGTGGAAAGCTTAAGTTCTGACTACTCACAACTTATTGACTTGTGACTGGGTAATGGACGTGAAGCATTATCATCCAAGTTTTGCATAACAAAGAAAAAAATCCAGAGCAACAGTATTACCTCTTATGTCATATTCTAACAAATAGTGCTTGTCCTTTTGTTTCTCATTATTCTTCTCCCCTGTGAGTGCTCATGTCAATGAACACAAAGATCTATAAAGTACTGAGGCCAAGATGTTTAGAGACCTAAAAACACTTCTCTGACTTCACAGGGGCAGGAGAGGCCAGAGCTGTTCTAATAGCTGCAATTTCTGCTAACATAACAAAAAAGTTGCTTACTTCAACGAATGATGTCCTTTTCTTAAAAGGCCTATCGGTAGCTTTCTTTTATTGCAAATACTAGTTTAATTCTTACTCATCACCAGTAGACAACATAGAAACTATAATTAATCTTCAACACTGACAGGTAGAAATACTTAAAATTGAAATGTCTTACAGCAAAACGTAGACTATATCAATAGAAAAGCCTAAACCTACTAAACGAGAAAGTCAACTTAAGCTTAATTAAATAAGCTGTCAATTTAATGTGTTTATCACATATTTTGTTTGTAAGTCTGTATACTTGAGGGCTTTATCTGAAAGAGGATGTTACAATGTTTTTTTTTTTAAGTTAAATGAGATAAAACTAATTAGATCTGTCTAAAAAACTACGGTGGGATGTTTAATAATGCTTTGTGAGAATTTGGCTTGGTTTTTCAATGAAGAATCAAAAAAAAAAAAAAAAAGGAAGTGAATGTTACTTCCAAGAACAACTGAAAAGAGTATTGCTTCAAATCACCAGTTGCTGCTGAAAAGAGTCCTGAAATTTAGGCTTTTCTTTTCAGCTACAATTTTGAAATTAATATTGTCCTTAGATGGACACTGAACAGACAGCCAGGACAAGAGAACACCTGTTATCTAGTCCATGGCACAGGCAACTATAGAGGAAGTGTGACATTCTCATCCTATCAATACATCTGATGTCTATTAATAGGGGAGGGTGTCTATAGCTGACAGAGAAGTTTTTGCTGCTTTCCCTTTCTGCTAAGACTATCAGATAAGGAGACAATTAGTGTGATTTAAGTTCTCCTTTCTGTTGGTACAGACATTTTATGGCTGTGCATTTAAATAGTCACTTAAACCATATTTTAAAGTTACATTTACACCCAGTATATTTATATTAGGCTAGATGATTCCACCAAAGGGGTAATAGTGGGGATAATAACAAGACAATAAAATGTTTTTACTTCTGTATCTACACGTGCCTACAGGAATGTGTGTACATTATATTTTGTAGCCCCTTAGGTATATCACAACATATTTCCCCTCTTTTTATTTTTTTTTTTCTACAGAATTAAAAATATATATTCTTAGATAAACATAGAGCATTTAAACTGAGGGAATGTTACTAAGTGGCAAAAGCAACTGCGCTTCGTGCCAATACTGCAAAATACATAGCTGTGCCAAAAAAACTCACCAATTCTTGAAGCCTTGTTGACAACCCAGTCTTGCTCTTTGAGAAGCTTACATACAAAGCCTTCTTCCACCATGCTAATCCATAAAGGTGGATATTTAGGCCTGTATAAAGCCTGTTGGATCAATTCTTTCTTTCCATGTGGTTAGATGGTGAGAGTGATTGCAGCAGGAATCACAATAAAATGGATTTTCCCTGTGTAAACAAAGGATGTCATTATAGCTTGCTGCTATTCTATCAAGCTGGCACTTCAGAAACACAGCATCAACTTTTAAAAAGTGTGTTAAGTGCTAATATGAAACTATTGTGATAGTAGTGCAATTTCTGCACCTCGAGACTTTTGCCTGTGAGTTGTACCGTAAGTGAAGAGTCTCCACCACAAGAACGTTCTGTTTTCTTAACATTTTATGATGTCTTAATCTCCACTTCTCCTAAATCCTCTGCCTTTCCTTTTCTTAATCACTCTGCATAATGAAAAGTCCGTATATTGAGAAAGCATACTGAGGTTTTCCAGCCAAGTCTCCACTCAAACTAACTAGTCTTTGAATCTTATTATGTAAAACAGAGAATATTGAATTCATTCCTGTCAGTCAGACTTTATTATACCACAAGAGGCTGAACAAGATTATATCATTGACAGCTGCATAATATTAATGGAAAGGAGTTGCTGTGTATAGTGGGAGACACTAGAAGCAGAATCAGAAATTTCTTTGCTTTATTTTGATCACAGAAACGTGTTATTTAGTGGCAAGGTGATTTGTTAGGAACAATCAAATAATATTGACAAAATATCCAACTGTATTTAACTTAAAGAAAGAATAAGAAACCTAAACATCTTGCAGATATTTCATTAGAAACTGCTATATGCTCTTACAGTTCTGTTCTTTCTATTACCTTATTCACCTGATTATATCCTGCATATCCCCAAAACACAAATGTTCATCCTGGCTCATGAAACTTTCTTGGTCAAAAAGTGAATTATCCTTCACCAAGGAAATGATCTTTTTGCTGGACTCAAAACTACTGGAGAGATTTTCTGTTCTTTCATCCATCTATGAATATTTATCACTCTAAAAGGTGGGTCTAATAAGATTCTGATTTAAAACCCACTGAACTCAAAGGGAGTCTTTCATATTATTTTAATGGGATTTGATGCTGACCCTAAGACTTTAGTAGACGTTGCTGAGAGCTGTAAGCATTTTGAAAAGATAGGGAATGAACACAAAGAAGCAGAGCCTGGTTTGAGTATATGAAGAAACTGGGTGTCTCAGGTTTCACTAAGAGGTTTTCATTTAGCTACCTCAACTACTTGACAAACAAAAATGACTTCAGTGTCTTACTCACAGGGTGTCAGAACTCTGCTCATTTCTGTATCTTTCACTAGCCTAAGCTCCATTTGACACCCACAAGAAAAATCAGATTATACTGTGGGGAGATTTTTGCAGAAGCAGCTGCCTAAACGGTGGTTTGAATACTGTTCCCCAAAATAATAGAAGAAAATACCCAGCAGAGATTTATAAAGACAAAAATTCAGAAAAATAAATGCTACTTGAATTAAGGTGTATATGTGTTTTTTTTTTTTTATATGTATGTGCACATATATATCTTGTGTTTTAGCTGACAAGAACCTGAAGTTTATTATTCATATATGAATATATATAATACACACCTCTTGTTCTGCATATCTATATGTTTGCACTTAGCTTTAAGTGAGAACATTAAACTTTTTTTTTTCAATAATTCCAATGGAAACTGCTTTACTTGTGTATGCATATACGTGTGTGTGTAATTTATATCAAATATATATGAAAAGCACACTTCAGGTGTTCTGAAAGGTCAGATCCTTTCTAAATTTGCACATTCTTTGAAATTTGTTCATATTTTACTATGAATGCAGCTAATTCAGAAGTAAGGGACAGAGGAAGGATTGGTCAAAAGGGGGTACCCAGATGCATATCTGCATGAAACTATGTGGCAAATACCTCTTACCTCTTGGTTTCTAAGCAAATAAGTGTAATTACAGACCCTGCAAAGTGGTATTTTATTGTTGTTAGGAAATAAACAGTGCAAACAGTATGGACACCAGATGATTTATTACTGAGCTGATTGCTCAGTAACCACTGGGTCTCAGCTAGCATTGGCATACAGGTCTAGCTCTATCCCCCTCTGCTATAAACCTGTTGGTTTCTGACACAACAGGAAGTAGTATAGTGATGAAACACATTACAATATGACTGCTAAACAACTATTTATCTTTCCTCGTGAATGCTAAAGTGTTCAGTTTCAGTGTTTTGGAGAAGGAAGCTTTTAATTTCTGTTGCTTCTTGATGTGGAGAACGGAAGCAAGGAACCTAGCCTCAATGCAAAAACTTACCTGAACAAGACTCTTAACAAAGAGTCATTGACAGCTTTGGTCATTATTCCAAAACACCATTCTTCCTGAAATACATGGCTAATTGGGTTCATTTATAATATTAGTTCAGTGGTATATTTATTTTCATTTCTCTTTCCAAAATCAAGTGACAATATTTGCCATTTATTAGTACAATCTTCCATGCGACACATAATTTCTTGGTTGACCTAAATATTACATGCATAGTTTTTTTCATGAATATTCTCAAAAGAACTATGTGATGATTTCATTCTAATCTTCTGTGGTTCCTTTGATGCACCAAAAAATATAGCCTCTCACCCTGCTCATTTCAGTAAAAACTGACCTCTTTGTTGCAGGAAAGAGAAATTGAGATGTACAGTTAAATCTGAGACCCAGCTGGGGGGGCAACAGTGATTAGCCTTGGCAGAAGATGCTTGCTCCTGTTGCTCTTCTCTCCCAACATACATGGTGTATCAATTATTTACTGACCATACAAATGGAAATGTAAGATTGCACATGAAGTGCAGGCTTATGCATGATGTGGTGCGGTGCTGTTAATGTATGGAAAGGTGAAGATCCATTTTCTGTGTCTACTGCATTTCTTTGATATTTGCAGAGATATAAAGAGATCAGCAAACAGTGTATTTAGGACATGCTTCTATTTTTAAGATGCACTCTAAAGAATTACAGCGTTCTATTTGATCTTACTATTGAACTCAGAATTTGGAGTGGAAATAAAAAGAGGCAGTAAATCTAAAACTGAATTCTGTTCAACATTCAGATTCAAAAGAAGTGCTCTAAATAATGTTGAATATGACCTCATAAAATTATCAGAATATTACCAAGCAGCTATTAATAACTTCAGCTCAAATATTCTGAGAAATTTAGAATAAAAAGAATCAGTTCTTTTGGTATTATCTTCACTGTATGACCTGCCATTAGATTTCACACAATAATTCTTGTGTCAAGACCAATAACTTGTGATTTTCTTGAGAAGAACGACACCTCTGTAATTAGCACTCTGGCAAGAACTTTGCTTATAATATATTTCACAATACCTCACTTTGGGCTGTATCAGCAAAACCTATTGAACATTATTTATTTTTCATAGATTAACAAAGACTAATTATTCAATGTAGTCTGAAAGCCTTTATGATATCCATGAACAGTGACTCTGTAATTATTGGAAAGTATGAAATATGAGTACAAGTAGAGTCTAAAAACATTTTAACATACAAAAACTGGCAAACCTGTATTAGTTTCTTGGTACAAGGTAAACAAAAGAAAAAACACAGTTAGGCTGGCATTAAGAATTGTTTAATTTTGTTGTTAATTTTATATTCAAATTCATTATTTTTATTGTATTGAAAAATATTCGATGAACACAAGAAGTTAAAAGTTTGACATAAAATTAAATATACTAAAAAAAATAAAATTAATGCAATTAAGTCAAGTTCTGTTAAAGGTCTTATTTTAACAGGAATTGTTTGTATTAAGAGTATTCTTTTAGACCAAGATTTCAGACAGCAACTGGGCACTTGAAGCATGGGAGTTTTCTTGTAATGTTTCTGGTACAGAAACCACTCACGTGCTACTAATTAACAAGGTAATAACTGAACAGCTAGGTCAAGTTCAAATATTTTGAATCTACCAGTGAAAGGGCTCTTTTTAAGTGCATAGGCTAGCCTCTGAAATTCTGCTTTCTAAGTCCATCAAAGAATTCACAGAATTCACATTTTATGGGGTTCATTTTATGGATTGCTCTAAGAGCAATTTGTAGTCCACAACATGTCCCATCTCTTGGTCTCCAGGTTTTTTGTATTAGGCAGGTGAATGGGGCATGTCAGGGGTCGCTTCCAGTTTACTCACACAGATTTCCTTCCTTCAAATGGGGAGCAATGGTCTTGTTTCTTGTCCTAGTGAGGGGCAGAGCATGTGCCTGAACCATGTATTTCCTCTAATTTAGATATTGTCTTTGACATAGGACATGCCTAAGCAGATCATGCACTTAAAATCCAGCAGATGATATATTTTTTTACTGAAAGTGAGACGAAAGTTTCTGATTCACTGTCCCTAGAGCTGACCTCCTCTCCATCATTTCCATTTCACTGGAAAAGTAGTGAAGAAAACTGAACCCATAGTTTCCACCCTATCCACTGAATGAATCTTACTTTTCAAGGCAGAGTTCAACATAAAGAAATTAAGTACATTATTCAAATACATCGCAATGATTTAATTCCTAATATGACTCTATTAGCAGGACTCAAATTCTACACCTAGAAGTGTGAAGTTCTGCAGAATGTAACAAATTACATTTTAAAGATATTTTTGTTCATGTACTTGCATATAGGATGCTTGTAGTTCATGAAAATGGGGACTAACAATATTTTATATATTAACATAAATTAGAGCATTAATAAGATTCAAATAGATTGTTTTTCAAATTTTTAAATTATATATGTGTATATATGTGTGTGTTTGTATGTGTGTGTTTGTATGTGTGTGTGTGTTTGTATTTCAGAATTTGATCCTCTTTCACCCTTTCATTGTAAAAATGGTCATTGTTTTGCTTGATTGTGCTAATACTGCTCTGTCATTTTATATCTTTGGAAAGGTACCAATTTTGTTCTATTTCTAGACCTTAATAGTCTACTATTCTTAATTAACTCTTCTGATGTCTCTTATTAACTGCATAATGACAGTGACATTGACTTTCACTATTGCTAAGATCCCTGGTATTTTTAAAAAATTAAATATGGTGAATGTATTTGAGGTATGTGTTCTTTGTGGTGCAGTTTAATTAATATAAAAAAGAAATACATACTTGAGTCATTATTTAAGTTACTCTATGTGTTTTTTTCCACCTTGCATCTGACTCTTTCAATTCACTGAAAGGAACGGAACATATTATTGAATAACACTGCAAGTCACTTTGTGTACAATTAGAAATGTGTAATTTCTGAACAGATTTCCCTCCTTCACCAAAGGTATATATTAGGACTTTAATGATGCATGAAGATGAATCCCAGTTGTAAATGCACAAGCCTTTGTAATATTTTAGGGAACAAACAATTAGCATTTTGGAAATGTGTGTGCATCTCACAGAAGCAATCTGGTTCTCCTCCTCCTTCCTGTTTTGAAGTCAATAGCCTGTGTTACATCAGCCATCTGCAGTTCCATAGACAGGTGCAGGGTCAGCATCACAGCTCCAAGCCTGTAGTTCAGAGTAAGCTGAAAACATTGCTAAGCAACTAAGAAGAATTTCCAGCATCATTAAAAAAAGACTCCAGCATTCATTTCTAAAAATATGAATGTTTTCATTTTTTATGAATTTCTCTGGACATGGCTTGTCCCGATGAGAGTATATGGGATTCCTTGCAGCTTTAAGCAGTGCAAGAATAATGAGAAATATATATGGCTAACCTTAAAGTGGGGAAAAAAAAATCCAGTCAGTTTTTAGAGGACTTGCTATACCTTGTAGCTAACACACTATTCTATAGTATGGATTACCTTAAAAATGTGATGCCACTTTCTAATAGCTGCAGACACTAACCAAAACACTGAGGTGGTGCAGTGTGCCAAATAAGTATGGAGCAAGAGATCAGGCCAGCAAAGTCTCCAAACTTTACGCATTGTTCCATTTGCTCAAATTTCAGATGTTTTTTTTTCCATTTTATTGCTTGAGTGGGCTGAACTGTTCCCACATACATTCCCTTCTCTATTCTCTTTAATTCTGACCTATTCCTGAGCTTTTAAGCAAAGAAAGTAAAAATAGCATCATCCTCTAGATAAAATAGTTTTATACGTGCAACCAATGCACATTGGCAGAAGTAAATTCTGGACCCGGATGTGTCACCACACAAGCATGTGATTCATTGAAGTACACAACTACATATTTTATTTTTATTGGAAAGCACTGTCATAAAGTCCATCAGCGCCAGGCAAATATCATTGTTCATCCAATATCATCTTCTGAAAGTATAGCTATTTGGAAAAATGATGATAGTAATTAGAAAAAGAAAAACTATTTTCCTATTTACAGGTATATCATTCTCAGGATCAATAAGGCTATTGATGGTGAAATTTTGATATGTAAAATATATCCCAGTTGTTATTAGTTATGTACCTAACAATGAAAACTTTTGGCTTTATTGCCTAGTGATCTGCAGAATAACTTTTCTTTGGTCTTAGTGCGACATTAGTGCTTTTTTGAGACTCTAAATTATCAGTTTTGTTAGTACTATAACAATAGCAGCTTTGTTTTTTGTTTTTTTTTTTGTTTTTTTTGTTTGTTTGTTTTTTTTTTGAAAATAGTAATAGCTCAAATATGGATGATAATATTAATCAAATTATTTGGACAAAGATCAACAAAAGTGAGAAATGTGTCATTATCTTCAAAATATTATGATTTAGATTAGAAGAATATCCTGTTGTTTTTTGTTGTTGTTGTGTTGTTTTCTTTTTTCTTAGACTAAAGTGAAAATGTCTTAAAGATCACCAAATTTGTGTACACACATAATTTAATCATAGATGCCATTTCAGGTTAGCAGTAGAAAAGGCGATCCAAGGTGTGGTTACCTTTTCAGTGAAAATACTTGCTAGACTACACTGTCAGCAGAAAAAGATATGATCTTCTTTAATTGGGTTCCAAAATTACCCTGACTTCATAATGTGAACTGATTATATAAACTTCTAGTTATCTAGCACTGGTATCTTTTTAATAAGGTAAAGATCTTTCTACTGCTGTTACATAAGCATGATATATCTTTTGTTTGTTTGTTTGTTTTTCTTCTTCAAATTTAAGGACATCTGGTTAGTATATTGCTATTCTCTCTCTTCATTGTCTCATGTGCACTATCTAACATATTTTGCCTTACTTGGGTTCCACTTGCATCCTGATATTTCAGCAGACTATCCATCAGTTCTTGGAATATAAATTCCTAGTCATACATAAATTTTTATCTGCTTCTCCTTCTACTTACAGTGAACATCAGCTTAGGATTCTGAATACAATTTCCAAATTAAAATATCCCTTTAAAAGAAATATAAGGGTATTTTGGGAGGCTGTGCTGTTTAATAATTCATCACAGTAACATCTGAAATTTAGTAAACAGAGGTAAATAAAAGACTCAGATCTTCCTTTGTGCCTTCACATGCATGTTCATCTTCTTTCTTACCTTTTTTCTTTTTCTTTTTTTTTTTTTTTTTTCTTGTGTGATCTGGTGGTTGGCAGGATGGGTATCTGTGGCTCACTGTTGAAACTCTTTTTTCTCTTTGACAAGTCATTTACCACAAGCAGGCTTCGGGGCTAAGGCTGAGCTAAAGGCTGTGATACTGAGCAGTAAGCGTCAAAGACAACTAATCCAATGACTGTCTCCTGGGCTGCAGGGTAATGGCATCCTTCACTCATTTTACTGGGCAAACTTGAGGTGAAGCTCTTGTGAGCAGTAGACAGAGGTGTTGAGGCAGACCAGCACGTGATTAGGGCACGGCCTGGGGTTTAGCTAACTGAACTCACCATGAGAAACTGCTGGACTTGACACAAGAAATTGCTAGACGTGGCAGATAACAGAGTGAGAAGCTGACAAGTGTTATGGTTTGCGTTGTGAGAAATGGTCAGATTTCACAGATGGTTAAGGTGGAGTGAGGTGAGAGACAGACAAACCTCACAGATAATTGAGGGGGGAGCTGGGGATCTTTTGGGAAGTGAAACCTTGCAAGGCAAGCAGAGCCACATAATCTGTGAGATACCAAATTTGGGTACAGATGTAACAAAAGTGAGTTCATCTGGGAAAAAAATAATTAGGGGTGGGCTGTTTATTTGGGAGAAAACAAGGGTGGAGAAAGGGAGGGGACGAGGTGGATGAGGAGAGAACAAGTGTACGAAATGGAGAGGAGCCATGACAGAAAATGCTGGTTTAGTGTAAGTAAACTGCTGGCCAATATCCTTATCTAGTCTAGTCTGGTCTGGTCTGGTCTTTTTACTAAATTCTATTCCTAACTACTTTAGGTGTGAGTGCAGTACATTCTGGGTATGGTTGTGTAAACCACTTGTGACCTTCAGGCAGGACTAACCAGTAAGTAGGATGAGAGATCTGAGTGCCAGCTACTGGAGAGCAAAACCATGGGTCTGAGGAACCCTAGGGTCTAGGTGTTGGCTACTGATGGGAACCGTATTGTTTGTGGATGGTGTGGGGCTGAACCCACAAGCTGGACTAGTGTAGTAGGAGACCAGAACCTTGGTCTGAGCCAGTGACTGGCTGAGGGGCCTGGGAACTGGGCAAGGATATTAGATGAACTTAGAGTCTGTGATGATATTCAAGGAATCCAAGGCAAGTGTATGCCTGTAAATACAGAGTGGGACAGTATGCATATATACCACTACTGAGCTTCCGTCCTGGTCTCTGTGTGTGTGTGAGAGTACCAGGAACACGTGCTGGCTGGACCTGGGCACAGGGAGCCGCTGCATCCATAGGCCCCCAGACAGCAGAAACCCTGAGGTCTGGCAGGGACCAGAGTCATCTCTTGAGGGCCAGGAAGGAGAACTCCCATGAGTCCCTATGTCTACCAGTTCTGGTTACATTTTCACAACACGTCTAACACAAGCATTAAAAATGCAATCTAACTTTTATATCACCCTTAAAAGAGCCTTCAGTAGAATGGTACAAGATGAGAACACTTTTGTTTTTTTTTTTTTTCTGGAGGAAAAAAAAATGCAAGTTTGACTGCATAACTTTTACAATCTTGTGTTAAGGCCTCTAAAACAAAAACAATTTACCCAGGAACAAAAAATACAGAATATATCCATCTTATTATTTAATGTGTGCACACCTGAAAGCCAAATCCGTACTGTAAAAGCAGGTGGGTTATATAATTTAATAGATAATCAGGCCTGTTTCTAAACCTCACTATCATTTGCTATCTTGCTATTTGCTTCCACTGCAAGCCAGAAATTTACTATATGAAGTGTTTGAGGAGGCTGCAAAGTCCAAGAGCTGAGCATAAGCAAACATGCTGGGTTTTTTTTGTTGTTGCTTGTTTGTTTTTGTATTCATACGTATGTTGACAAATGCTTTTGAAATAACACAACGTATAACTGATATGTATTTACTGTTCCTTGAAGGACAATTATTTTTGTTTCATTTCACTAGAATATTTCAACACTGGTTTAGTTTCCATGATCTATTTAGACTTGTTTACAAGCACATAGATGAACTTACCTTCTTCTACCCAATACCATTAGGAGTTGTATTAAAAAATTGGCAGACAGATGATTAATCATTTCCTTTTGTGTTTTGCGTAATAATATTAATGAGTGAACAAATTGAGCAATCATATGGCTGTAATGTGTGATTCCCATAGGAGCTCTGGTATAATTTAGTAATTTTAACCCTGATACAATTTTATAAACTAAAACTAAAATAATAGTTTTGTACTTCAATAATGCTTTAATTCCCAAGTAGCAGCAACAATACCTGACCATGAACATGCCTCCTGCTTCAACATAGTTTTCAGGGTTGTTGGTGCTGGGTAAGAAAAAAACAAATAGGTTGTGGGAATGATTGAAGTACCAGTAACTTTGGTGGGTCTCATTTCTTGAAGAACTGATGAAGTGATTATTTTTTTCAATGTACTGATCAATTTATCAGGAAAAAAGAAAATGTTCCTGTTGTTATATCAACTGATATAGAATAATTATAAAGCTGAATAAATAATAATAATAATAATAATTTATAATAATAATAATTTATAATAAATTATAAAGCCTAATAAAAATCAAGCAGAATAGAGCAAGTAAGTCATCACAATCTATGCCACCTTAATCATCTGAATTCCTGAAAGTTTTACATCTGCTTTTGACTTCTCATTCATCTATAAGGATATGATCATAAATGTCAACATTGTGAGGAAGGATGAAAAAAATTGGGCAGCCCAGTGCTGTAAAGTGAGTGCAATGGGATGTGTAGTCTGTAGTCACCAAAATCACCATTTTGTTATGTCACCTAAAGCAAACATAATTTTTTTGTCATATTTTATTGTAGGGTTATGTTAACCCTTACCCTACAACAGGGGTTTACAGAACCTTACATAACACATACATTAAATATATCATCCCATGATCGTAAAAAAGCAAATCGTTTATATTTTTTTCAGTGGAATAACTTTAATATTTCTAGGGAAAACTTTTAATAGAACAAGGCCAGAGTCCTTCATGTACAAATGTATTTAGGTAGGTTGAACATGGCAAGCTTTACTGAGCATCTGTTCTAAGCATTTTCTGTCACCTGTTTGAAAAAATGCAGCTTTTCAATCTAAGAAAAAAAAAAAATGTTTTTCATTTGTATTACATTCTAGACACCACAGTAATTCTAGATGTTATTTTAGTTATGATACTGAAGAAACATCATTAATATATAGTTTGAAGTGTTCTTTACTGACAGTCAACTAATCCTGTGGTCTTGTTTTTAAACTCTCATATCATGCAATCATAGGAGTTCCTAAAGCCATCTTTTTTTTCTTCTGAGCAAGCATAGCTCATGAACATTTTTATTAAGCTTTATTCAGTACCTGATTGATCCCTTTTAATCCATAAAAATTATTATTTTAATCCATAGAAATTATTTTTTTCCCATCAAGTATCAAACCAAATTCCTATATTTCTCAGTTCCTAGAGCATATTTTGGAAAGCTTTGGGTTTGAAAATTTTCTGTGTTATTCTGTTTTCAATTCCTAAGAATTTTATCTTGTCTTTCCTATGGGATGAACATTATGTTTCATTTTTCAACTATAAAAGATACAACTTTTAGTTTAAAAAACTTCCAAAATGTAGACTGGAAATAGAAGATCTTATTAAGCAGACTCAGAATGAATATTTTGTGCCCAGTTACAATATTCTAAGTTCTTCCCTATCCTAATGGAAATCCTTTTTTGATTTCACATTTATATTTACTCTACTTTTCTTCAGTGTTTTATTCCATAAATAATAGCTTCTCTTTCTCTATATTTTTTGTTAATGAAAATATATGTTGTTTAGTATAATAGTTAAAAATTATAAAATTATAAAAAAAATGTAATAATGTTTCAAAGAGCTGCAGTGTGGAATAAATAAATGTGCAATATTTTAAGAGAGAAGCTTGTATGCAGAAAACATATTTTAGAGTTAAATTTCATCTAAATACCTGACTTAATTGTGGGCTGTTATGTGATTAAGAATTAGTTTTACACAGCATCTGCAAAGACTGTAGTATCTCTAGCATGTTCTGGGTCAATGAGTGGGAAGACACATTTGGACAAGACAGATCTATTTACTGTGTTACCCTGCAGTATTAGCTTTGTGACTAAGATCAGTAACACCGTTGTCAATTATTATGTTAACATCAGACCACTAGCTCTGTGATGGCTTTCTTCCTGTTAGCTTGAAATTAAGATTAAAATTCAACATGTATTATACAGCTTCCTGAGGCTTAGGCTACGTGTGAGAGGTTAATATAAACCAACCTCTTCTACCACTTTCAGTGAAGCTTGTGCCCCTGGAAATGTTATTTTATTGTTTTTGTTGTTGTTTGTTTTGTTTTGTGGTAGCAATTGACTTTCTTTTTTTCTTTTTTTCTTTTTCCCAGAAGGAGTTTTTGTATCTGCTGACACTTCATTTAAAAATGAATAAATAAATTTTGAAGCTTGTGGACTGATGAAGCAAAGACTGATGATGAACAATTGTAGCAACACTGAAGCAGGAATTTTCTGAGGTCTGCCTGCTATTGCGTTATTGTGTTCAGCCTAGCAGAGCTCGGAGGGGTCAAACTGAATAAGACTATGGATGTAAGGGTATAAAACAGGGCAACAGTCAAAATCATTACATTTAGAGAGTAATGGATGAGGTGCACTGACAATAATCTGTCAACTGCAGTCCTAGCTGGAGGCTCAGTAAATAGTACCAGTGATACTGCGTGGACTGAAAATTTGTCTGCAAACAGGAGGAGTGAATCCAAGCAGGAGATGGGCATGTTTTGCTTCCTCAAGCCCAGAGGCCTTTGGAGCCCAGATCCCCAGAGCATTGTGATGGACTTGGCTGCACATCCTCAACGGATATGACAACCCGGCTTGGTCAGGATGTGCTCACTGAAGATTAATCTCATTATAAAATCCCCTCTTGCAACCTCATTACCTGTCTTTTAATCTACAGAAAGGACAG
Source organism: Anseranas semipalmata (assembly GCA_013399115.1). Lineage (NCBI taxonomy): Eukaryota > Metazoa > Chordata > Aves > Anseriformes > Anseranatidae > Anseranas > Anseranas semipalmata. The sequence goes on from VXAA01003463.1 coordinate 196,684, forward strand.
GAGCTGACAGTCTTTCAAAGGCAAATTAAAAGCTGTGCTTTCTATTACCAAATTATTCTTCATTTCCTGTGTGTGATTTTCTTAAGAATGAGGTTTACTTCTCTGCATTCCTTTGAAAATGACTCCTGGTGCATTACAGAGGTAGTTTATTTAGATGTAAATTTACTACTTTCCAAATAACTAGTCTAAAGTTTGGAGGCAAAACAAATCTGGGAAAGGAGAAAGAAAGTTTTTATATCCACCTTTTTTATTTTTTTTTATTATTATTTTTATTTATTTATTTATTTATTTTTATTAGAGTAGCAAAATTCCATGCCAAATGCTTAGAAAATAAAATAGAATGAATGAATCAAAGTTTCAAAGTATATTCTATAGTAAAGAAGAAGAAAGACTTATTAAAATGGCTTTAATAAACTTATATTATCAACAAAAAAATATTTAATTAATCTGATAACTCAGATTAATTCCCCTAGGGAAAAACATGATGCATCTTACCAGGGCCCTGAGGGCACCCCCAGCCCTGCCTGTCCCTGCCCAACCCCTGGGGCTCCCCTACCTGCCTAGGCCTGGGCCCCCTTGTTAGCCCTGGGTCTGCCAGCCCCAGCAGGGCTGCAGCAGGGCCAGCTCCAGTTCCACGCGGCCCTGCCCTGCCCAGCCATGGGCCCTGCCCAGCTAGGCCCACCCACAGGACCATGTCCTGGCCTGGCCTTGGCCCATCCCTGTCCCTGGCGAGGTGCCTGGGGCTGGGGCTGCCCAAGTATCCTCATCTGCCCTGCTGCTGGCTGGGATGGTGAGATGGCTTGATGCTCCCAGCACCAGGAAGCTGCTGTCTCCACAGTGCCCAGACACAGTGTTTGTGTGCCAGGACATTCAAGACAGATCTTTGGAAGACCCTTGCTTCCACTCACTGCTTGTACTTTGTGTGATGCTTGGTGGGAGAAGAGAAAACCATAGTCCACGGATTTCCTGATAACCAAACTAAAAACAATGAACAAACAATAACTAGGACAATTTTTGCTACCTCAGCTGTTACTCTAGAAAACCCACCTCTTATCTTTTCTTCCTTGGACCACCTTCAGGGTCTCATGGCTGCTGACTGGCCATGTCTGTGGCAGGGAGACGTCAGCACCACAGGTCCTCACTAGGACCTGTTCTGGCGGTGATGATAGTCATCACCTTTACCTTCACTTGGGGACATTTTGTTGCATTTCCTCTAAACAGCTGCTTGCTTACTCCTTCCACAAAGTAATGCTATAATCAATTATCACTATAGTCTACAAAAGGCTTGCTATAAGTAGGATGCTTCCTTTACTACCAACCATTGGTTAACTTTAAATGTTAAAGTAGACAATTTGCATTAAGTTTTGGACAGTGGTTCAGTTATATATTATGTCTACCCAGACTTTTCATATCACCTTGTCTGCTTGATATCCTTGTGTCAAAGCAAAAATATTTTCGTTGGGTAATGGTATCACTGTAACAGTGTTTTGACCACAGACAAATTGAGGTTAAAAGGGGGTCCCTCAGCTAATCATGGCCTATATCACCCCACTGATGTCTTCTTTAATATGGACCTAATATAACGTCCAAAGTAATCTGTGGTGTTCTTCCCACTATCTTGAGAATGAGGACTTTCTTTTTCTTTCAGAAAATTGATAGAGTTGAAAGATTACTCAAAGCCTGCTGACGTTTATGAGATCATTCACAAACTGAGTTACTGTTGCACAAGTGTGAACTGCCAAAGCCACAGCACTTCATTTTCTGACTGATGGAAAACAGCAATTGAATAGTAAATCCACTTATTTTGGTCTTATATACAAGAATTACAGAGGCCCCCAGAGTACTATTCCCTCTTGAGTGAAGCTTGCTTTCCTTTGGCAAAAGGGAAAAACAAGTGAAAGCAAGAACCTATTTTCTTTCAGGGAATTGGCAAACTGACCTTTAAGCCTCAACTTTTTGCTCTGTAGTCAGTGCATTTCAGCCAGCATGTTCATGCAAGGCAGTCATAATTTGGGATAGCATGGCAGAATTTAATGTCTGGCTCTCAGTGAGGAACAAGAAATGAATGTTTGGGTTTCTTCATGGTCTCTCTGTCGATAGAAAATCAGGCACTACTCTTTGTTCTCAGCTGTTCTTGAAGTTACTAAGAAGTCATAATAATTTACTTGCATTTTGAACATGATAAATCTCTTGATAACAATATTGTAACTGCGATGACCCAAGGAAGATGTTATCTAAGGTACTAGGACAGGTATAGTTGGAAAAAGGAAACAAGACTTCAGACAATCCCTTTTTCTGAGTCTGTTCTAACTTTGAAGACTGCAGCTTCTTTTTCAGAATTTAAATCAGGAAGTATGCTTACAAGATTTTCTCTTTTCTTTTTTTTTTTCTTCTTTTTTTTCAGAAGTATTGAATAAAAAAAAAAAGATAATGTCTCTTCCAGCCAACCTGAAACTCTTGATTATGGTTTGACAGGTCCCATATTTAATGTAAGAAATAATTCAGGCACTTTAAAACTGGTAGCTGTATCCCTGACACATACACACAAAAGCCACAAGAAACTAACTGCAAAGCTTCTTCTCAATTTGCTAGATCTATCAAAGATAAATAAACATATGTAATAGAAATGGTAGGTAAGTTTCTTTGTACCAAGTAGGAAAGGAGTATCTTATAAAAGTGGTTTCAGCCATTATCCCATCTATTATGTTTCATTGAAGAATACACAAAGGAGTAGTGAGGGACTGGCTGGGAGGGTGTTTGGCTGTTACCAGAGGTTAGCCCACAACAAGTATCTAACATGCATTCATGTTTTAAAGACAGCAGTGTTTGTACATATTTAATTTTCTTCAGTTGCATGGTGCTTTTCATGTTGATACTTCACTGTAACATAGATGACTGAAGGGTGAAAACCTGTGTGTAACATTTTGCAGAATAACACTTCACACAACATTTTTCTCAATAATTATAGCAATTACATGCATGCAGCATGTGTGAATTGGTAGATATACATAGGTAGAGTTTGTTTTATATATAGTGTATTTAGGTTGCCCCTAGCTCACACAAAATCTTTTCCAGTCTATAAGAACATTAGTGAAAGTTTTGGTGGAATATCAGTAAGAGTAAGTAGGAAAATTAAGAATGTTTTTTCCAGGGTCCTCCAGTGGAAGTGTTCAATACTCAAAAGTACAAAGCTCTAAACTATTAGGTAGAGGATCCCATTTGATCTGAGTTCTTTGAGCATGCCATAAAAAGGGAAACAGTCCCTTAGGAAACCAAGATGCAAACTTTAATGTCGAAAGTTAATGCCGCGTTATAGATGCCCAAATGAATAATAATTTGGGAATTAGATCAGGAAGATCTCCTGATAAAAAGCTTACAACTTAAACATTAATAATCTTCAGAAAAAAAAAAAATCTACTCAAAATTTCCTCCTAGGGAGGAAATAATTTTATTTCCTCCCTAAAAACTGTAATTTAGACTGGTTTTCCTCTGGGAAAAAAAAAAAAAAAAGGAAAAAAATGGATCTCATTAGCTAGATATATTGTTGCCTATATGCAGAAGATGATCCACTAAAACAAGCTGAATATCAGCTTATTGACATATCATTATCAGAATGTGCTATTTGCTGCAAAACAACAGCACTGCTATCAAACAGTGAGCTGTCTCACTGCCATGTAAAATTCTTTTCAGAACCTCAGTTTAAAGTGTGACAAAACAAATTTGCTCTTTTTCTGTCCTGACAGCCACAAACTACAGCTTTGATGAACAAACCAACACAAACACATCTCTATTATTTGATATAATAAACTTCAGCAAAGTCATGATGAAAATTATCAGTATCCATAAACCTTAATACACATCTGATGCACTGTAACTTTGTTCTCATCAGCTGTATGATTCCTGTTCCTTTCTTCAACACTGAAGAGCAGATGAGCTGGTAAGTGCAAGTTTAAAACCTTATAAACATAGTCACTATGTGCTCAGAGGTTTTTAAACTTGGGTTTTGCATATTGGATGTTCCAACAGACAGAGAGGAAGCAAAAGGTAGCATACTGATACAAGAGAGACAAATTTTAAAAAAGTATCAGAGATTAATTTCTTCCTAAACATTCAAAATAATTCCTCTGTTCTGTGCACTAAATGCAGCTCCTCAAGTAAAAAGATTCTATTGTTTCAGGCTAAATATAGTGACGAGATTTCTACACCTCTCACGAATAACACATATGAAAGAGGGGTCTCACAACTTTCTCCATTGGCCAAGGCGAATGTTAGCACAGTGAGACTTTGAGATGTACATGTAAATGGAGAAAATAAGAATTCTAATACTTCTCTTTTATAACTAAGAATTCCAAAAAAGTCTTCTCTTGGGTCTTTCTCTTTAAGAAAAATTTCCTGCAATATTTTTTTTTTCCAGAAATGGTCTGATGGTGGGAGATTCTCAGCATTTCCTTGCTCAGAATTTTTCAGAAGATTTCAGTTTGATGAACTCAGAAAAAACTCTGAAAGCTCTGAGCATCTCAGCAGAGAGATTGTTTCTTTAGTTATTATGCTCTGATCCCCCCAAAAAGAGGGTCACAAAAATGGATAAAAAAAAATAGTGAACTGAATATCTTAAAAAAATCTGAAGGTGCTGCAACAATGTGTTAGATGAGAATTTGTCCCATATCTGCCTTCATCCATCTCCAAATCTGTGGTGAAAAGCTTGCTATGAAAAGGTTGCTGTCAGAGCAAGACAAATTTATAATAGGCATAAATGAAAATATAAAGATTTTTATTCTTGCCGGTAGTATTTTGTGTCACTTTCTTAAAGACTGTACTATTCCTTAGTGAGTTAGTCTTTGCTACTTTTAATATCACTTAACTAGTATCTTCTCTTTTGTAGTAATAGAATTATTCTTTCATAGCTTTCATAACTACTGGGTCATGATGGTATTCTAAGCTATATGCTACAGCTAAATTGTTAGCTAACTGCTCCTGATATGAAAAAGTAGAGCAGGTATAAACTAAGCTGGCATTCATAAGATCATGCTTAATGATTGATATAGAATCAGAAATAAACATGTATGTATCCTTAACAAATGATTATTTCCACATTATTAAAAAACTGCTAAGAACCATGCATTTGGTATTTTTGTCAATTTTGCCAACTGCACATATACTTTTCATTATAATTAAATACATGTTATTACCTATAGAACCCTTTCCTTATTCATTATGTTAATGCATTCTCTTCCCAGACCCATTAATTTGTGTCAACCTACTTGTCATGTACAACAGATCTGAATTGCCCCAGTGTGGAAGTTAGAGTTTCTTTTTTACAAAAATAATGAGTTTAGTGGTTTGAAATGTGAGTAGTAACATCCTTTCTTGCCTTCAGGTGAGAGCAACACATCAGAGCTTTTGTTCATTTAGGTCTTTTTATATATTCTTAAGATCAAATGACTTTTGTGATAAAAAATTAAGCTTGTCTCAGGCAGAAACTTTTATTCTTAGTAAAACTGTTACTACTTACATCAGTGCAGTGCTAGTTAAATTCAGATTACCATATTGTATTCTTCAGGAGCACTTCATTGACAATAGCCCCACATTTTCAGCTGTAGCTTAAAACAGAAGGCTTTAAAAAAAAAAAAAAAAAAGTGTTATTACGTATACCTTCATAATCTGCAGAGTCTAACTGAAGTTTTTCAGGTAGAGTTTGAAGAATTGACTCATGGAGCTCACCAAGGCTTTCCTGTCTGAAAATCTCTCTGCCTCTTTTGGAGGCTAGCAGGATTTCTCCAGCTAGAATTTCCATTTTGTTACCAAGAGATGTTTCCAGTTACTGCCCTTCTGTAATCTGCCCTTTGTGATCTTTGGTTTTCATGATCTACTTTCTTTTGTACATAACAGTCTGACATTAAAATTTTCTGTGGATGTCTTTCTGTACACATGCATTCAGCTGAAAATTTAATTTTCTATGAAATAACAATTTAATGGCTATAACTGCTGAAGGATGCAGACTTTTTAACTGGTAAAACCTTTCACATCCTTCTAACTTGTTTTTGAGGGTGATTGAAAAAGAAACTTCCAGAAGCTTATTACTTCAGACTTCCTGACCTCAAAATTAAAAATCTTAAAAAAGTTGGAGAAGAATGTATTTAGCCCCATGAAGTTGTCTAATAGCAATCTTATCCCAGGAAAGTTGTACTGAAAAATACGAAAGCTGTTCTTTAAATTTTATTTTAAAATGAAAGAAGGACAGAAAAAAGTATCCAAGTTTCAACTGGAGATTGCACAGGAAGAATAAAAACAAGGGAGCTTCTGAGTTCCTGTGACCTGCTACATGGCTGTGCTTTGACAAATTCCAGTGAGTGTTTTCATTGCACTTTCACAAGAACACTATGTTCTTAGTTTTGCTCTACTATCACGAGGCACATCAACTATAAAAGAAAGATTTGTCTGAAATTCTTGCTTATCCTTAAACTGGAATTAAAATTTTTCAGAATACATAGTCCCACTGTTTTTAGTGATACTTACTCTATGCTCAGACTTATGTTTAGTGAGGTCTATGTAAGGAGACTGATAAGGATTTCATAATTAGTTTCATTGCTAAGTACAGCTAAAACCATTACTTGATTAACACAGTACTGGTTAAATCAGCAGATTTGTTCTTTTGGTGTCTTTTCAGTTTGCATCCAAAATGTGTTGGGAAAGTGTCAAGACAAAACTGACTGTGTAGAGTGAAATCGAAGTCAGCAAGGACATGAAATTAATTTAGTAAGACTTTTGCATATCTCATGCATTGCTTAGCTTACTTACAGAGCTACCACTTCTGTTCATTAAATTAAAACTAATGCATTTCATAACCTCAGTGTCATCCCGAAAAGGAGAAAAAGCTTATATTTTAATACCTCTGTGACCTTTTCACACATACCTCTATCTTTTCATTCAGGTATACTGTTGTTCTGCTTTGGGCTAACTTGTCATATAAAAATGAATTCAAGAACATTGGAAATAGATGACAGTCTGAAATTAAAGAGCAGCCAATAAGCTCTAAAATGGTAAACACACTTTTCTTAATCTTTGAGAATGAAGAAGAATGAATATGATGTTGCAAGCTATCTCTTCCCTCAGTAATTCTGAAGGTTCAATTACATTTGAAGATGGAAAAAAATTCATCACAGACACCTTACACCAAAAGAACTGACTGGCCCTTGCACCCAATTTACAGCTGACTACATTAAGAGACAGGAATAATTTCAGTTCTATAAATTTGGCTCTAACACTGTGCAACTGTGGCATGCAAATGTTCATGATAGTTTCTCCATCTAGAATTTTCTTTTCCAGGAATAAAGTATTTAAATGTATCTTCAGGTCTCAAAGGTTATGAAATTTTAGTGTCTGTGAAAGTATTTTGCATACTACAGTTGCACATGGGAAGCACTGGAGTACAACTTTCGTATCTGCATAGTATGCCACAGATTAACAGAGGAAAAAATGTCATCTATTGCCATGTCCATGATAACACCACCCATATTTTTAGTAATCATCTCATCTTCATTAGCCATCATTAGCAATAACTGAGACTTTCTCTGTACCCCAGTATGCTGTGCTTAATATTTTTACACAAGAGCAAAAATATATCAGCTAAATGTCTCTAATTTTTTAAGAGGAGGAATGACATCATGCTAAGGGAACAGTGCTATCTGTGACTTGTGGATGCACAGTTTGGCACTGGACATACCTTTCATTACAAAGGTTTAAAATGCTACCTTCAGTAAACTCAACATTTTTCTTCCAGAATTTAGCGATCAAACCGACATGACTCAGCAGCAAGCAGGAGCAAAAGTCTTTAAAACTGGGCAGTGTCTAGGACTTGCTGCTTTTGATTCGCTTTTAAACTTTGCCAAGCTGCTGGTCCTTTAATTGCTGCTTCAGCTATTTAATTTCCTTCCCTAGCATTATCAATTTTATTATCTTTATCTTTATCTTTATCTTTATCTTTTTTATCTTTATCTTTATCTTTCTTTATCTTTATCTTTATCTATCTTATCATCTTTATCTTTATCTTTATCTTATCTTTATCATCTTTATCTATCTTTATCTTTATCTTTATCATCTTTATCTTTATCTATCTTATCATCTTTATCTTTATCTTTATCTTTATCTTTATCTTTATCTTTATCTTATCTTTATCTATCATTTGTTCCTTCTGGAGAAGCCAGGTGAGCAATGGGGGGAAGGAGAGGACAGGGCAGGCCAGAGAGGCAAGGTGGGTGCTCCTCCTTTGTTGCTTTTCCTGTGCTGGACACCTGGATAGGGATGCGACTAGGCTGCAGCAAGCTCCTGTCCTCTCCCTCCAGAGAACTGTTAACACTTTACAGGACAGATAATATACATCTTGCATGGAGCTGGAAGCCCCACACAGCTGTGGGCAAAGGGGGCTCCCCAAGCTTTTACCCTGAGTAGCTAAGGGCTGGGTGAGCTTCTGTCACCATCCCTAGTGATGCAGCAACTGCATCATAGTGGGCAGTTGCCCTAGTCTGTACTGTACCATGGTCCTACGTGCAGCTGGAGTCTTCCCGCAGACCTGGACAAAGGAAGGTCTGCACCACCCACCTTAACTGTGTGTGAAAGTTAACACAGAATCAAGAGAATAAAAAGTTTCTCAAAATAAAGTCTCTGATTCATCAGCCTATTCGCTAGTTCTTCCAGTTTTTGCTGTCTTTTTTTTTTTTTTTTTTCAGGAATCTTTTGGGGTTCCTTTTATTTACATATCTCTATATGTGTATGTATATATAAATGCAATATACACACATATAAAAATATGCATATATAAAGTGTACCTATGTATAGGTATAAATCAGGGAGCTGCACAGAGGCACCTGGGTGGGTGGAAGGCACTGGGGCTGGGTATTGCAGGCATCCCTGACAGCCAGCTGCACAGGCCAGCAGACAAGCCACTTGTTTTATATTGGCCCAATATAAAACAAGAAGCCTTACATAGCTGTTTTTTTTACAGATCATTCCTGCTTGTCTTTTTATTTAAAGTATTACTACAGTAGGTTTCAATTCAGTTTTGTAACTTACTGCTGAAGGAGACAGTTCTCACCTTCTCCCCAGACTGCTACCACTGATGCGCTGGCTCATTTCTTCTGTCAGGAAAAACATTCACATGGTTACAGTGACTTTGATCAATAATGAATCCTACATAAAAACAAAACAGTCACACTCCCTTTCTCCATCCACCCTGGGTCAGTTCCCTGAAAAGTTGCATGAATCAGTTGTGCCAGATTAAGCAGGTAGGAAGAGGGGAGTGTATAGACGAGGAAGGGCAAGACTACCTTCCTTTTGTGATGGTCTTTTTATGATCTGATAATGTAATAAAGGTCCATTTCTCAGAACAATTTAAAATTATTAGACCACCCAGATATATGTAGTTGAGCAGATAAGAAACAACAACAACACAACAGAACCTGTATCACACAAGCTACTTAAGTGGTATTTATCATAGAATCATAGAATAGTTGAGGCTGGAAGGGACTTCTGGAGGTCATCTGGTCCAATCCCTCAGCTCAAGCAGGGACATGTAGAGCAGCTCACCCAAGAATATGTCCAGATGGCTTTTGAGTGTCTCCACAGAGGGAGACTCCACAACATCTCTGGGCAACCAGTGCTAATGCGCTGTCACCCACAAAATAAAGAAGTGCTTTCTGATGTTCACAGGGAACCTCTGTTTCACTTTGTCTTGGCCTGTCACTGGGCACCACTGAAAAGAGCCTGGCTCTGTTCATATTTAATATTGGCAACACCTCCACAGAACACCTAAAAAAATGAAATTAAAGTGGTCTTTTCATACCGGTAAATACTTAAAACTGTTAAAAGAACATTGTTATTTCATGTCTAGTTTCCTCTATCTAATCCAGAAGAACTATGTGTAAAACTATAACGTACTCAACTGTTCTTGGGAAATAAAACACATTTTAGTTCAAAAAGTACAAGCTTTAAGTTAACTAGTATTCGAATGTTTCCTCAGGATATATTGCTATTCATCTTTTTCTCAGTACAAAATTGATCGAAGAAGTAATCATCATTGGTGTCTAATTCCTATTCCATTAGTATCATTTATTACCTACCATACTGTGTTGATATAAGGGTTGAGGTAAGCTTGTACATCAAAACAATGAAGTGGTCCAGATTAAAAATGGCTTATAAATATTTTATTTCTATTAAGATCATCCATCAAAAAGATTTGCTTTTATGAATTCATTGATTATTTTCACTAGTTCGTAATATTTTGCAAATATGCTTACTATAATGCACTATTCTTGAAATATTCCCACAACCCTTACCTCTGAGTCCATGATACTTTTTTATTCTGTGTATGGCACAGGTCACCTAAATCATGGTGATGGTTTCTAAATCCCATCTAGAGGATTAAATTGGGACGTGGCATATTTCATGGTTAAATACAGAATATTGAGCACTCTTCAAATACATATCTGCACTAGCATATATGAATAGCTGTTTTGATATGTAGCCAATAACATAAATGTCTGCATAAAAATGAGCAAGAGAGGGATGTGAGCACAAACCTTGATGATAAGAATTCTCTGGCCCAAAGCCATTTTGATGTAGTATAAAATGCAATTATGGAATTTCTGTAGGTCCCTATGAAAAGCAATGAATACACCCACAAATTGATTCTGAGGGAAAGAGACAATATGAAATCACACACACACTGTCATGCTGTTTTCATTTACCATAACTGATTTTTGTTTTGTTTTGCTTTGTTTTGAAAGAGCTGTTTTTGAGAAAAAAATATTTTGTTTTTCCTCCTTGTTTTTGCTAAAATTTCCAACCTCTTTATAAGGATTAGAAATTCTTCTGTTATTGTTTCAAAGAATTATAAAGAATTCATTTTACTTCTAATTATTCAATAAAATGCAAACCACTCCTCACTAAAAACAAGGAAGATTCCCCTAGGTACAAGTCAATTTTGAAAAGGAATTTTTTTTGGTGCTTCTTCAATTCTTCACAGTGCCTTAAACTTTTATATTCTTTTATGGACCTACTCATTTAGATACTATTTATAGCCAGATAAAATTATACTTTCTTTCCATTAAATCAATAAAACCTAAGTTCTTAAAATCCTCTCAGACTTCAGTATTAGAAAACATTTGTGTTCAGGAAAACATCTCAGTGTGTGTTTAACATCATATATATCCTTAAATACCACTGAAATCAATGGGGTTTATGGACACAGTTTAAAATTATTACATCCTTAAGTTATTTTTTGAATAAAGAATATGAATCATGAGCTTAGTTAATTCCAGAAATATAATGACATCCAGCAGCAGAACTACCTATATTCATGCTTCATCAGACTAAATTATTATTTTCTTGGATATTTTGTTTTAAGTATTTTTATCATTAACATTCAGATCCAGACTTCAATGAAAAGTATTTAATCTTTTTATAGTATTTTTTTTTTCAAATAAATAGAATTTATTAAACAGTATGTGATCTTTAATGTATCAGTTGCTTACTCTGGGCCATCATTTTCTTGATTTAATATGCTATTGCATTTTTTCCCCTACACTGAACATTCTTCACCTACGAAGCAGGAATTCACTTCCAAAAAACACCCCATATTGAGTCCTGCCCATATACAAATTGGTCTTAGTCTTATCAGACAGAGTAGATCTATACAGCTGTAGGAGCTCTGCTGTAAGATTCATCTTGTTGAAGTCTAAAAACATTAAACATTTTTTGAATCAAATAAGAAACTTGAGACTCTGTTTAAGTCGGTCAACAACAATTGGAAGCTTGTAGAGTCAGTCAACTTTCATTGAAATCAGAAGGAAGTTTTCTATCTACTTTATTTAGACCAGAATCAGGTCTCAGAATGTCCTGCACATATACCGAGCAACTTGTGAAACATCCTCAGAGCCAGACTCACATGCTTTCAGCTTTTTGCTACACTTCAACAACTTTTATTTGATAGTCCCTGAAAGAACTGAAAGAGGTTGTTTATGAATGCTATTATGGAAGCTCAAATCTCATTATTCTCACAGCCAAATATAAGGTGAATTCTGAAAAGAATGAAAATTAGTTGCTGTTTTAATTTGCTGATATCAAAACCTGCATTTTATTAATTCAATAACATCATCTTAGATAACTGTGTTCCAGAACTGAAAAAATAAACATTTCATGCTCCTGCTTTCCATATATATGCTGTTGTATTTACAGAGTCATTCAAAGTGACATTCAATACTACTAGTTCAGAAAAGGCTATTTAGAGTATTAACTTTAACTTTTTCCTTTTTTGGTCTTAACTCAGAAAATATTTCATTACTTACTTCCATTTAAATTTAAATTTAGCATTTTGTTTACCTGCCTTGAAATAGCAACAAACTGCAATGGCTCATAAAATATGTTTCATTGCCCAAATTCCAAATTAGAGAGTAATTTTTCTGTTTTATTTGATCATATTTCATTTTTAATTTAATTTTAATTACTTCCTGAGCTCAAGCAATATCATCCAAGTCTGGTGATATTTTGGTCTGAATCTTTAACCACAAATATATAAAATGTGCTAAACTGCTGGCTAGACAGGAAGCCTGCACCAGAAAATGTGTAGCTAATAAAAAGCTCAGGTCTGCATTCATATTTTAGTCTCTAACACCAGAATACTACAAGTTCTTGGTTAGCACAAAATATCAGAAATAAACCTTAGCTGACAATGCTCCAACCTATCAACCTATTTTCTTTCCCATTGAGTTGTTTTTTTTTTTTTTTTTAGAATTGTCCTATAACAAATGTAATATCTCTATAAGGAAGCAAAAGCAATAGAGAGGTGTTCCTTTGAATGACTGAAATATTTGACTGATGGTCTTAAGTTTTCAACGTGTATTCCCTGACTAATTCAGGTTGGATGGGACCTCAGGGGATCTTTAGTCCAGCCTCCTGATGAAAGACACTGAGATGAGAGGTCTGATCAGATTGCTCAAGGCTGTATCCACAAAGGTCTTGTATACCTCCAAGAACAGCAACTGCACAGCCTTGCTGGGCAGCTTGTACCAATGCTCAATTATCCTCAGTGTTTTTTGTGCTTAGGCTTCATGATCAAATAAAGTGATATTTACGAATAAGGTATATCTGAATATGATGATGACTGGGGTGATTCTGCTGCACCAGTCTTACTATTTTTTGTATTTCATGTTTTCAATAATTACATCCTACACTGGTAGTGACCAGAATTTTGTTATCATATGTTGTCATTAAATGCATGACCCCATCTCCACATCTCATTTGCATTTCTACATTTTTTTTTTCCGCTTCTCCTGCAGTACTTCATCAAGCAAGTACTATAGTACTTATAGTACTTATATATGGCCATAAGAATTGTTTCTGAAGAGATCTCTCTGGCATTAGCCCTTTGAAGACCACCATGTTTGGTAATGGTTTTCTATAGCAAAAATGTGTTTAACTTTACATATATAGATAATAAGCATTACTGTCAACAGCCAATACTAAAAAAAGTTTCCAAAGGTGAGGAAACAGATGTTGACCTGTCTAGTAGCATCATTATGACTGATGGTCTGGATGGCATTGAATCTTTCTGCTCATGGAATATTTGCCCAGTTTATTCACCTGCCAGTCTCTTCAGTCTTTTGCTAGAAAGTTATATAGTTACCGTGTAGGAATGTTTGGATTTCTTTAGCTTACAGCAAACAGTGGCTGTTATACATCAGCTAGAGTAATTTTCCAGATACTATACTAAGACTCAATATTTATGTGTATTCACAGCGATTTGTTAAAGCAATCTGTATTTCTTTATAAATTTTGTTACCTCAGCCTCTCCTAAATTCTGTTTAGCTCCCTGCCTCTCATAGCCAAATTTATAATGATTTATAGTAATAGGTTCTGGCCAGATGACAAAAAGAGATTGTAAGTGATATAGGAAATAAAATTAATTTACTGCATCTTCTCACTTGGATTGCAGACAAACAGCTCTTGCTTTCCAAGTATGCTTCAAAATTAAAAAAAATAAATGTATCAAAGTCCACTAGAAGTCTATTTTCAAAATTGTCATGGTCTACGTAGCTTAGTGAAAATGTAAAATAGTCAAAGAGTGTACAGTATGACATTCTTTTGTTCCTTTAGCAGGTCAGCTTACAAATGATAGCTCTCAGCAAATATCAGCTGACCAAGTTAAGAGACATTACAAGTATATAAGTTTTCATTCTGACTTATCTGTGGGCTTAAAGAAGAATAGCAGCTCATTTTTGTTGTTTGGTGCTAGCTGCAGTAGAGTGCTGTAGATGAATACACTGAAAAACAGCTGTGCAAACACATCATGCAAATGTACTGTGTTGTTTACATAGTCTTCCATCTATGGGTTTTCTACAGCTGTCCATGATCACAGTATCTGAGAATTTTTTACTGAAGGTCTGATACTGTCTTTAATATTTTGACAACCAAAAGTAATAAAAAGGAAGATTTTAAAACACTGTCTGTTATTTCAGTGGCTTGATTCTGCATTGTTTTCAGCTGCTTCTATCCTCACCAAAGCTTAATTAGTTGTGCTGAAATTTTCTTGTTTATTTTGTAGGAAAAACAACAACAGCAAAAAAAA
>VXAA01003463.1:214744-265849 GCA_013399115.1 Anseranas semipalmata
CAGAATGTGGCCCTCATAATCCACGAGAAAATGGTTGTCAACCTGCTACAGCACTTAGATGTATGCAAGTCTGTAGGGCCGGATGGGATCCACCCAAGGGTACTGAGAGAACTGGTGGAAGTGCTGACCAAGCTGCTTTCCATCATTTATCAGCAGTCCTATCAATCAGGGGAGGTCTCAGTCGACTGGTGGCTAGCAAACGTGATGCCCATCTACAAGAAGGGCTGGAGGGAGGACCCAGGAAACTACAGGCCTGTCAGTCTGACTTCAGTGCCGGGAAAGTTCATAGAGCAGATTATCTCCATCTCCTAAATTTGCCTGGTGGGTTACCTAGGTTTCTTTTGAGCAGCTTAGATGACCTTTTAAGTGGAAAATAAAATCTAAAATAAGAATATTTATGTTTTTTTCTCTCTCTCTCTCTTTTTTTTTTTTCCACCATAATTATAGCATTTGCTTAACCTTTAAACTGTGTTCTCCACTGAACAAAAATGAAGTTTGTTATTTCCAGGGCCTTGAAATAAAAGAAAGGGGAAAAAGTTGGAGAGAAGAATGGGAATGAAATTATATACTAAAAATATGTTGTTGAACTTTTTTTTAAATAAGGAGAAATGTTTTAAAATGTTAAGGAATTATAATTCTTACAGAAATCACAATGAATTTTCAAGCTTTTTCAGCAGAAATCCTCTCTTTTGCTTTCACACCACTGATACCTTTTTGGTTGTCTTTTGGGGAATTATGACAGAGAAAAACTGATATAACAGACTGGTAAGTCAGGCCCATATGTTCATAACAAGAACTTTATGCATACCTTATGGCTTTAATAATTGATCATTATCCAGAATAAATATCACACTAAAGATACTGTGGAGGTAATAAGATCTATTGGCTTTAACTTTGTAGGATTTTCTCTGTAAATATTAGATTAAAACCCTATCATCTCCCTGTTTTTATTGTTGTTGTTGTTTCATTTATTACTTTGCATTTGTTATTTCTCCAGTAATGAAGTTTCTATTATCCTTAGATTTCCTGCAGTACCTATAGCATCTCTGAAGGGTCTATTGTTTTCCATAGATGCACAGATAACATCTTTTTTTTTTTTTTTCTTTTTTCTTTGTGGATGTATATTCTAAATTTAATCTGTTCAGAATAGAAATTCTTTCTTGTTGTAGATAAGTAAATGTGCCATTTCACAGCTGTAACACTGAACATTGCCATGAGATACACTAGGTAGAAGGGATGTGATTTGAAATAATATAAATGCCTAAAATCACAAATACGTTCTTAAGATTATTACCACTTTTACAGATAAAAGAAAGAGGCAAAGCTCCAAATTGTGTTTTAAAGTCATAATCAGTCCAAGAAAATCTCCAATGTTTATGAATAACAGAATATTTCTCTTACTGTGTAAGGTGAAATAATAGCTATAAGGAAACCTGAAACTTTTCTTCTCTTTGTGTACTGATTTTTCCTATCCATTTCACCTGCATTTCCATAGGTTCTTTAACATAGCATTCGAGATATGCAGTCTTTCATTCTTTTGATTTTTTTTTCTTGAAAATTACATATTATTCTCTCATTATTTTCCATTTTAGTCAAATAACATGCTCACATAAAATAATAATAAAAGCATTAATTTAATCTTCCAAAAATTAATGATCTTTCTTTCTCCAGGACTTCTGTCTCTATGAATGAATGGGAAAACTATACTTCATTTAAGCTGTTACAGGGCACTCTGTTTCTGTTGATACAACCAGAAAGTTCAGTCTGTTGGCAAAATGAGAATGTTTCCTCCAAAATCTGAAGATACAATATGTGGCAACTATATGAGCCTGAGAAAGGCCTATATAAGCACCAAATCCAAGAGTCTGTGATCCCTTGAAAGGTTGTAGCTCATATGCAAAACTGGGTCTTACACAGAAAATAGAAGTTTAACAAAATTGATGAATATACTGTACAGCAGCTCTATGGTGTCCTATAGAAAAAATAAAGAAATGTAAATCAGAGGTACCCATTTTTATTTGTTTGAATGTGTTACATTAGTTTTGATAGGACTCCCCAAAACTGTGTAACAAAACAGCTATACTATTTTTTGAAATTAATGTAGTTCTTTCAAAGAAATATGGGGATGTGCCTGATGCAGGAAGGAAAATAATGCTTTTAGTGTTAAAACATTTCCATTATTTCATTTTCTTATAATGTAAGCTGGAGTATTTTAAAGTGCTCCGAGTGATTTAACTTAATTAATTAACTAATATGTTTATATTAGTATTAGTAGTAAAACTGCATATTTATCAATCGTAATAACAGGCATGCTGTAGTTACCTACAAGCATAAGCAATGTACCTTGCAAAAAACAGTGATAGACTTTGCTGTTAAGGTAGAGAATCAAGATTATGATGTCCAGAGTGGAAATGAGAACCTCCCCTGAGGGGTTTCATTCTCACATCAATCTCTTGGAGAAGATGATGGTGCTGATCTTCTGGAGCAGCTGTTACAGGTTGGTAAGGAAGAACGCTATTTGTTAAGTTTTAATCAGCAAAGTTTTAAGTACTGGGGCTTTTATAGAGAAGAAATGATGCAGCTGTCCTTAGAGGGAAGCTGAGGCATACAGCAGAATCTGCCCTCTGTTCACACCAGTGCCTGGTGGCAGGCTTTGGGGTCTGCTGCCTTCTGAGAGCTGGGTTCTGCTGAGTCGGGGGGAGCTTTCCGGAAAGCGGGATTGCCTGTGTGCTGTTCCAGGGCCACAGAGACCTGGAATACTGAAATAAATATAAATACTATATAAATTAATATAAATACTCAAAATCCATTTTGTGAAGAAAATACCTGGATGATGTATCTCCAAATCTCATCTGTTGGAAAGTCAGCTTGTAAATTTTCTAATATATGCTACTACTCAAATAAATTGATGATAAAAGAAAGCTGGTATCAGAAGTAAGAGAACAACACGTTATTTTTATACCTGAAGTGTTAACCCCCCAAAAGAATCAAAAGCTTTACTTTGCCTTTTGTTACTATATGTGTGTGCATGGTCTTTTCATACAAAGGAAGACTAAAATGTTTTGAAGTATTAGAGGAGAAAATATCAGTCAGTTATTTCAGGCCATTTCTGCGAGTCATTTTAGTGGAGAGCAGTCTGTCCTCAGATGACCATAGTTTTGCCCAGCACAAGGTATGGCAGACACTGAGCTGTCAGAACTCTGAAACACAGATCCACTGAATGAATTCTCAGTAATGGAAGATATAGGGGAAAAAAAACAAACAAACAAACAACAAAAACAAGAACAACAAAAGACCCACATTTCTGTCCTAGTCTGTTATCCTGGAGCTATTTTCTCATGACACCAGATAAATAATTAAACCCAATAAAAAGTTTTTACAGAATTTTCTATTTAAGAAATAACTCAAATTGCCATAGAGAAGAAAGTTGTATCCATTTTTCATCCAATGGATGATGCTTTAATGGGCATGGGAGTCAGTTTCATTCTCTCATTCACCTGATGGAGTCTGAGTTCACTTTTCCCACCTGATATTTTCAGCCATTGCAACACTCAGAGTTCTTTTGCCTCTCTGTTATGGTTTCTGATCGTAGATAATTTTAGCAGATCTGTTCAGCCCTACCCTATCTATTTTTTTTCCAATCAAGTTATAATGTGGAATCATTCATAATTATGAAAAAAAATAATAGTGTAAATGTCCAGTGTGAGAAAACCATAGAAAGAGAAACCTGGCATATAAAATATTTCCTGAGCATCTAAATTTCACATAGAAGTCTGCAGGACTTTGAGATAACTGTGCCTTTGATAATAAGACCACAGAACTGTAGGCAGAAGACATCTAAATTGCAGTGTGCAGCTGTGTACTGCATTTATTATCTATTCTAGATCTGAGAGGGAGGTGAGAATCCCCAAAATACCAAGGACCGTAATCATCATGATCATCATTAATCACTATTCACCAGCTGCATGTACACACGCGCGCGCACACACACACATTTCTTCCCTTTTGACTTCTGATAAAGCCCTAATATATATGTAATGTTGATTTGGGAATTGGAGAGAAAGCTTATAGGGAAAAATAGAATCATTCCAGTCTTCCTAAATATTGAGCATGTTGATTTATCTCAGGAGGAAAAACAGACTTAAAAGAAATAAGTTTATTTCTATGCGGTGGAAAAATTACTGTGTGGTATATCATATGTTAATTATGAAGGAAATTGCATATCTATTTCAGGTATTTTAAAATGTACATGCTTCATGACCAGAGGGCAAATCTCAGTGAAATAGTATTAACTGTAGGGAAATTATTTTTAGAACATTGTAAGGTCACTCCAAAGAGGAATGTTTTGGGGGCTTCATAAAACAGCTACAGGATAAAGCTGGAAGAAAGTTGTTGTGCATTTGTTACATAGTGAAAAAAGGAAACTCAGTTTGCA
This sequence comes from Anseranas semipalmata, assembly GCA_013399115.1. Lineage (NCBI taxonomy): Eukaryota > Metazoa > Chordata > Aves > Anseriformes > Anseranatidae > Anseranas > Anseranas semipalmata. Next base: position 219,180 of record VXAA01003463.1, read on the forward strand.
AGAAAAATTAAATATAACAACTCCAAAATAATTTATAACAGATTTCATTCTAATATATCCCAACAGGAAAGAAAATGCCTACCAATTCACAGAAACACATGCTGTTCTGTGTAAAAAGAGTGTTTTCAGAAAAATTATTCCTGCCTTGGAAAGATGAGATTGAGAAAGGTTAAACTGTCCTCAGTTTTCTTCATACACGTAGCTGCATAATCTGCATTTGTCTGGAGAAGTGAACAAACCAACAACAGAACATAATTAGCACATAAAGAAAATTCAGATCCTTCATTTTTTTTCCCTCAAACCAAATAAAATAGCAAGCACTTATGGAAGAATCCTAGTTATTATTTTTCATTAAGAATTTCTATTGATCTGTAGAAAGAGGAGTAGGCAATGTTATTTCTCCCCATGACAGCCTATCCTTCCAAGGACACCAGGTATGGCTGAACCATCTGAACAAGTGTGTTTATTTAGTGAAAAGGAGGTCTAAAGCAAAATTATCCCTGAAGCTCAACACAGAACCTGTCAGAAATACAGTCTGTAGAAACAGACAAATGTTTAACAGCTGCTAAGATTATGTTCAGCAGTCATGCATTTTAGAAAATTGAGTGTGAATTTACGAATCTACACTGACAAACAAGATTCTGTTGATTTTAACTACCCAAACGCCTCATTGTAATATTTGTGGAGATCAGTAAGATCCTGCCTTATACAGCTCAAATTGTTGGTTGTTCTGGCTTCTCTGTCTGATTTGTGTTTTGTGGAGTCTGTTTGTTTGTTTGTTTTGTTTGTTTGTTTTGTCTTGGAGGGTTGGGGGGTTTAACTGTAAAATAAGGAACACAGAAGAGGAACTTACATTTTCTAATATGCTGCCTAGCTGAATGAAATATAGGTGCCCAAGCTGGAACAATACAAAAACTGAAATGGAATAGCAGCCATTCCATTTCATACCTCTCTGATAAAGTTGACTTTGGGATGCAGAGGCACAGTCTGTGGAAATTAACATACAGTTTAGGTGTTCTCAGCACAGTTTTAACAGGTCCATGGGATGAGACAGCACTGTTATTACTATGTGACTGCTAGGTGATGTGTTGTGACTGAGGAGAATGCACAATGGTGATGATGAGTGGGTTTGGTGTGGGAGAGTTAGATGGAAAGTTGAATCACTGAACTGTGGTATTGATCTATTTAACTTTTTTTTTGTTACTATTATCTATTGTGGTAGAAGTGCTGACTGCTCTAGAGAGGTAGGCTCTGGTTCTTTCTGATGTGGTTACTTCTTGCCCTTGAATACCTTTTGCAGTTCCCTTACTCTTCTTTGGCTCTTTGAGTTATTTCTATTTTCCAGCTCCAGTCTGTTTCTCTGCAGTTAGCTTTTCCTTCTCTTCGAGCACCAGCAATCCTGACTGTGTTGTCTTGAGTGCTCACTTATATTCCTCAAAATAGATAATCTTTTCATTGTCACTTTCCTTCATAATATTTTCCTCTGTTTTTATGACTAATTTCATCACACAAGCAAACCAAGGGAATTTGTGTATTTGACAAGTCCCAGCCCTTTGCTGGGGCACAAAGAGCAGAAGGAACAGGCTGCTTCTCCTTTACTAACTACACTATAGTTTGATTTGAGGGAAGGAGAGTAACCTTACCATTTCTATCATTTCATTTAATCAGAGTGGAAAACATGGGTGTTAACAAAATTCATGGACATACTTTCTTCCAAAGAATAGTCAAAAACAAAGGACAATAGTCAAGACAAAAGGAGGATAGCAGCCTCCATGAGAAGTGTTTAGATATTTTCAGTAAATATTTTGTTACTGTAAATGTTTTTTACTTGGAGCCACTATTTCATACATTTGCAAAAATGTGCCAGCTTTGCTGACCATGACAGAATTTCCAGGTCAAAAGGAAAGAGAACATCCTGTAACTTAAAACACAGAATAACTAATAACCTAATAGTGGTGGTCGTCTCCTGAAATGCAAGTAACCTAAATTCTCCCTGAACTGGATTAGGGCCTTGAAAATAAACCTCAACCACCTTAATGAGTGTCCTGTTGGGTGATCAGTTGTTCTGCAGAAGATCTGTTATCATTCCTTTCATGAAAGATGTTTGATTTTTCGTAAAATTATTTAAAAACTGATTAGAGAGAGACTTGTAATCATAAGTACAGGTAAGTACTTAATTCCACTTTGTTTACAAACTTTCCTATTCTCTTTTGGGGCTTTATTTGTATATCATTAAGAAACAGATCTTAAACACTGAAATGAGGTGAGAAGAGAATACATTGTTCACTGAAAGACATTTAAGAAATCTGCAAGAGTGTCAATCCTGTGCAGTAACTGTTAAAATCTGTTTTTGTTTTTCTTCTGTCCTAAGATCACATGCGGTAGCATAACAGGTCTTTATACATTGTGCATACATAAATGAGAGAAAAAACGTATCTCAGTCTTATGGGAGCTCAGAGACATCCACCTTTAGTGCTGAGTCTCAGCTACTTCTTGCATACTACCTTGCTTCTTGCCAAAGAAACTTGGCAACTTTCTTGACAAGAAAGATGTCTTCCCGTAGTTTCACAAATTATGACTCAATTTACAATGAAGCATTTGCAATTTAGTGGTAAATCTTTCTATAGATTCTTGGAAGCACAGCAATCTTTAGGGTGGTAGACATTCAAGGAATTTGCCATTGAAAAAATGTATTTGCAGTGCCCAGATATGTGGTCTGAGAGCTATGTGCCAGAATATTTAGAATTAGGTTTATCACTTTAAAAATGTAAGGGGAAAATTACTGAATATGTAAGTGTCTATTAAAGGAAAATATTTTTGAAACGTATCCCTCTACCCTTCCACTCCTATATTAAGATTAAACTTTGTAATAATTTTGTAAACTTTGTAATAAAGATCTTCCTTAGTTGCCCCAGGTGTCTGCTGGCTCATGATATGTTTTGACATGTCATTAGAACTACAGCTTTCCACTTTCTATCATTAGATCTTCGTACTGCACTTTTCCATTTTAAGGCCAAATGAACATCATTTGTTTGCCTTATAAAAGACATTTTCTGATTGCTTGTTTTTGGACTCTGGTATATCACACAGTGATATGGTACTCAAGTAATTTTCTCCCTCCTCTTTTTCAAAAAGTCTCTTAAATCATGCTTCTATTTCATACTCCAATTAACACATTCCTTGCTTAAACCTGTTATGATGATAGGGGTGCTAAGGCTCCCCAAAAACCTGTTTTGTTAGAATTAGGGAAACAACCAAAAGACCATTTTTATTTATTTATTTATTGTTCAAACTCTACAGAAACAGGCTAGGGTTTAGCTGTTTAACCTTAGGAACAGAATCAAGAGAAAAATGCATCACAGAACACATCTTTGCTAGCTACCATCAAAATCCATTCTCTTGGTATCGCTCTAATTACCAAACATTCCTGTCCTACAGGCTCTCTCTTCTAGACCTTCAAACTGTTTTGTGTTACAAAGTCTGGATCTCCATTAGCTACCTGTTATCTTTTTGAGGTATTATGGTTTATTGTCAGCAGGCTCATGTTTTAGCATCACACAGATCAATTCTGGATGAAAGACTCCCCCTCCAAACTTAACGAAATAATTCAGAGATGATGCAGTGCTTTGTCATGACAGCGCAGGACAGGTCATTTCTACCATTTGTCACTACTAAAGGCAGTCACCCTAGCAGCAGAATCACCAGCATTCTCATTTGTCTTCGGTAGTAGGTATCGCCTTTGACTGCGTAGCAGAATTTCAAACTATCATTAAAAAATCATCAGAACACCAAATGGGACATTGTGAACCTATGCTTCATTCAGAGTAGTTTTCCTGAGCTCTCACAAAGATGAGAGCAGCAATATCAGTAATGTATATAAACTGCTGTGCCATGCCATCTGCATTTTTATCATGGACTTGCTCAACACAATACTTTTTTTCATCCTGTCTATGAGCACAAAGTGAACTACTTTATGGATCATCTGGAGGCTGGGGAGATTGTGCAAAACTTCACCAAAGGTGCTTCTTTATGTGGATTAATAGTGGTGATGTGTTGTTCATTTGACATAAAGCATTTCATTTTGAAATGCCTTGATGTCCCGAACCTCGATGCTTCCTTTGAGCACTCCAGTGCCTGTAAAATTCATAAGCTTGTCTTTCCCCATTTGAAACAGTCTAAGCAGCTTTTTATGAAAGATGCACAATGAATTATACAGCAGATTTCTGTATAATAGTCAATACTACATAACAGTTGTCAATTATATGCAATGAGTTTAACTAAAAACTGCTAAATTAAAACTGGCTAAGCCACGTGGATTGGATAGCCAGTAAGATAAGTTATTGACATCACAAACTGTTGTGGGGCACGTGCTATATATTTTATAGGAAATAATTACTATCTTTCCCCGACAGTCTGAAATATTTTATTTCTTGACTGGACCAAGTTCTTAGTCTCTTTTGCATCCACCTTCTTCTGAATGGCTCAATATCCACCAGAGTAAAAAAATAATGGTCTTCCTAGATAGAAAACCTGACAAGATTTATGTTCATGTATCAGGTATACTGAGAAGGCAAAGCTATTAAATGAGATGACGCTTCTTAAGGCGCACAGAATAGCATCTCCCCAAGAAGTCACTTCAGCATGAATGTTTAGCATAGACTAACACCTTTCTTATGAAAGGAAGTCAATACGTTTGCAACAAGGAACCTAAAATTTGCATTACATTTAAAGCCAGTTAAAGTCACTTCCCATATTATCTTAAGGAACTAATACAATTTCTCTGTTAGTCATCCTACTTGCTTGAAAAGTGAATGTTCTGCAGAGCCTTCCTATAAACTAGTGGTTTTAGTTTTCCCAGAAAAATAAAATATCCAATGACAGACTACGAAAGAGATTTCTATAGGGAAGATGTATCTGCATGGAAAGTACAGCTTTACATACCTGTGAGCTCATGAAATGTTATGTTCAAAGACAAAATCAAAGATCTTGTAAGGACTTCTGCTGGGGAGCACCTCTTTATTTACCTCCAAGTGGGTAAGGGAGACATAATCATTATCAGGATATACTAAGCCTACTACTGCTGCTCACCAGAATTATATATGACAGCAGGGCAGACGTATATGATGAAAGGAGGCCATACCTCCATATGACTGATCCCTACAGATGACAAACAAATTTACAGCTCTTGCTGATACACAGCCTGACTCCTCCCATAATTTGCACAATCTTGCAGTGTGGGCAAAACAGGTTAGTTTGAATGGCAAGTTTCCTATTCCTTCTTCAGGCCAGGTCATGAAGAGGGTTAACTCACATTCCTACATAAAGGTAGGGTTTCCTACATAAGCTGTACTTCAAAGGGTCCGTAAGGGATATATCTCCTATTCATCTTTGACCCCTCTGCAGGGCTCTGGAGGCTCCCTCTGACATATGCTCCCACTGACTCCACTGAGTAAGAACATCCAGAAGAATGGGCTGATGAGAAAGGCAAAAGATTTCAAGGTTGTTCTTTTGGAAGGATCTTGGGATACTTGTTTGCATGGCTCCTGAAAATGTTACTTCATTTTCTAGATTTGGAAAAACTGTGTTACTAACTGTCTTGGAAAATTCTGTCATTTTATCCATTCTCTGTGTGAGATTTGCTGAGATTCTTCTGTGTTTTCAGCTACAAATATTTCCTCTGGCTTTTGATTTCTATCCAAAGTGTTTACAGATCTTTTTGTTTCCTTAGTCAACAACAGCACGGTAAAAGACAGACAAACAAAAAAGGATTAGAAGCAGAAATAATAAAGTAAATATTATTTCATCCCAATAAAGGAGGTATTATACAAGACACAGGAAAGACATGTTTACTTATCTGGAAGTTTGAAAAAAGTTCTGTGGGTTTTCTTTTTTTTTCCTTTTTTTTTTTTTTTAAAGGAAAAAAAAGTGTTTTCTTTCTGCTATTTTCTGGTAATGCCAAATGCCAGGAGAGAATTAAAAAGCAAGGCAAGGTATTTACAATTCTGATGAAGGGGTAGGTGTTGAAAATGTTATGTCTGATTACAAAGATGATTTGGTCTAGGCAGCTGGTGACTTCTATCTAGTATTCTGAGCAAGGAAATAGTAGCGTACAGACCAGCAAAGGCTGCAAGGCTTGGCTCTGCTCCTGACTGGCACCATTTAACCTCTGTGATGTGCTGTGGGCTATGTGCTCTAGTCACAAGAGCTCAGTTATGTTACCTGAAGAAAAAGATTAATATTTTTTTTATTCTATTTAGCAAGGAGAAAAAAAAGTATGAGAATAAATATTCATTTATTTTCATCTCTTTCAGAAAAAGAAAAGAAGAGGAAATGTTCCACTAAGGGTATAACATATATCTATACGCAGCAGGTTTTTTAAGGGACCTAAAATGAAATCAGATGTTTCTAATATAATTGAAAACCATACATGCAGTATGTTTACTGTTATAGCACTTGTGACACTCATAACACTGCAGCAATAGCAAGAAGCACGGAAACTGTATGCAGCTTTCAGCTCCAGTCTCTGCCAGAAAAAAGTGTGTCCATTTTTATTTGAGGGCATGATTTTGACTGCTTGTTGTGTTCATGGATTCTTTGATAAAGATTCTGAATACTAAAAAGGACTAAGTATTGTCATGGAGGAAATTTTTACACAGGTTTGATTTAACAACAATTTAAGATTTATTAATACCTTTATGATAAATCACAAATGGGATTGTATGATTTTTTCCTTAGCACTTAAACATCAGTTAATCATTAGCCTACTTAACACAATAATTCAATAGTGTTTGCTAAAATCAAAACAGCAACTTAGTTAAAGATTTGTAAATGGCAAGGTTCACACAAAACTTATGGTAAGGTATTGAGGATTTATATACAGAAATGTATTGGGGATTTCTAAACTCAGTTGCATGCTCAAGAACTTTTCCTCTTTAGGTGAATTACCCTTCTTTGCATTGGCGTATTCAGCAGACAATCATTGAATCTTGAGAAGACAGACCTCTAGTGAATTACTCACCCTTCTCTATGATGTTGTATTCAGCGGATGATCATTGAACCTCGAGGAGTCTTGCCCTGAGAGGCGTCCCACCTCAGGGGAAGATCCTAGGTCACAGCCCTTTACAGCCCTGGAGAGCTCAAAGGGGCTCTTCGCTTAGGACCAGTATTTATAGGACTGCAAGTTGATTGGTTTTAGTCAGTGTTTTTCCATCCTGGCCACAATTCAGGTTAGGTAATTCTTGTGTTTCCCACCACCTGTACAATTCACCTGTACCTTTCAGATTGTGCAGTTCTGGTATCCAGGTATCAAGAGTTCCAGGTGCAGTTAGAGAGTGCCTAATTATCCCAACTCACTGCACCTGTAACAATGGCAAGCCTGAGATGGCGGGCAAAGTGGCCCTGGGGGGGGCTGCACCACCATTATGGGAGTGAGACACCAGATTCCAATTCAATCTAAAGTCCAGAAACAAGACACTACTTTTAAATGTTAGTAATATTTTCCCTTTTCATTTGTTTGTGCTATATTTTGTAGTTGTCTCCAAGAGCTGGGAATTGAACTCTCACTCAGAAGAACCTTCTTAGGTTCTTCATAAGACTTCTGATCTTATGTTTAAAGGACAAGGAATTGTTTTTTCTTTCACAGAGAACATGAAAATAATAGTCAGATAAAATTATTTTGAATTATCATTACCATACATTAAGGAATTATTGTTATCAAGTTATGGAGAATAAAAGTGTATTTTTTCTTCCCTGTCTGTATTTCACAGTGTTGGAACCTAGAAATATTATGCAATTCTTCAAACAAATAAAGATAATTTGCATAAAATAATAAATATAAATTTACATTTATATATATATTGAAATACATATGTAAATCATTTGGAAAATGTTCCTGTTACATGGAGAGCTATATTCCTCTTATGTCTACCCAGGCATGGATAAGTATTTGCAAATGAGGTATGACCACGGAAACTGTGCAACTCGATGAGGCATTTGAAAAAAAAAAAAAAAAAGGAGCAATCACCCTTTTTTTTTCTAGACTTCTCAAATTTCTTTCTTCTTTGTCCTGTTCCTTGGATGAATGCTTGTTTTTTCTTGCTGGAAAACAACAACAACAACAACAAAAACACCCAACAACTCTACTTAATATAAATAGATAGCTCAGTTTTCTTTACTGACATCTATAATCTGTGAAAGCAATGTTGCCTAACTTCTGGACCTAACTGAACAGATACATGATATTATTAAAAACACATATATATCCAGAGCTTCCCATCAGCTTTTGCCTCAGGTAGTAATGGGAATAAGATATTTCTTTAGACTTGTCCTCTTCAAAATACAGACTCCCCAAAATAGTTGGCTTGAGGAACTCAGAAATAATTTTTAATTGAGTTGCCTCAGTGATCAAATACGGGGAAAGCTACAAAAGTAGCCACCTGAGAAAAAACACTTCAGGTTTCATTTACATTACATCTCAACTCCCAGAAAGAGCCATCTGCATCTGGTTTTACTTGTGCTTGTTTCATCCAATACTCTAGTACACTTGACATAAATGTTAAATAAAGATTTTAGCAAACGTTCAGAAGATTTATCAGATATGTATTTATTTCAGGGACATTATTGTTCTTAAATGTCCACTTTGCTTAGAACTCCTGTGAGTTGCTAATGCAATTTTTTTGTTTGTTTCATTTCTGTTTTAATTTAGGCAATATTGTTAAATGGATTAAACTGATTCTTAGCATATCTCTACTGACGTCACTGGAGTTACATTAGGGACACATTGAAACCCATTTGTCTCATCAAGCATGAGGGAAATATGCTTGGAATTCAGTGTCTTTTTCATGCTTTTTTCATTTAGATCTGAATCTAAAATATAAATTCATACTAAGATTTTCAAGTCTGACAAGGCTCAGAATTTCATATTTCAGTAGATAATCTGAAACTGGAAATCTTACAACACTGGTGAAGAAGGTAGAGTTTTTGATTTGCTAGTCTACAATTAAAATAAATATTTAATACTTGTTTGACAACAGTCACTTCTAAAATTTTGAGGGATTTATCTTCCTTTTTTTCCCTCCCAAAGTATTGTAATTAAATATTTAAAAGAGGCATAAAAGAGGTAATGGGCACAAGCTAAAACAAAGGTTGTTCCATCTGAATATCAGAAAGTGGGTGACCAAGCACTGGCACAGGTTGCCTAGAGAGGTCATAGAGTCTCCCTCCTTGAAGATATTCAGAAACCATCTGGACATGGTCCTGGGTAACTAGTTCTGGGTAGCCCTAATTGAGCAGAGGCGTCTGACAAAATGACTTCCAGAGGTCCCTTCTAACCTCAACCATTCTGTGATTCTGTGTTCAAAGATGATCCAAAAGGAAGTGCCTGTGCACAAACATAAATTGCCTCAATGTTTCTTTTCCAAGAATAGTTTGGACATAAGTTAGCAAAAGGAGTCTTCCTAAACAGCCATGGTTTAACATTACATTATAAGGTCCAGACTAATTAGAAAGAAAGAATCAATTATTCCTTGACATTGCGTTTGGCATGTGTTTTGGAGAACATCAGCACATGACTTATCATACCTCCCATAACATTCAGTAATAACTTATTGTTCTGCCTTTGATTTTGTACAGCAAATTTATACTCAGACGCATTATTTAGACAGTTTCATTAACCATTGAGAATTTCACTGTTTCAAAACTGGCAATAAAAAGCATGCTTCCTAGAAGCAGTTTTGCTACCTGACAACACTGGAAATAAAACCTATAATCCTTTAATTTAAAGTACAGTCTCAAAACAAGCTTACTCATCTCCATATTTCCTGTTCATTGGTTTTCATTATAAGATGCAGCAAAAAATGATAGATGGAAGATTTCTTTAACTCCCTCATTCCTCCACACACACTTCTGCCATGGACACTATACCTGAGCTGCATTTGTTTAAGATAATGGGTCCAAAAAACTTTTATTTGCAAAATGCAGATTTTTCCTGAAATTCTTTCTTCAGCCCACTCTTTTCATACTTTTTTTTTTTCCCTACGTTTCTCTACTCGCTGAGGCTAAATGTTTTTTTTTTTGTTGTGCTCTACCTTCAACGAGTTGGAACTCTGAAAGTATCTCCAATGAAGGCAAAAGGAAGTCCTATTTCAATAAATTTTGTTTTTGAAAATATTTGAAGAGCAAATGGAATTGTATTCAAACAAAATTAAAATAATACAGTAGGAAATTTTCTTAACATACAAAAATCTTCTGAAAAATGATCATGTCTGAAACTGCTCTAGCAGAAACTTTTTAACTGGTAATGGACTTGCAGAATACAGTATTTTTCATGTGGACAAGAATTTAGTTGCTGAACAATACTGTTATCACTGTCTGCATCTCTCCCACTGACATGTTCCTACTACCATTTAGTATTTTTCTGAGAATTCAAAAGCTACCTCATCAGATGAGAGAGGAAAATGGAGTGGATAATACCATTGCCTTCATAGTTGTGTCCAAAACAACTTCTGTTAAGTAAACTCAAGAAAGGTTCTATTTGTTTCCTCTTTGTCTTATTTTGCCATGACCTCTTATCATTCTATGTTCATTGTTTGCTTCCACTTCAATAGAGCCCAAATTAACAAAATCCTTGAACACTCAAAACTCAAAGTTTTGGCAGTTCATGTCCAGAAGGGCAGGGTTTAGGGCAGTGACAGCAATGGTTTCCTGAAACAGAGAATAAAACACACATCTATCATGTCATAGAGCAAGAATGTAGGTTACTATATGAGACTGAGGTATGATATTCTAGAAACCAATGACTTGAAAATAATTGGAGATTTAATAGGTAGCTGGTTAAATATTTTATTTCATAGCGTGAGGAACAGCAGGATCACTTCCCCTACCAATCAAGGGAAGCTGAAGTGAGAATAACTGAATAACATTTGGTATGTCTTATGTTTACAAGTTGCTAAGTCAAAACCTAGTGTTTAAATCCTTTCTATGTTAAAATAATAATAATAATAAAAAAAATGAAAAAGTCCTAAATCTGTGTTTTAGTTCTTCTCAGATTTTGAAATCTACCATAGATTTTCAGATCAGGAGTCTTCTGCGCTTGGTTTGCTATCCAGTATAAGCAGACAGGCCTACAGTCTTTTCCCAGATCATTGCTGCTTTCACACATATTAAATTGCGACCATTTGGATTTCTCAGGTTTATCAGAACTTCTATCCTGTTTCACAAATTGCCAAATCACAATTTGACCAGTTAAAAAAAAAAAATGCAAAGACTCAGAACAGTCTAAAGGTATTTATCAAATATTAACAGGGAGCTGAAAAGCAGCTCTAACTCACCTACCTTTGATTTTATCAAAAGACAATAAGAATTAACATTCTACTGGCTGCTAAAAACAACCAACACAAAACAACAAAAAGAACAACAAAACAAAACAAAATAAAAATAAAAAAAGCAATGTGAGAAAAGCACTGAGAGTAGTAATTTTAAAATCAATGTAATGTAATATAACACAATGTAATCTTCAAACACTATTCTCACCCTCTCTGGTGACAGTGAAAATATTTGCTAATTGCTTATACCCACTATTCTCCTTCCCTCTGCTGAGCCTCCCCATCACTGTCTGCATAATCATCAGTCTTTGAAGTCATCAGCAGTCTGCTAACAGAGCAATTACTTGAAGCACCAAGAGCAGCAGGTGCTAGATGTGTTACTTTTTTTGTAACATATCAACAGCATTTATCATGTACTTGCAAAAGACTAACAATATACACATGAATTTGCTATGTCCTTTTATTTTCTCTGTTTGAGTGAGGTGAATCCATGACAGCTATTCTGTTTTACAAAGAGGGTTCTCAGGCCACAGAAACTGACGGGTCAGATCCTGACACACAACACATGCCATGTGGCATCAAGACTCCAAGTCATTTGCTGAAATTAAAGGTGTTACTCATCTGACTGAATGTAGTCATTTTGTATCAGAGCCAGTTGTGTGGATTTTCACTGTAGTCAGTGGGAAGATATAGATGATTTTTTTTCTTCAAAGTGCTTTATTTAAAGTGCATATGTAAATGGTGCATTGCTATTCTGAGGTAGTATGAAATTGAAATAAATATTTTTTTCTTTCTTCAGTGACTACTGTAATATTGTGGTTCAATTTTTCCAGAAAATTTGTTCAAATTTTTTGCCTTACTATTTTCATGACTTTTCAGAATGTTTCTAATCAAAAACATACTGTCCTTCATTTTAAATTCACTTTCCTCAGGTACATCTGAGAGTGCCTTATTTTTCTTTTTTCTTTTTTTTTTTTTATTATTTACAGTTTTAAAATCCTTTTAGCTGAGCAGTTATTTACAGAGCAATCCTAGAGGAATTCTCTTCCCCTTTCACTTACCAACAGCTATCTATATATTTTGCATTAGTGTAAGCAAGATTCATCTTTTGAAACTCCATCTGCTCATGTGGGAACAAACTAGAGCAGGTAAACATCTCTGTGAATAATTATTTCCTTCAAAAAACTTTATGATTTTTCTTAACAGTCTGACCCTGGAGTCACTACTTTGATCTGTTTTTGCAAAAATCATTTACGTTTTAGGAATCAAGACTATTGTCCAGTGTGTGAAGAATTGAAAAGATACCCATCTATACCAGTGCATGTCTATAGGTATTTCTAAAATAATATGCCATTTTGGAACAGGAATGTGCTTTCAAAAACATACCTTTTGATCCATTTGGTAATATACCATTTGGTATATTTTTTGTGCACATCACCGATCAGTATCAGAGCACACAAACTAGGATAAAACTCAGTGCAAAGATTTGCTCCAACTGCTAATGTGAGTTCAGTCCAGCAAATCAGAAAAGAAACAATATGAAGAAAACCTTCTAGAAGGGTGTATGGTGTGGATAGCACATCATCAGCACCAACTATTTGGGCTACAAATCTGCATTTGCTTTTGAAGGTATAGGGGTCTATCAATGTTGGTCACTTTTTAAGAGCCATCTTTTAAGAACACAGGAACAGACAATTCCAAAGTGTCAGAAGTCAAGCAAGCGGTGCAGAAAGCCGGCTTGGCTGAGCAGGGATCTTCTAGAGCTTACATGTAAAAGGAGAGTGTGTGGACATTGCAAACAAGGTCCAGTGGCACAGGAGAACTACAGAGATGCTGTTCACCATTGTAGGGAGAAAATTCATGCAGCCAAGGTTCACTTAGAATTGAAGCTGTACTGTAGACCAGTACTGTAGGGGAAAAGTAAAAGGGCTTTTTTAAAATATGTTAACAGCAAAAGGAGGACCATAGATAACATTGTTCTGTTACTTGATGATGTTGGTCACCTCACAAATAAGGACATAGATAAAGCAGAGACATTTAATGCCTTCTTCTCCTCTGTTGCTAACACTGACGATGGGCTCTGGGACTCAAGGTACCCTGAGTTGGAGGACCATGACTGCCGGAACGACTCGGAACTTTTGCGGGATTTGCTGCTCCAGCTGGATGCACATAAGTCTATGGGGTCTGATGGGATTCATCCCAGGGTACTCAAATATCTGGCTGATATTATTGTAAAACCTCTCTCAACTATTTTTTTAGCGTTCTTGGGAATCTGGAAAGGTCCCAGTAGACTGGAAGCTGCCAAATACTGTTCCAATTTTCAAGAAGCCCCTGATAATTACAGGCCTATAAGTCTCACTTCAGTGACTTGTAAAATTATAGAGAAGTTTATGCTGGGAGTTATTGAAAAATACTTGAAAAGACAACACAGTCATTGGTCGTAATCAACATGGGTTCATGAAGGGAAAGTCCTGCTTAGCTAACTTAATTTCCTTTTATGACATGATTACAAATCTTGTCAACCAAGGAAAGCCAGTGGATTTGATTTTTTTTTTTTTTTTCGTAATTTTAGCGAAGATTTTGATACTGTCTCTCACATAATCCTTCTGGAGAAAATGTCCAGCATACATCTAGGTAAATACACAATACAATGTGTGAACAGTTGGCTGATGGGTTGGGCTCAAAGGGTAACAATAAATGGGGTTTCATCAGGCTAGTGGCCAGTTACTAGTGGGGTCCTGTAGGGCTCCATTTTAGGGCTGTTTCTCTTTAATGTTTTTATAAATGACCTGGATGCAGGAGTTGAATGCACACTAAGTGAGTTTGTGGATGATACTAAATTGGGAGGAGCCATTGAATCCCTCAAGGGTAGAGAGGCCTTGCAGAGAGAATTTGACAAATTAGAGGGCTGGCCAATCACCAACTGCATGAAGTTCAATAAGAGCAAGTGTTGGATTCTGCACCTGGGACAGGGCCACCCTGGATATATGTACAGACTGGAGGACAAGAGGCTGGAGAGCAGCTCTGTGGAAAGGAATCTGGTGGTTCTGGTTGAATATAAATCAATAATGTACCCTGGTAGCCAAAAAGACTGACTGTATCTTGGGGTGCATCAAGCACAGAATTGCTCGCCAGTTGAAGGAAGCAATTGTCCTACTCTTTTCTGCATTGTTGTGGCCTCACCTCAAGTACTGTGTGCAGTTTTGGGCACCACAGTATAAGAATGATATAAAACTATTAGAGAGTGTCCGAAGGAGGGCAACAAGGATGGTGAAGGGTCTGGAGCACAAGATGTATGAGGAACAGCTGGGGTCACTTGGTTTGTTCAGTCCAGAGAAGAGGAGGCTGAGGGGAGGCCTCATGGCGGCCTGCAGCTTCCTCACGAGGGGAGCGGAGGGGCAGGCGCTGATCTCTGCTCTCTGGTGACAGCGACAGGACCCAAGGGAATGGCATGAAGCTGTATCAGGGGAGGTTCAGGCTAGGTGTTAAGAAAAGGTTCTTCACTAAGAGGATGTTAGGGGTATGGAACAGGCTCCCCAGAGAAGTGGTCATGGCACCAAGCCTTCTGGAGTTTGAGAAGCTTTCGGACAATGCTCTCAGACATATTTAATTTTCAGGTAGTCCTGTGTGGACCCAGGAGCTGGATGCAATGATACTTGTGGGTCCCTTCCATTTCGGAACATTCTGTGACTCTAGGATCTCAGAGTCTCCATTATTTGTTAATGTAGACACAATCTATATTCTTCTAGGGTACCTACTTACTTACTTTTTGTAAGTTTGTTTCTCTTTCTAGGACACATAAACACAACTATAAATTGATAAAATATGAAACTATATGAGAATATATCACAAAATGTTCCCACGCTAAGACCTCAGTCATGAATATTGCATGAAATTCTATTGATAAATTGTATATTTCTGAAGATATTTCTTAGTGGGCCTGCAGATTGCTAAAGTGCTTGGTCCCAAAGGATTCTTACAGTAATTTAAGCCTGTCATCTCTTGATTCAGAAATATACATACCAGAATGCAGAATGTCTAGGAAAAGTTTTACTATTCATGTCAGTTTGCTTCTTGGATCAAACATTTCAAATTTGCTGAAACATAAGAATTTACTTTGGCAGGGGTAGATACGTATGCTTCTTATCCTTCTTATTCATTTGCCATAGGTTTAAGGAAATATGAATTTACTCACAATAAGTAAGTTAGGAAAAGGAGGATTTTTTTTCATTTAATTCAAAGAGTTGGACATTTTGACTTTATTTGCAAAAATGTCCTTAGGAATCATTTGCTTCTCCTAATCAGCTCTGATATTTTTAGGACAATCACAATATGAGTCAGAAACTAAAAACCACCACTGATGCTGCAACTGTCAGAAATATTGTTTTTGCATCACAATTCTGTTAGCAGTTTTCATCACTAAATAAAAGTCAGAGGATTTAAATTTCAGAATATTCAAAATCACAGTACAGTGTAGTTAATTTGATCATCACATTGAAAAGGTTTATTTATTTATTTATTTATTACATTTGTGTTTCTAACCTGCTTGAAGAGAAGTTCAACTTAAGAATGGAAAAGATTTCTGAGAGACAGGGTTTTGGTGTTTGTATTAGAAGGATAGGATAGAAGGGTGTTCATTAGGAACACAAGAGAGAGTCTACATTTCTGAACATGGTAGGTAGGCTTTTTATGATTCTTAAACTTTCTCCAGATATCATGAATATATTTATTTAAGAAAACTTCAAAAAGATATGTTGTGAAGAAGAAAAGATTATCATGAAACCTGTACTTTTTATAGTTAGGGAGATTTTTGAAAAAAAAAAAACTATAAAAGCTTGCTTGGAAGGAGATACATTTTGTTTGCAACAATAGTGCATCTCAGGGGTCACAAAAATGGATACTTTCACATAATTTTTGATTCATTTTTTATTTGTTTTCTGGTTTTGTTTGCTTGTTTGTTTTGTCTTTTTGGACAAGGATGTGAAAGAAGAGCTGATATTGCTGGAAAACTTGTGTAGTTGTGATTTACAGAATTTTGAGGAGACTCAGTTCTACACACTCATTTGTAATATTCACAACAATCTGAAAGAAATTACTATAGATTATATTTGTATGATCATAGGCTATCCTTAGGTGTTCCAGGAGCTATTAATGTGATAATCAAGATGATCTCTTGAAACAGTCTTGAAACACCTGAAACACTCCTGAAGATTTTACCTTTCCTGAAGACCTGAGCAAAACTCAGCACACAGATAACCCTTACTAGTACACTGATCATCTGAGCATTCTCCAGCACCAGATTCATGTCCTAGCTGAGGAATTAAAGCTCACCCTGCCAGGGGAGTTCTCTATCTCAATCCTTTCCTGCCTATCAGGGCAGCCAGGCTCTAATGTCCTGTTGAAGCTGTTTCACTTTGCATGGAAAGTCTAAATATCTGCTGGATCAAAGAGGAAACAAAAAGCTGATTCCTGGAGATAGCAATGCTGTGGAAAAAGCAGTTTCACAGACTGGGTTTACCTTTCGTATCTAAATTGCCCTTACGACCTCAAATACAGATGATCAAAAGATGTAGGTGTCATACATCTGCTGTAGAATATGTATGTATATGGAGAAAGGTATTTACGTAAAGTGAAATGTAGTGCAATAATTGGTAGTCTGAACTCCAGTGGTTGCTTAACTGAGATGAATTCAGATCCAGAACAAGAGAAGGCTTCTCAGGACTCATGAATTTTACAAAGAAATTTAAAAAATTATAACTAAAAAGTCCAAATAGCAGCTGGGAGTGGCATATATACTTTTAAAAAGTCATTTGGTTGTTGCTATATCTTACAGGACTTTGATCATGGGTAATTTGAAACAATAAGTTATATTTTTTGTAAGGAAACTCTTCCCAGCAAATCTTTTAAAATACTATGATTGTGTCATAAGAAAATTGTCAGAAAAAAGCAAGTGATAGAGTTTACTTGAACATTCGTAAAGTTTTAGCCATACTCCTAGTGAGACTGTTAAATAAATTTAGGAAGTGAAGAGGAAAAATAGTCCAGTCATAAAAACTGGTAAGAGACAAAATAGAAAGCAAAGCTAAATTATCTTCTTTAAATTGGCAAACATCAAGAGAAGGGTGACAATCTTCATGAAACGTACAAGTGTTTGGGATAGCTGGGATAAAGAAGACTGTGAAGAACTTGAAAAGCAGAAGGTGTACATGAGAAAGAATAATTCAAACAAATGTTTTTCAAAGTGATATTGTTTTAGGCATAACGGCCTGCAGTATGGCCATCACAAACCAGTTCAATCATATGTCTTTCGGTGCATCTCCATTGACATCTGTGGAATTATTCTAGGAGTCATACAGCATGCAGGAGAACACATCCTATTTAAAAAACCCTAGGATGGGTAGACATGTCAGGAGATCCAAAGTTAGTCTACAATTAACATAAAGGATGCATTTATTATCAATGAACTAAGGATTAACCAAACACTCTACTTTTAGTTGTTCTTCCCACATAAAGTGGCAAAACCTGAATGCTTATTGGACTTACAAATAAATGTACATAGAGTTGTCTTTGAGCTAGGAAAGATTATGTGTGAAGTTGTACCTACCATATGGCTGATAAGCTAACAATGTTTATGTGCTTAATTTAGGACATGGCTAGGCAGTTAATCATTTGGATACAGAAATATTCATGTTAAAAAAAAAAAAAAAGTATACCTGCATTTTTTAAGTTCTAATTATAATGGCTGTTTTCTGAAGTATGCAAAGACATTTTCCATAGACAAATGAATGACTGATTCCATATTTCCAAATCAGAATGACTCATATTTCATTACTGTTTGAAGACGAAGGTCTCTGTCAGTAATGCTTGAATAACATACTGTCAATAACTTCCCTCATGCATATGGGCAGCCTGAAATAAACTGCTAGCTCTTGGGTGTCTACATTTGCGACAATCTGTGAACAAGTCACAGTACTCTTGAGAACTGCATCAGTGATTCTACATATGGTACGCCATATAACCTGCATACCAAGGAAGTGGGATATATTATAACTCAGGAGTCCAGCGGATCATGAGGTCAAGCAGAATGGCTCAAAGTCACAGAGGAAGGCAAGGAAATGCAGACTTTCAGGGGCTACCCTCCACATTGCCATACCAGGGACACTAGCCAAAGGGTTTCCTTCTTCCATGTAGCTACTTGGGGTTAGGAAGCAATACAGCTTCTTAATTGGAATTCCAGTTGGGTCTAAGCAATATCTCTTTCACTGTAAGAAGAGTCTGAGGATCTTTGCTGTGGGATCCACTGTGCTGCGTGTCTGAAATACATATGATAACTCCCTGGATCAAAAGCCAGTGATGCAGACTAAAGACCTTAGTTAAGGAAGAAGGAACTATGCTGGTATAATTGAGTTTATATGTATGTTTGTATGTGTTTCTAGGAAGCTCAGGACCATAGGCAGAATTTTGAGATGTATAAGAAGCTAGTCTTCAGATGGCACTTCATCTATTTTCTGTGAATGCTAAAATTAACCTCCTGGGAGCACTTTTTGGTACGGCACAACATAATACTTTTATTTTGTGATTGACAGGAAGGCATTCTGCCTCCCTGTCACCTACTGAAAAGATTAAAAAAGACCGAATGGGCTTTAAGGGATAAATGTCAGTGCCACATACTGTTTCATCTCCCTTCAGAGGTGAGAAGAAGTAGTGTAACATTCAATTATTCAATGTAATGAATTCTGGAGAGTGAGACTGAACTCTGCTATCTGCATGCCCTTGAGAAGATCCACTGATCACTCTTATTTCTGTTTTAACTAGAAGTAACTAGATTTTTTTTATGTCCTTTCAATATTTTATAGGTTCCAAATATTGACAGAAGGATCCTCACTTTTCTTTCTACCTGCACTTCAGGGAATGGTTAAAGCCCTCAGAGTCCACTTTTTTTTTTCTTCCCCCATTGCTTGCATGTGAATCCAGAAAAAAGGCAACATTAATACCTAATAGTTCACAGAGTGATTGGCAAATATCTGTTGCTCCTTCTAGCACTGCTCCTCATATTTGTGCATTAAAAGCCTTCTTTAAATGCCTTGAGTGATACAAATTTGTCAAGAAACATTGAGTATTAGCACTCTCATATTTAAAGTGTCATAACTTCTACTCCTCTTCCCTCCAGCAGCTCTTCACCAGGATTCCTCCCCCTCATCATCCCTCAGTTTACAGCAACATTAAGGGAATCCATCTGACAAAGATTTCTTTAAAGAAAAAAATATGAAAGTATGTAAACACAACCAAGGGACCCCAAAATGGGGGGTCTTAAGCATGACTTAAGCATGTCAGTCTTGTTGGAAACCCCAGGCTTCCAAAGCTGGTTGCAGTTCAAAGTTCACTTACAGATCTCTAGTTTGAATTTCAGGAAATCTTATATTTATGTATGCTACTGGATAATAGGCCCTCAGGGTATTGTCAAGAGAATAATTGCAGCAAATGCAACATGCCTACCAAAGTAATTTCCTGCTTACTCATTTTTTTACAGGACATTTCATATAGAAATTGCAAGATAAGGTATATGCCATTCCTAAGATGAACTCTGAAGTTTTAGCTTTGTTACTAAAACACTGTTCTTTTTCTTCATTATGTTACTTTGGAGTCACAACTGGCCAGAGGCTGGTGTTAATCCAACACATGCAGTCTGAATAGCAGACAGCTATGGATATCAGGGTTACTAAATTCAAGTACATTTTGTACAACTCAGTGAAGAAGGATGTTTATTAACCTGTGTCTTAGGGGTGCAGTAACCCACAAACTTTTAGACTGGGAGAAGTTAATTTGGTATGTCCCTGGTGGTAAAGAAATCACATGGTGCTTCTATTACCTTGACAGTGAAGCTTTCATCTCTTCTGTGAAGAGGTCAAAGAAAATGGCAAGAAATCAAATGTGCAGTGGATAATAATCACAGTTAGTAGAGGAGTTGGAAAAATTATAGGTTACTTGCCAATGTTAATCATAGGTTTTGAGCCTTTTGTTTTAATTCCAGGCATCTATGTAAGAAGAACCATTAATTAACCTCGTTCAGTACCAACCCATGAACATGTATATTACACACTGTTTGTTGGTAATAAGCCAGGCTGTGCTAAGAAAGGAACATGTTCCAGTAGCGTGTCACTGAAAAGAAAGAATGGGTGGATGCTTAAAGCCTGGCATTCTTATATGAGGTGACCCTTTTCTTCTTGCAGTGAACTGCTGGCTTGTTCTATCAAAAGTATGAATACGCTTTTGGCATTTGGGCTATAGTCCAATTACTATATTGATCTTTGAAAGCACATTCTCTGGCTCAGTTGTTGGATTTGGGTATTCATTATAATGCTTAAAATGTTTATTTCAGCCTTGTAAAACTGTCACTGCTCAAGCCAAATAATTTTATAGTTTTTCAGCTCTCAGAGAAGAAACAGTATGGGAGCTCTGTCCTTACGCTGAAACCAGTGGCCCCTATATGTGATGGGTGAATTACTTATGTCAGCTATAGTCCAGTGCTATGACTGTATCCAGCTCTTCTAATGTTTTTGTTTATGCTGGTAGGTAGGGGTGATCTTTACAAAGCAGCAGATTTCTTTGCACTGGTAGGAAAACAAAGCATGTAAAGGTGAAGTGCCCCTGTCTGCACTGAAAATAGAGGCAAGGGACCCTGAGTCATCATGTGGTTTCCCAGTTGTTAAACTGTGCAGAATCCCCCAGTATATTTTACTGCTTTGTTTTATTTCACATTTCAAAGTGATCAAAAAATAATACAAAAACATGTCCAGATCCAGCTTTATAACAGCCTTACATGTGCTTACAAAATCTTTAAGATTATATTACTACTATTATTAAGTAGCCTTATATGTGTTTATGAAATGTTAAGATTATATGATTATTATTTTTAAGATTTTATTATCTTAAGATTATATATTATTGGGTAAAGTAGTACCTACTATGAACAAAATATTTTCATTTTAAAATTAATTTACAGTAAAACTTAGCTATTTCTCTTCATTTTTGTCCCATCATGCAAGAAATTCTTATCTTTCTTGTGGAACGTATAAGCAAGAACTGAAAATATAATTTTTATTGAAAATATAATGTTTTTAACAGCACAGTCTGCAAAGATATTTTAGATTCTGATTCCCATTTCAATGCCCCACTGTTCACTATTTGTCAGAGGAACTTTGCAATTTCATGGGAAAACTTGTGTCTAAACACCTGTGTAGATATGGCCTTTTTGCTCTATTTGAATGCTGCCAATCTTTCCAGGACTTTCAAGTTTTCTCTAGGTATCTGCAGAAGACAGACCAGTCCTCTCAGTATTTGCTACGAATGAACTGAGAGAGACTCAGCTATATGCAGTTCAAATAACTAAGAAAATATGACTTAAAAAAAAAATCGTGAATAACAGAGCAAAGCATGAGGACGGATCAACAGCTGAGGTATTAGGCTGCATGTTGGCTACTTTGACAAAGCTAGACTATTTGGAGTGAGTAACTCAAGGATAGCCAATATATATTACTTTGGCAATATAGACCTATTTTGAGCCTGATATACTTTGTCTTCAAATCAGCCCTTTTCTTTACTTAAAATTGGTTGAAGACGGTGACAAGGAGTGAGATGAAGCTCCTATAATCCAGTTGGAAACAGTAAGTGACCTACTACATCATTTGAATGTTCATAACTCTATGGGCTTGGACAGGATTCACCCAAGGGTACTGAAGGAGCTGGCGGAAGAGGTTACCAAGCCACTTTCAATATTTTACCACCAGTCCTCGCTAAACAGGGCTGGGTAAAAAAACTGGGGCCAGTTTTGTTTAACAGTTTTATGAGTGATCTGGATGAGGGGATCAAGTGTACCCTCAGTAAGTTCGCAGTCAATACCAAGTTAGTCAGGACTGCTGATCTGCTTGAGGGTAGGAAGGCTTTGCAGAGGAATCTGGCTAAGCTAGATCAATGGGACATGTCCAATTGCACAACATTCAACAAGACTAAGTGCTGAGTTCTGCACATGGGTCATAACAACCCAAAGCAGCAGTATGCTTGGGGAAGGGTGGCTGGAAAGTTGCTCAGCAGAAAAGGACCTGGGGGTGCTGGTCGACAGCTGGCTGAACATGAGCCAGCAGTGTGCCCAGGTGGCCAAGAAGGCCAATGGCATCCTGGCCTGCATCAGAAATAGTATGGCCAGCAGGACTAGGGAAGTGATTGTCCCTTTGTATGCAGCACTGGTGAGAACACACCTTGAGTACTGTGTTCAGTTTTGAGACCTTCACTACAAGAAAGATATTGAGTTGCTCAAGCATGTGCAGAGAAGAGCAATGAAGCTGGTGAAGGGAATAGAAAACATGAGTTATGAGGAGTGGCTGACTGAATTGGAGTTGTTTCGTGTGGAGAAGAGGAGGCTGAGGAGAGATCTCATTATTCTTTACAACTGCCTGAAAGAAGGTTGAAGTAAGGAGGGTGTTGGTCTCTTTTCTTAGGTGACAGGTGATAGCACATGAGGAAATGGTCTCAAGTTGCAGCAGGGGAGGTTTAGATCGGACATTAGGAAGAATTTCTTCACAGAGTGAAGAAACACCTCCATTTCTGAAGGTGTTTAAGAGACATACGTATATAGTACTAAGGGACATAGTTTAGTGGTGGGACTTGGTGGGTCAGGTTTATGGTTAGACTTGATGATCTTGCAGGTCTTTTCCAACCTTGATGATTCTGTCATTCTATGATCAATCACCCTTTAACATAGCTACATAAGTATCTATAAATATCCTCTTTAAAGTAAGTATGTGCTACTGTATTTAAAGGCCTGGAACAGCATTGAAGGAAAAGTGGAAAAGAACAATGTTTTTCATATTTTTATTTGAAAAATACCCATGGAAAAATGAATTTAAAACAGCTCTTTAAATGTGCCAAGAATATAAGAAAAAATTAGGAGAACTGTAGGTATATTTAAGAATTGTTCCACAAGTATTTTTTAGATATTTTCATATGTACGAACTTTACAGTTAGCTACCTCTTTTATGTTTAGTTCTTGAAAACATTTAAAACTGAATTCAGGTGATAGAAGTGTTTCCTAACCAGCAATACAAAATGCTTGTAACTGTAGTCTTTTAAGGAGGAAGCAACATAAAATAAATCTTAGGACTAATCATAAATAAGCAACCTTGGTTACATTTCAAATCTACAAGATAAACGGAGAAAATTCCAAATATCTGCCTAATAACTACATTCAGGAACAATAAAAGTGATTTGCAATAGCTGGTTACATTTATTTTTGAGTTAATCCTGAGCTGATTGACTTCAGAGTAGTACTTGAATGAATTTTTATGCTCCAAAGTGATGCACTTAGAGAATCTAATTCTGTGGTGTAGCAAGGAAGACGTCAGCCATACTATAAGGAAGAAAATAAATTCCTGTCCAGATAGTCAGCATCATGTACTCCTGTTGTCTTCGGTATCTGTGAGTTAATCCCTGAGCCTTGAAGGTACCTGTTTCTGCTGCAAATGAACTGGCACACTGGAGTTATTGGCCGAGCTCCAGTCAAAGCTATGACTATAGTTTGTATTTTGTTGCAAAAAAAGTATCTACCTGTTCAAACTGTGCGCCTATTCAGGAAAGAAAAGATGGTGAATGAAATACTTTTTGTGTGACCTGGCAAATGGGATGGCTGGTGGACTCTGTCTTGTTATATGCAGGGCTATAGCAGTAGGCTTTGAGGGAAAGAGAGAGGGAATGACAGAATCATATATCCAGCACACACAATTGTTGGTGTTGCACAGTGCTTTAACCTGTATAGAGCTAACAGTCTTACATTTGTAAGTCTGCAGTCTCTCACTCGTAACACCACTATCTGCCTTTCACTCTGTATGCAGCCTGTCACTTGCACAACCCCAGACTGCTGTGGCACTACCTTTGACTTTATCCCAAAGGGCCTTTATCCTCATAGCCTCACACTGGCTGATTCAGGAAATATTATCACATCTGTAGAGTTGGGCTTTGTAGGAAGTCATTGCTGTTGACATATGAATTGTCCCTTTCCAGCCCTTGCTTCATAGTTTTTAATTTTACACTAGGAAACAAATAAAGCTTAATAGACAACCCTAGTATATAATAGCAATTTAGGTGGCCATAAACATTTACTGATAATGCACATGCAGAAAGCTTAACAGTCAATTAATGTGTACAACATCTGTGTCTGATAAAAGTGTGCTCTCATAAGCACTGTTATTGTAATAAATGAGAGCCACCAATAGTGAGATGAAATGGTCTTGATGAAACCGTACTGTCACCATGGAAAAAAATATTCAGGGGAACACCTTCTGCACTGGAAAATATGCACAGATGAGGATGGTGACCTGGGGAGACCCCCATTGCTTCTTTTAGTGGCTGATGACTTGGAGAGTTTTCCCTTTGGTCCCCCTTTCCATTTCCCTTTCCCTTTCCCTTTCCTTTTCTTTCTCTCTTTCTCTTTCTCTTTCTCTTTCTCTTTCTCTTTCTCTTTCTCTTTCTCTTTCTCTTTCTCTTTCTTTCTCTCTCTCTTTCTCCTCTTCCCCTTCCCCTTCCCTTTCCCTTTCCCTTTCCCCTTCCTCTTCCTCTTCCTCTTCCTCTTCCTTTTTTTCTTCCATCTCCTTCTCCTTCTCCTTCTCCTTCTCCTTCTCCTTCTCCTTCTCCTTCTCCTTCTCCTTCTCCTTTTTCCTTGGCTTGTTATGCTACAATACATTTTGCTGGGTACACTCATGACCTACTCCAGGAATAACTCCCTGCCCTTGCTTAAAAAGCAATTTTTGAAGAGACCCATTTTATCTTAGTTGACTCTGAAGACTTTGTTAATAGAGGTAAGCTAAAGAATATTGCCACATTAAAGGAAATGGGTAAATATATTCCTTCACACACTATAAAGCAACATTACTGTGACAATATAAAACAATTCAGGTACCTATGTAATTCAATATCATCCAATATCAGGATTCTATATTAGTTTTTTTTTCAGGTAGTCAATATGAAGCAGGATAGCACAGCTGGATTTTGTTATAACTTTTTTCATAAATTGAACAGTTAATTGTCATTTAAAAGGACATGTCTATCTGTAAATATAACTCATCATTTTACTGAACAATGTAGAGGTTAAATTAAATATATTTAAAGGGTTTTATTTACATCCCAGTGCACTAATTACAGGACTTTATCATTTATGATTTTTTGCTCTCAATTTGATCTATTACAATTACTTTATTTTGTCTTCTGTCTTACACTGGAAGAGATGTCTCCTTGCTGCCAGGCAGCTGCCATTTTGCTGCAAAAAAAATTTAGGTTGCTCCTAACATATGGAAAAATCCACCTCATGAGACTTTGTTATATGGTTACTCTTCAAAAATATTTTCAAGGTCTTTCAGTACAATGGGGGCAAATCATATGTTAAAGTAAATCAAGGAAAGATCTGGCATTTTGCTTTTAACATATTACTCAGAAAAAGTTTCTAAAAGGATTATGGACTAGGACATTGACTCCCTGCTTACTTAAAAAAGAAAAACCACAACACTTTATATAGGTTTTATACATACAATTTGAAGACTCAACCCTCTGAGCACTTTTGCATATGATTAATTTTAAGCATGTAAATAAGCCCAAAGAAGTCTGACTGGTTGCTTACAAGTTAGGTTAATGTGATAGTTTCCTTAACCTAATGCTTAACAGAACCCAGTCACAGACAAGGAGTCTTGAGAGCTAGATGTTGTACAAGCACAAGATGTAGACTCAGAGGGTTTCTTAGCAAGGCAGAGAAGGTGAAGAAATGTGGGATGATGCTGGGAGTGGAAACTACAAGATAACATTGGTTTCAGGATACCAGTAGTTGGACTCTGGTGACTTTCTGGAGAATGTTAAAGCTAAAGGAAGTTTTAAGTGCATCATAAAGGATCACGCTATCACTTTGGGAATATTTATAAGGAAATTTTGTTCCCCAAAGAGGCAAAACTGCTTGAAAAAATTATCCAGTTAGAAAAAGAGACTGATTACACAAACCTAATGTTAGTAAGAGTTAGTCTTTTAGCTCTAAATGAAAGAGCCTAAACAGCAAGACAACAGGTGTACTGGGTCTGGCTAGGATAGAGTTAACCATCTTAACTATATGGGCTGCAGCAGCCCATATAGTGCTGTGCTCTGCACTTGTGGCTAGAACAGCGCTGGTATCACACCAGTGTTTTGGCTACTGCCGAGCAGTGCTGGCACAGCACCAGGACTCTCTCCAGACCCCCCAAAGCCAGTAGGTGGGGGTGGGCAAGAAATGGAGAGTGGACATCCCCAGGGCAGCTGACCTAAACCAACCAAAGGGATATTCTATACCATATGATGTCACACTCAGCAATAAAATCTGGGAAAGGAGAAGGAGAAGGGCGGCTCTCAATATGAAGTCATCACCGCTACATGTATTGAGGCCCTGCTTCCCAGGATGTGCCTGAACATTGCTCATTGATGGGAAGTAGAGAAAATGTGTTTTTTTTCTTTTTTTTTCCCTCCCTCTTTCTTTTCCCTTTAATTAAATTATCCTTATCTCAACCTGTAAGCCTTTTTCTTTCCATCATACTTTCTTCTCCCCCTCTTCTTTTGAGGAGGGGTAATGAGAGAGTGGTTGTGGCGGAGTTTAGCTGACCAGCAGAGTAAAACCACCACAACAGACTGAAAAGTTTTTTGAAAGGCAAGATGCACATTTTTAATGGGTGTAGGTGGCAAGGTTTTGATATTGGAGGGGCTGCAGGAGTGGTTTCTGGGAAGAGGTTAGAGGTTGCCTTGTGCCAGACACAACTGTCCATACCACAGACACACCAACAGCCTAAGTCTGAGCCTATCAGCCAAGTTGGTGGCACCCCCGTGAAAACGTACTTAGGGCAGAAAATACTGGACAGGGAGAAAAGGAAGGAAATTAAAAAAAATAAATAAATAAATGGGAAAGAGCAGTGTAAGCACCAAGGTCAGAGGGAGAGGAGGTGCTCCAGGTGCTGGAGCAGAGATTCCTCTGCAGCCTATGGAGAGATCATGCAGGAGTAGATATCCACAGTGCAGCCTGTGGAGGACACCATGCTGGAGCTGGTGGATATTTCCTCAAGAAACTGGTCTATGCCCACAGTTGAGCAGGTTTATCCTTAAGGATTGCAGCCCTTGGAAAGGAGACATGCTGGAACAGGGGAAAAGTGTGATGAGGAAGGAGCAGCAGAGGTAAACTGCTATGGACAGCACCCAT
Organism: Anseranas semipalmata; assembly: GCA_013399115.1. Lineage (NCBI taxonomy): Eukaryota > Metazoa > Chordata > Aves > Anseriformes > Anseranatidae > Anseranas > Anseranas semipalmata. The sequence goes on from VXAA01003463.1 coordinate 246,750, forward strand.
TCCCCATCCACCTGTGCTGCTCAGGTTGTGCTGCAGGGAGGTAGAGAAGCTGGGAGTGAAGTTGAGCCTGGAAATGGGGGTGGGGTGGGGAGAGGTATTGTTTTAATATTTGCCTTTGTTTCTTACCATCCAAATCTATTTTAATTGTCAACAAATTAAATTAATTTTTACCATTTCCAACCTGTTTTGCCTGTGACAGTTACTGGTAAGCAACCTCCCTGTCTTTATCTAACCCACAAGCTTTTTTATCCAATTTTCTCCCCCTGCCTTTCTAAGGAAGGGGAGTGTGAGAGCAGCTGGGTGGGATTTTGGCCCTTAGACAAGTCTAACCCACCACAGCTGTTTATGTGGTGGAGAAGACGAGTTATCAGAAAGACTGCCAGAGAGGAAATGTGGTCATTTCAACCTAGGAAAATGATTTTATTTCAATATTCTGAGTGGCTATCACAAGGACAATTGCTTCCATGGACCACCATGGAATATGTCACCACAGGCAAAAGTAATGTGATCTGAGGCTTGATAAAATGAATAATTATATAGACAGTTAGAAAAAGATCTGTCTTAGGTATAGTAATGGGGAAAGAATGGGTGTGACAAGTTAGAAAGTTCAAAGTCAAAGATGACTGTCCAAAGACTGGAAAGAAGCAGTAGATAAATAAATGTCTTGCATATAAAACCTGAGGTTTTATATATGCTTGTGCATATGATTATTCTTGCAAAAGAGATTGTGGGATCACATTGTAATGTATTGCTTTACATTTGGGTTGGAGAAGTAAGTTTGAGTTCAAATAGTTACCTCATTATATTCATCTCTTAGCATCTTGGTATTATCAAAGTTTGTTTTGAAAGTTGTGTGTTTCTGTTATAAAGTCAGATATCTGACTTTTCATTACTTTTTTTTTTTTTTTCCATTGCTTTAATTTCTGACTAGCCTTTAACAAAGGATGGGATAAATCTTTCCAACAGAGTCATTTTATCTTTATTATTGCTATCCGCATTACAAATGAGTTCATTAACATTCTCATCACAAACCCCAAGTTCATTATCTGATAAGACAAAAATTTCTTCTGATACATCTTGAGGTATTTGATTTGCCTTATTTATATTCTCAGTAGGCAACTTTCTCTCACTTGCTGGAGATGAGTATAAGCAAATTGTGATTCCACTCATTACTTTGTCCTGATTGAGATTTCTTCTGTCCTTTGCAACATAGAATCCTTATTTATTTATTTTCTCTTCCTTTGTTTAATTGGTTTGTGACTCCTGAGATACAGTATGCATTCCATTCTTGATTATGAAAAACGGGTTCTTTTTTTTTTTTTTTTTAAATATGCAGCTTATATTCATTAATATATTAAATTGAAAACCATATCTGGGTAATGATTAAAACAAAAAAAAAAGTAATTTATATATTTGCTGGGATTTGTTTAGTACTGAATTCATGATGGTTGTATTATTAAATCTTTACAGAGGGCTTATTTGCAAAGGGTACCTATCAGGATTTGACAGAGGCAAGTTTTTTTGTATTTAGTCTTAGTTTTTCCTTTAATAAGATATATAGTTTTTCCCTGTTAATCTAAAACTTTTTGATTTATTGAGATAAGTCCCAATCAATTCCAGTACAGGCTGAACCTTGTGCCAGACCTTCATTAATATCCCAATATATGCTATCAAATAGGAAAATAGACTATACTGAGAACACTGAGTCTGTTGCTGATTAAAAATGTTCAGTAAACATCTCTATTTTCTGCATTACTCAATGGTATTTTCTCAGAAGTCTATACAGTCTTTTCTTCTGTGCTAGTAAAGAAATACAGATTATTATAATAATTGGTAGCAGTGTCATAAAGGAACACCTCATGCTACACAGCCAGGCCACTAAAATACTAGAAAGCAACAAGTTGTTAAAGGAGTGAGCTGGACACAATTGCTCTCTACCTTATTTCCCCACTTATAAAGACCTATGTCTTTATTCAGTTATGACTATGAAGGTGTTATGTATCTGTCAGACACCTAACGGTACCTAAAAGAACAAAATGGTTTCTGAGAGATGAAGAGCAGGGCTAAAGAAGACCTGGGAAATCTTGCAAAGGCAGTGGCAGGCCAGATAGACCTCCAAGAACATCTGGAGTGGTGCCTCACTGCTTATTTTTAGGAAAGTGAATTGAACACAGGGTGCAGTTCAGCTCTGTATTCCAAGATCTGCTTTTTGATATCTACATGTGCACTTGGGATGCCTCCTTGTTAGCACTGTGGTGCTATCAGCCGCATGCTTTTGAAGTGAATCTCCTTACCTTGTATGATTTTGGTTCATGCCAGAGTGTGTGAACTGTGCTTCCTATGGAGAAAGGCATCTTTGAAGCCAAAAATGGTAACTTCAGAGATACACCTAGAGACACTCCAGCTGCAAATACATTCTGTTCATGAGTCTAGCCTGGAAGCAATACAAAGGAAAAATTGTTATGTGTATATTGTGTATATGTAACGTGTATACATATGTGTGTATATGTGTATATATATCGGCTCCAGGTCTAGTGTTCTTCAGATCCATTCTTTCTGGTCTGCATAGATTGCTAATGCAAAGGTAGCCATAGCATCTCAGCTGCTGTTATAGAAAGTGGAGATCTTGTGAAGAAGGTCAAAGCCTAGGCCCTGGCTCAGCTGTCTGAATAAAGACATTTTAGTTATCGGTTGGTAGTATCATGCTCTAGTTCACTTAATCAACAGGATCCTCACTGACTATAACAAGAGTTTAAACAAGTAGCATGAAACAGATTATGTATGACCAAATTTAATGTTGCAGTATTTATAAAAACATAGCAACCATGAGATTTCTTTTTATAGCATTGGTGAAAAAATATTTTTCACAAGGGGATCAGACTTGGTAGAATAGCACAAACTTCTCTTAAATCCATCTGTACAGTAGACAGAATACTGCGGGTGTTAGAATTTTGGTCCTCAAATAGACATGCCTATATGTTAAAACAACAGAAGTACTTCAGGTGCAAAGTATAGTTGAATAAAAGCCACCAAGACCCATGTTAACAGAGGTACTAATGGGAGAGTGTTAACAGTGCTATGATTTTCCACTCTTGCTAGTTGCTAACACCTTTTTCAGTGATTGTCCTTTTCTGTGAAATAGTAGTATCTTCAAATCCCTCCAGTAACTTCCATACAAACTACAGCTGTATTAAAGTATTGCAGGATATAAATGATCTGGCTCCGTGAAATTTACATATATAGCTTGCTGGTTACTCTTGTAACATATTGAATGACTTTGTCAGTGTTTATATTGCTCCTGTACTTATTTTTGTTGTTATTATTTCTACAATATTTGTAAAGCCTTACCACTCATAGTCAATTGTGTGATTACAGTTTGATGCACTTATCCCTATTTACTTCAATATTTTTATCTTGGAGAGAGAGAACCCAAGGATAACACTTCTGCATGTTTGGCTTATGAAATACTACTGTAAAACCACTCTAGCCTAGTCAGGCAAACCCCTTCTGATTATAACTGATTCATATTTCTCATTGATACTCAAAATATACCTTATATGTAATATGAGATGTCTCTTAACTGCTCTAAACGCTGCAGAATATGTAGCTACATAAAGATAATTTATCCATCATTACATCAAAGTAAAACCAATGACAGATAGTAACATTCTGAAATAATGAAGAACTTTTGTTAAAATTTTAGCAAAAAAACCCCAAACTTAATAGTTCCTTTTATTTTCAACGACACTTTGCCTTAAGCAATAGAAGCTGCAAAAAGTAAAAGCAAATGAATATAAAAGCTACTAATAGAGAAAATCTGCATTATTGTGTAAGGAAATTGTTGTCCTTTCTCCTTTTAAATGGGTCTGCATTCTACACTGCTGCTAAGAGGTTCTCCATTGTAATGTTTACTCTGATCAAGTTGTGTCTTTGGTAGTCCTACTGTGTTTTCTCGCAACAGAGAAAATTTAAATCAGGTTGGTACCACAAGAGCACAGTTAAATTGCTTTTGGTCATCTCAGGGTTCAGAGAAGTCCCCTTCAAGTCCCTGTGAATCATGGGAATATCTAGAAATCTGTGTGTAGAAATATATACCTCTGTTTTTTATTTTTATTTTTATTTTTTTCTTTGACTATTCAGGTGTCCATTGTTTCACTACCTTTACTCCCTAAGATTTTAAAGATGGGTTTGAGAGCTAATCCAGGTGCTTTTGCAGCCTCTGCTAGGATATCTGGATGTTCAGTCCCAGATTTTTAGGGAGGGCCATTACTTTGAGCTATTTTGAGGTCTTTTTTATCTTAGGCTTTCATCCTTTGGCAATTATCCTACTTCTAACATGGAAAAGACAAAGGCTTTAAGAAAGTATGCATTGTTTATTTTTGAAATTCTTTTTCTGGATGGGAGTTACTTTGGGTTTCTCTATGTATAACTCTGTGACTCTAACTCAAGCAGTAACATTTCTGTTAGATATTTCTCGATGGAAAACAGGTATCAGTCAATCAGACAAACAAACAACAACAACAACAACAAAACACGCTACCATAAGTTTTACACAAACCTTTTTTCTCCTTTTCATTTTGTATATATCTTGTAGTCTTAAGTGCTCAATCTGGACTTACTTTCTAAAATGTCCTATTTTTCCTGATACGATCTTCTCCTCCTTTAATGTGTATGCAGTTTGCAGTTGGACAGTCAGATTTCCTCTACAGATGATGCAACACTTAAGGTTAATACCGCTACTGAGTTATCTGTTTTTAATTGGGCACCACCTACATAACATAGAAGGATCTGTCTGCATGCTGAGAACTGACACAGGTAGTACTCCTTATTGTATAGTATGCAGACAACTATATCTAAACTCTGCAGATTATGGAAAAAGACAGTGTTCTTTGGTTACAGTTCAGGTTTTTTTGACATTTCTTTGCTTATGAGAGGATTTAAAGACATGACAGCAATACTTTATATACAGCATTTATAATATTTAGAGCAACTTCATTCAGTTTCTTGATAAATCCCACCAAGAACCAGCTTGCACCTGCCAGTGAGTCCGATCATTTGCTGCTATATAATTTTGTTGCAATGTCTGTCAAATTTTTATTGTTGACTTGGTGCGTAAAAGTGGTTGCAAACAAACCTCTCCGGAGAGCTCTAAATGACACACTTGTACACTGTTATCCTTAACAGTTTAAGAACTGAAGCCAAAAAAACTAGATTTTTTTCTTCAGATTTTTTTCCTTTGCTGGAAAGGCAAGAGGGATGTTAGCATCACAGGAAGAGCAGGATGGTATCAGAATAGTTCTGTTATGAAGTAAAGCACTTACGAAAAAAATATCAGCAGATGAATTTTATGATTTCTCAAAAATATGTAACAAATAGTAACAATTAAACAATATGAGTGGTGACTAAAGTCAGATGAAGAGTTTTGTTTTGGTTTCATTTAATGAAGCCCTACAATATGAGACTGGGGTAGTTTACATTCTGATTTTGGACACAGTTTCCATCCATTTTTGCAGACAAAGTAATTTTGTTCAATATATTTTCTTTGACCTTCCTGATTTCAGTATGCTGACAGACTGGAAGTTCATCTGCAAATCTATGCTGCAAAAATCTAAAGCCAATTCTGGAAAAATATGTTACTAGGATGAACCTCACTTTATCTGCTGGACTCCTCCCAAATAAGAAATATATACATGTCACACAGGCAGACCCAAGAATCTTTCCGCCTCACATATGACACTTACACTTTTTCCCTATTAAAATTAATTTCATTTGAAATGAGACAGACTAGTTAGCTATTGTTAAAGGAAATATTTGGGATGAATAATTACTATACAGTTCTACCCAGATACCATGAAGAAATGATTATACATTATGACTAAGGAAAGCTGGATAGATACAGAAAAGACAATAAATCCACATTTCCACTAATGATTGTAACACAAATATTTTTGAAGTTAAATCCAGCTAAATTTCCTTTCTAAAACTGTTCTCCTGTTTGAACTTTTAATATTTGGACCTGCAATGAACTTCTTGGGAATTTTCATCTTATTTAGTTCAGGAACTTTACAATGCATTGTGAAGGCATGATTTTTCTCACCAAATTTTCCTTTCTACTTTATTCCCCAAAAGCTTCAAATATATTGTAGAGAGGACAAGGAAATTATGCAGCCCAGTCATGAGACCTTCAAAAGTTGCCCGGTTCTGCCTTTATTTTTTCCTTTTAACCCAACAGTGACTTTGCCATGGTGATTTCATTGCTACTTTAGCTCTCTGTTAAGAGATGGTTTGGGTAATTAAAGAAGCCAGTCTGCTGTTTTTATGCCTGGAGATCAGATGAAAAGGCAGGAAATAATTGTCCGTTGCCCTTTTAGCAATAAGAACAGCATGGATACACATATTTAATGACATAATTCCACCTTTCTGTGGAAAACACTCAACCTTGTGTACACATTGTCTTCTCATTCCTCTCAAGGGAAGATGTTTCCTATGTAAAGGGGATAATTCACATGAAAACAACCTGAGCCTGTGGTGCAGGATTCAGTTCTTGTCCCTGCTCTCCCCCAGTGAACTGACTATTCCAGTTTTATTTAGAGAAGCAGACAATAAAGCACAAGCTTTACAAAACATACTGAGGGCAATTCTAAGTTTCTCTTGTTAATTCTACATTTCAGTAAAGTCCTGTGTTTAGAGTTATCAGCATAAACCTTAGAAAAGCTTTTGGTGTTTTTATCTCAACAACAGGCTGAACAATGAACAGCTTTGGACTTTCATCTACTCATTTTACTGCTGGTAGCAGTATTTCTAAGCTTGTCCCCATGCTGCTGTTATTCTTCCATGTGAGATGGTTTCAGGTGTTTTTTTTAAGTCAGAGATGCCTATTCCTTTTTTCTCAGGGAAACTAGCACACAGGATACATGGTTCCCTCTGTTTCTACTAGCTTCTGCTTTCTTATTTTCAGTTTTGGTTTGTTTGTTTGTTTGTTTGTTTGTTTGTTTTCTGCTGCTGTTTGGCATAATTCAACTCGTTCTTGACAGATGCATCTGCAAAACCTCAGACATAGACAAAGCCAGTTTCCTGCAGTAAACTTATCAGGGGCTTTGTTCTGTTCGGTTCTCTCTTTCCTTAAATCCACAGGATAGCTCAGACTCGAGCTGTGTCTAGAAGATCAGGGCAGCACTTTCTCTTACCACAGCATTCTGCATTTGCTTCACTTTTGCTGCATTTGATCTGTCTTCTCATCCCAGGCTACATAAGGATAACTCCTTTCCTTGCAGAACGTATACCTCAGCTCCCCATCTTCCTAGCACATCTCCAAGAAGCAGATGACCTCGCCCCTCAAAAACCTTAAGCCAAACCAAAACACTTCTTTACATATTTAATATAAAATATGTCTTTATTTTAAGATTGCCCTCTCTCTCTGTCTCTCAGGTCATAGAACAGGACTGAGGCTTTTTGAGTTATATGTCCTTTCTAACTCCCTTAAAGATTTGTCTTTTGTGCCCATACAGTATGCTTCAACATGAGCTTCTATCCTCCTCCTGCACTAACTTCAGAGTTTATCCATACTGGAGAACTACTGCTCTTCTGTGTTATTCATCATGGAGTGATAGCAAGCATGTTTGTAAATGAAGAGGTGTTTCTTGCAACAGAAGATAATATCACAATACTTATCTTTCTTGATCACAGGCTATTTCAAATGAAATCTTGTGATATTCAGTTTTCTTTAAGACTTGTTGAATTATTAATGAAGTGTCCAACAAATGAGATTTATTCTTATTTGTAAGATAGACACAATCTGTTTTGCAGCTGAGTGTACAAAAATGAATTAAGATTTAGGACTATTCATTAACTTGTTTCTTGTAATGTATTATTCATGTCATATCATTGAAAACTTATTTGAAACTATCTGTGATCCCTTGAAGAAAATACTGAATAGAGGCCATTAATAAACTCATTTAAATCTTAACTTTGATCTATGGATTAACAGAGTTGTACAAAATTTCTCATTGTGTTCTTCAGGCTTACAGGATAGATAAAAAATAAAGGTGAGAACACAAATTAATTGATAGGTTACAAGTTTAAACAGTGGAAAGGAGAAGAGTTCTTACTGGTAATTCATGTTGTCTTACATAACTTAGTTCAGTGCAAAGATATAATTTTAGGTACATAATTAAAATATTCTAAGTAACCTGGTACTGGAGGGTTCTGTCCTCTCCATGAGTGAAGATCTTTTCAACTTCATGCCAGAAGTTATTTATGCTAAAAAATAGCCCTCTGCTTCCATCCACTCTGGACAAAAATTGTTATAAATTCTCCTGCCTCCTCTGGCCATTCAGCAGTCTGCTGCCTTCAGATGTCTTAACACGTTTTGACTCCCAGACTGTAGCTTCTTCAGCACTGTCTCCTTCCTTTTGCTGTTGTCATGCTCTGAGACATAAATTCTGTTGTGCTTCTGTGGACTAATGAGGACTCCCTCAAGATCTGTGCTCTCTCATATCTTTCTATCCATAAATCCAATTCCAGTGATAAGATTTCTTTTTGTAGTTTAAGAATATAATAAATAGGCTTGGCTTAAATGCAAATATCTTTGGAATGATATTCAGATCTAGTCAAAATAGCTGAATTAACATTTTGTTCTTCTGGAAATCACTTCTCTTTTCTTGCTGTCTCCTTGCATCTTCAGAGGGTGGTGAGGCACTGGAACGGGTTGCCCAGAGAGGTTGTGGATGCCCCATCCCTGGAGGCATTCAAGGCCAGGCTGGATGTGGCTCTGGGCAGCCTGCTCTAGTAGTCGGCAACCCTGCCCAGAGCAGAGGGGTTGAAACTATATGGTCTTTAAGGTCCTTTTCAACCCAGGCCATTCTATGATTCTATGATTCTGTGATCTCCTTCCTGCAGCCAGCTTCACTAATCTTGATTAGTCCAAAAGTTAAAGTCCTCTTTGGCACAAAAAATCCAGGGCTTCTCTGGCAATTTGGTATAAATAAATAATTAAATGAACTAAGTACATTTTTTTTCCATGCTCTGATGAGAGTTATTAGGCAAATAAACACTGTGCTGAAAGCACATCTTATAGCAGGGGAAGGAAGAATAATCCAAAAATATTTCCTAGCTGGCTATGGAGAAACCAAAGAAATGGCTGACGTTGTCATACCTAAGGCCAATGAGAATCAAAGTAAATTTTACTCATTTTATAGAGCTGAGGCTCAAAACCAGGCAGAATTCTCAAAGATATCTTTTATCATCTCTTCCCTTTACAAGAGTTGTCTTGACTCATTTGGCCAAGGGGAAAAGAGTTTGTTGAACATGAACAGCAGACAAATACAGACAAATACAGACAAATACAGCAGACAAATGTCTAGCAAAATATGTGATCTTGTTGCCACTGTAAGCATATATTTCAGCAGACTGTGACTCTCCTGGACTTATGGACCAGAATCCCAGCCAGCTAAATTATATCAGGTACATTAACTTCACTGGGTCTAAATTGACTTTAATCAGTAAGAATTTGTTTTTAAGTGTGCAAAAAATTGCTAAGTACTGCACTGAAAGCAAGCTATTGAAAATGGAAACTTCACAAGAGAAATTCAAAGACAATATAATCTAAAGAGACATTAAGTAGAGAAAACAACAGTCTGTGAGGCAACTTCAATAAAGATGTCTGATTATTATTTAAGAATTAGTGAAGGTAGGTGTTTTAACAATTTCTTACAGAAAAATTAAAATTCACTTCTAATTTCATTTGGTATCAGATTTTGCCAAGACGTCAATTTAAGCAGGTTCACAAATTATGGAATGTAAGAGGGCTAATACATTTATTCTTTAAAGACTCCTTATATAATAAATATTTCTCATTACTGGGGAAAACATTTGCCTTTAGTGACTACATGTAATTATTGACTGCTTGAGTAGCTGAATAACGTTCTTTCAAATAGCTAGAAATTAGGCTATAAAGCAGTTAGCAATCAGGTCTATTATAATGTTGTCTCACTTAGTTGGTGAAAAGATAGTAATGGTTATTACATTTCTTACAATTATTCTGAAGATGTGCCTTTTTCAGAAAGATAAATGTTTTGATGAGCAACAAGAAAAGATCCATTCCAGCATTAAGCAGAGTTGTGTAACTGTGACTGAGATGTTCTCAATGGAAAAATGAAAATAGCAAGCCTAATATCCTTCTGCAGTTTTCTGTACCTGAAAATCAAGACATACTTGTCCCCTGAGACACCACAAACATGTTTTAACGGTGAAAAATTCAACATGAAATTAATCAGTTTCTCACAATACTAGGAAAAATATAGACATTTAAATTTGATATTCATGATAGAAGACAAGTGAATCAGATAAATATTTACATAAGTGTTAGAGAAATGCCAAATCACATAAAAATATGGACAAGATGAAATATTAAATTAATGTCAAATGATTAAAAATTAACTGAAGGAACAATGAAATGGATATTAAAATAATTCTGGTTTCAATAACACAAGTATAGATTCTATTACAGCATTAAAATGATTACTTTTACTACTACTTTTTAAAAAAAAAAAATCTTTTTTAATATAAACTGGGCACATTTCCATATCCATGAACAAAGTTCATCTTGAAAAATGATTCACATGTAAATATTTTGATACACAAGTCCTGTGTCCATGTTGCTTGGACCTTCATAGATCTGTAAACAAAAGAGCTGAAACTTGCACTTCATCCTTTTGATTGTCTGTGTTCTGAAATCAGGCAATATGCTTTATAAAAGTATAGAACAGTGCTGATTTAGTGAGGAGAGTTTCATGAGCTAAGATCACAGGGAGGCTGTTATATCTTTAAAGCATGCAGCTAAAACAACATATGCCACTTCATAGTAGTCATTACCTCACTTCTTGGTATCAATAAAGTTTGAAATACTCATTAAGAGCTATTAATTGAGACAAGCTTGTCTTTTTATTTATGAAGTGTTTGCAAACCAAGAACTTCATTACAAATGAGGTTTATCCTCATCTATCTTCCTTCAATGACAACTGAAGACATATTATGTATTATCCTATAGATTGTTAACAAACTCTGGAAAGCCAACACTTCTTTTCCTAGTCAATACTTGAAATCTGCTAATGAAAGTCTGGGACAGATGACTTGCCCAGGGTTTCTGTACCCTGATTAGATAGAAAATTAGGATTATTGCTTGATGGTCAATATTTCACAAATAGGATGAGAGAAGTGTTATTGTTTAGGACTTACAGAGAAAACTAAGCTTTGAGAACTGTATTATTCAGCAGCATTTCTGGCCTTCTTTTGCCCGAGTAGAAGTATTATATTTAGCTACTTGTATGAGGTATGATGTGGTCAGAAGGATTTTTTGCAAACCTATGAAAAATTAAGACCGAAGGTCCACTGACATTTCCTTTATCAGGATAGTGACTTTTTTTTTTCCTTGGCATTAGTGACACTGCAAATTTAAGACAAGGACATCAAGGACATCTTAAAAAAAAAGAAGAAGAAAGAAAGAAAAAAAAAATTAAATGTTAAAAATGAACAAACAACAACAAACAACAACAACAACAAAAAGTCACATTGAGCAATTCAGTCCTTTTACCAAATTCTTCAGAAGATCCAGAATATTTAAATAAAATAAAAAAAGACAAAACAAACAAACAAACACACAAACCTACTTTGAAATCTAAACTGTGTAAATTAGACATCTGGTAAAAGTTATTCACAGAATTGTAGGGGTTGGAAGGGACCTCCAGAGATCATCGGGTCCAACCCCCCTGCCACAGCAGGTTCCCTAGAGCAGGTTGCACAGGTAGGTGTCCAGACGGGTCTTGAATGTCTCCAGAGAAGGAGACTCCACAACCTCCCTGGGCAGCCTGTTCCAGTGCTCCCTCACCCTCACCATCTTTCTTGGAAATATAGATATCCTTCTTAAATTAACACATCTAGTTGTTTCTGTTCTCTCTTGGCTGTACTTGTAAAGATTATATTTGCAATTAAAAATAAAAATGGCTTTTTAAAGATTTTGTAATAGTCCCAAAGAAGGAACAGAGTTAAAATGATGAATTGTTTACAGTTTTATCAGTTGGTAAAAGCAATAAAGGCTACTTTAGGTCAATTTACAACTGGTCTGAGAAACAAAAAGCCCTAAACTTTCTATTCTAACTCACCTTTTTTCATCACAACAAAAGTTATGATGACAGCATAATAAACGTGCTGCTGTTGAGATCAGCAATGTTTAACCCCATGTTACGCCTCAACAGTGGCATGCCAGTTAGGGAAAATACTCAAATTTTGCCATCTGTTTTGGTTCATTCTTTTTCTGCAATTATTACATTAGAGATGTTAGAGGGTAAATACCAGCCTATTCTTTCAATTTTCTGCCTATGAAGATGAATTTGCCTATTCCCTTTTTCAGTCTGCTGTTACAGTGTCTGCTATCACAACCACCTTGTAGCAGCAAGTTCCAGAAGTTCACTATGTGATCTGTAAAGAAATCCATTTACCTGCTTTAGCACTAATTCTTACAGGTTTTATCAAGTGTTCCCTGCCTCTACTTCAACAGGCTTTGGTGCAATTTTTTTTTTTCATCTTAATCCCCATTTTCTTCATTTTTATAAGCTTCAGACATATTAATTCCAACCTTTTGGGGATCTCTATGTAATAAGGTTTCTTCACTCCCTTAATAATCTTAATGGCCCTTCTCTGTAAATTTTCTACTACACCCTTCTTAACATTCAAACCAGACTGCACACAGAACTCATGACATTGGTGCACACAGCTTTTTGATTGCAACAAAATGACACCCCATATTAATTCCAAACCTTCCTGATAGGTCTTTTATTTATGTGTAAAATGTTCATTGCTGTTCCCAGAATCTTAATGCTCCCTGAACTTCAAGAGAAAATTCTGTCATACAATCAAGAAAAAAACAATACTTGTGACTGGAAAAATATACATGTGTGGAAGCATGGAATAAACATTTCAGAATGTGTCTATAAAATAGGTGTCATTGGTTTATGGACTAATGAACATAGAGGAACTTTCAAAAATAACAGTAACATCATCCCAAGGCAAGCAAGAACTGTTAAGATTTATTCCTCAGAAACTGGAAGCTTCCTCATTATTAAAAATACTGATATTTCATGGCAAACTAGTAGGGTTGGACAGTCTAGAAAAAGGATTCATTATGTAAATGGAAAGTATAATCTGTCATAGAAAGCAGCTGGATAGGCTAAACATGGTGTTGGTCGTACAGCAGAGTATGAGATATGGATTTACATAAAAATTGAATTTAAGCAGTTGCTCACATCAATAATATGATAGCCCATATTACAAATGACTGGGATTTCACACAAGCTAGTTTTGTCAATCGTTGATATTCTTTTTGACAAGAGTACTACTTTTGCTCAGCAAAAATCATTTCAGTATTTAGAACTTGCAAACAGAGGATTCAAACTTTTACAATGTTTAAAGAAGTGGATATAGAGTAGGGTTAAATTGTAGTTCATTAATATTATGTTGAATTCTTATATTTTTTTTAGCAAATTTAACAATTTTCTAACTGAATACAGGCAGCATGTAGAAGACAGCTGTTTAAAATTCTGAAGGCTACTACAGTGCAGACTAATAATTGATGAAGTATATATTTTAAGGGTGGTTTGAAAGAGTACAGCAGCTTGTGGTAAATATGCTTTATAGGGTTTCTAGGAAATGAGAGACCAGTAAATGTTTTGTTGAAGAAGCTCATAAATTTCTCCAATTGCAGCTTACAGTACCTAAAACCAAAATTTTATGACAGCGAAGGAAGGTCTTTCTCAAGTATTTAAAATATCTTCTCAATGGCTAATCAAGCCTTACTGCACTTTTTAAAAGATGACAGATATAACTTATAGCAAATTACTGACTCTTCCTTCAGCTTTTGTAAATTTAGCTCTGGAAATCTAACCCAAATCTAACAGGTATGCCTTTGGAGATCAGTGCTTATCCACTTCATAAAAATGTAAAACCCTGAGCACAAAATTCCTTGTGAAACTGCAGAATTCATATGAAATGTAGATTATGGTCTGGAATAAAGTGAAAATGTTAAGTGGTAGTAAACAGCAGCATGCTAAATGGTATTTCCATTATTCAGATTGGAATATAAGGACATTATTGCTCAAGTTGCTCTACAGCTTTCAAACCCAGTGTGACCTACATGGGTGGATCTTTGCAAAGTACTGCTGAGCAAGCCATCATGCCATCAGGCTCTTTCAAATTGCTTGCCTCTCTGCTCAAGGTCATTCTCTATTAAGACTTTGGTACTAAAACAAGCTCTGCAGAAGGTTCACAGAACCTTGAACATGCTTCCTGTCTTCCCTCTGAACTGTAACTGCACATGGCCAGGCTGCAGCAACATTCATTTTCATGACTGATTCCTTAATGATAATTTTGTATTACATAGTATGGTATGGATCTTGTTGGAAGCACTATTATTAAGCTAGAACATGACGATTGTACTGTGGTCTCTTTGACACAATGGATTTTAAGAGAACTAGAACGTGATACGGCCTCATATGGTTTCAGGATTCTGCTAATATTATTCAGCAATGTGATGTTTTATTACCAATAAAATGGTAACACATATTCTGCACCATAGCACATGTCAGTATTGGACTGATGTAAACTTCTCCTAAAAGAACATGTTCACAATACATTTACAATTTTCTTCAAAACAGTCCTTGTTTTGGCTAAAATTCTTCATCTTTTTTTTTTTTTCCTCAGAATAGGAATATTTACAAGCTATAACAATCTTTTTCCATTTTCAAATTACTGACTTGTGTCAGACTTTCCAACATGGGCAATAAAAGACACACAACAGTCTTGCTTCCTGTCCAGGTATAACTGATTAGTATATCCTGATAATGTCCTGTTAAGAACTTTGTATTACCACCCCATGCAACTCTAAAATTGTGAACCTACAATTATTGTTACTAGGTTCAGATTTGGTATAACAGAAGACAGTAGCTAAACTGTCATAACAGGCATCTTTTTCTTCTCTTATGAATGATGTCTACAAGACACGTTGCGGTTCATATTAGATGGACAGAATTGCAAGAAGAGCTGCATAACCGGTGCCTTTCTACTGTTTTGCTGAAGCCCATGGAGAGCTTTCCCTAACTTCACACTGTAGTGGTTTTCCTTAAGTTTGTCTTCTTAAGTTCTAAAATCATTCCTTCCTTTAGTTGTGCATTTGTGCTAGTGGTTATGTCATGTCATGTCATGTCATGTCATGTCATGTTATGTTATGTTGTTCCATTTGGTTTGTTTTGGTTTGATTTTCTAAGCTTTGCCTCACCAAGCTGAACTGCTTTGAGAAGGATCGAGCTGTGTGAAAAATGCTCTTATACATTCTCTGCTAGGAAATGATCTGCTACATTAAAGTTTGAAATTGTTCTGTTTCATATTATGCTGGTATCTGAAATGTTTGATTTTCTAAACAAGAATACCTTGTATTTTAAAAGTTGTTTATAGAACATATGCATTATTTGTGTTCCATCTGTCACATAGCTAACAGAGCAGAAAGAAGAATCTGTGCAAATGGCAAATAAAAACAGCAAATTCATTTTGTATAGCCAAGTCTTGATTTAATTATAATTAATCCTGCTGAATTCCTAACCTACTATGGTTTAAGGATTTTAAAAATAGAGGACAGATTTGATCCTTAATTGAGGGGCGATAATGACTAGTTAGGCAAAGGTTAACACAAGCTGGAAAAGAAAGGAGGTAATATCTGAAATTCAGCAATGACTGTTTAGTGGGAAAGATGGGTAGGGAAATACATCTATGCATCACAAAGTGGCATTTTTAAAGAAGAGGAAAATGGAATACACTGAAGAAGAATAAGCTCAAAAAATTGCTGCCTATTAAAACAGTGGTTCACTGGCCTTCAAACCAAGAGCACATAAGGTGCCATGTTATTATCTACTTTAAAGGTTCTGTCAATTAAAGACATAGGACACGTGTGCTGAAACATGTATGATTTACTGAATATGTACTAAATGATCTAAGATTTCTAGCTATCTCATCACTGACAGTAATGAGAAGGTTGTCTCTCAGGCATGTAATTGTTGAAGTCATAGAATCATAGAATCATAGAATCATAGAACGGCATAGGTTGAAAAGGACCTTAAAGATCATCTAGTTTCAACCCCCCTGCTCTGGGCAGGGTTGCCAACTACTAGAGCAGGCTGCCCAGCGCTACATCCAGCCTGGCCTTGAAGGCCTCCAGGGATGGGGCATCCACAACCTCTCTGGGCAACCTGTTCCAGTGCCTCACCACCCTCTGAGTGAAAAACTTCCTCCTAATATCCAACCTAAATCTCCCCTGTCTTAGTTTGTAACCATTTCCCCTTGTCCTATCACTATCAACGTGTGTGAACACGCGTTCCCCCTCCTGTTTATACGCTCCCTTCAGGTACTGGAAGGCCGCAATGAGGTCTCCCCGGAGCCTTCTCTTCTCCAAGCTAAACAAGCCCAGTTCCCTCAACCTTTCTTCATAGGAGAGGTGTTCCAGCCCTCTGATCATCTTAGTGGCCCTCCTCTGGACCCGTTCCAAGAGCCCCACATCCTTCTTGTGCTGGGGGCCCCAGGCCTGCACGCAGTATTGCAGGTGGGGTCTCACCAGAGCAGAGTAGAGGGGGACAATCACCTCCCTCTCCCTGCTGGCCACCCCTCTTTTAATGCAGCCCAGGACATAGTTGGCCTTCCGAGCCGCAAGCGCGCACTGCCGGCTCATGTCCAGCTTCTCATCCAGCAGGACCCAGTCAGTAGATTATTGTTCATACTTATGATATATTGTCACAAGTAAAAGAACTAGCAGATTTAGTTCAATTCCTCATCAGTTTTTTTGTCTGTTTAATGTGAGACAGCAAAATTTTTTACAGCACAAATGTATGTCTGAGGGAGGCTGTAAGAACATCCGTTTCTGTGTTATACAAACCAGGTCATTAATTTACCAATATCCATATTTTATCTTGTGATATAGAAAAAGCCTCCATTTAGGGCTGCCACAATATGGTCACAACTACCAAAAGTAAACGATTTTTTTTTGTTTAATAGTCATCTAGATGTGGCAAGAGAAACATTATCGCTGCTTAATGGACCTTTAAATAAGTAAGTACTATGCTTAAAACTACTATTTAGCTCTTATGAAGCAATCAATATAAACAAAGATAAATATTTTCCTACCTGAGATCTATTTCAGTTATGGACCTACTCAAATTGTAACACGCCTATAGAAATGATACATCCTTTTGATGATGAAGATGGAAATTTAAGGATTGATATCATTTTTTTCCTTTTTTTCACTTGGAATAATATTTTTTCGTCTCTACAGATTCAGCACCGCTATGTACATGTTTAGGTAAAAGGTAAAGGGTCATTTCTGTGTTAAATACTTCCATTGGCTAAATAATAGTACATTACTCAGTGGCCTTTTTCTGGTTGTTGTTGTTGTTTGTTTTGTTTTGTTTTGTTTTGTTTTTTCTTTCACTGTTTCATTACTTATCATGCTAGCTTTAAAATCATCCGTTCTCCCCACTGCCCCAATTTTTCCTAAAAACATGTGTTCCAGAGAATTCATCACATATAAGGTATGGCTGCCTGTTTCAGTCTGGCAACATCTCACTTTCCTAGTGTTACAGATATAATAAATGCATTATTCAGGAATACGCCTCCTACATGACTGCATTCCAGGTCAGAGTGAATCCTAGTAAGCAAGAGTTAACTAATAAATTATGAAGAGGTTCATGCATTGAATTTGCTTCAAAGGGAAAAGGTTACTTATGACTCAAATTAAATGACTAAAGAAAACAATAAACAAAGCTTGCAGTATGAAAACTGACACAATTTCAGGTTTTGTCAGCAATCTATTTTAAAAGGATCTAGCTAAACTGCTGCAAGCTGTATGTTCACTATCAAACCTAATTGGCTATATCTTGTCAACATAGGATAATTTAAGAAAGAGGAAGCTTTCAGAAAGCCCTCTAAGGCTGTGTTATTGACCACTTTGTGTACAAATATTGTTAGACCTTCAACATTGTGTATGTTGAGTCTCATTAGGATTGTCTCTGGCTGTTATTCTGTCATGCATGTTACACATATAAAGACAAAAAATGTGAACATTGTCTTAGTCTAAACCAATTGCTGTGAAAGGCAGTGTATGTCCAATGACAGATGTGTAGAGGGCAGACTCAGGAGACCCATATATTTGTTCATGGTTGCTGTTTGGCCTTTTCCTCTCTGCAGACCTTCATTTTGCTAAATCTGTGTATAGCATATGTACACAACCATCTATGTATGGCTGCCTGTTTCAGCCATTTCACACTTAATTTAAGATTGAGAAATAATTAAGATCTATTCTGTCTTGCTGATATAATTGCCTGATTCTTCTGGTAACAGTACTTTTAACACATTTTCAAATGAAGTATCATACACAATACACAAAAATAATGAAAACAGTTTTAAGAGTCTTTGCTACTGGCTGTATCTATGGCTTGAAAATCTAGTCCCTGTAGCGCATGTAGGGAAATGGCTGGGGAAGGCAGTGTGGGTTGCTCCTACCTCGGGAAAAGGCAAACCCATTTGTGGGATTATCTTCACCCAAGGACCTGGGTACACTTGGTGGGTGATGCAGAAGGATGGGGATATCAGGTGTGTACCTCAGGGAGATTTAACCTGGGGAGAAAACTCATCTGTAAGTTAAGTTGTGTGCTGTAGGAAAGCACCGCAGAACCAACAACAGGTCAGCTTTGCAAGGAACCGGGCAAGTGCAGCAATGACTTGAGCTGAGCTGGTGCTGGTGTCCAGAAATCCTGCTCCTCCTGTCCTGAGTGACCACTTTGGCAGATGAGACCTAAGTCATCAACAGTTCTTATTGACACTTTGTGGGAGGTCTATAGAATGATCTTATATGTATATTTGTTAAGGGACAGGGAATAGGGATGGTAAGAATACAAATATACTGGAATATATGGAACTTGAGTGTGACACATGTTATGGAATAAGGGGTGGAGGTTGTACTGGGTCTGGCTGGGATAGAAATAACTTTCCCTGAAGCAGCCCTTGTAGCT
>VXAA01003464.1:0-29460 GCA_013399115.1 Anseranas semipalmata
GATCGCCTCAGCAAGTGACCTTCACCAGAATTAAACCACAGAAGCATAGTTATTGCAGTATGTCTGGGAAACCCTTTGTTGACCACATAACTAGACTTCTTGCTTCAGTAATGAAAATCTTAAAGCATTCATCTCTCACTTTCCAGACTTCAGCCCAGCAAAGCAATCGGCTTCCAACAAGATTTACCTATTCAGTGAAACACTGAGGAAAATGCTTAAGTCCACCCATGTTCAACAAAGCACAGAAGCATATGTTAAGATTTCAAGGGGACGTCAGCGTATGCCAAAAAAGTACCTTGCTGAATATGGATGAACTGTTGTAGATTGGGTGACAGCTGCCCAGTACAAAAAAGCCTTTACAGACCATATGTAAGTGAGCTCTGGTGAGGTGATGAACACCTCCACATTTCAGTGGGAGATCAGGATACTCAGCACATTGGCAGTTCATGTCCATGAAAGCATATTTCTCTCAGAAAGACAGGTATGTTTGACAGCCTTGCCTAATTTCCACAGCTTTCCCAACCTGGAGAATATACAGTTCACAGGTATGGGATAGTTTTCTGCATGGTAATGAGAAGTGTGCAAATCATAACTCAGGAACAAAGTGTTCATTTGAGCTGACATTTATTTGTGTTTATTTTACAATCTTCTTATACTGAACAAAGATGCTTTGTGCTGTAGGACTTTTGCACTTTGGCTCTCTATTAAAATCTGTTTTGTGTGTTTTGTAACATTCAGCCCCAAGAAACATGAATTCTTCTAATTTTGTCATTTCACCATTGATACACAACACCTTTTTGTAACCCATGGTAACAGTTTCCCTTGTTTTAAGTAGCAGGTGTTGAGGACATGGCAAATGGCTGCCTATTCAGTTTAGGCCACCTAATGGAGCTTTTAGGACTAGTCAACATTTTCATTTAAATTACACGAGCATATTCTACACGCATCTCACACAGTGAGCTTTGCTGGAAAGCTGCGGGGATTCAATAAGCCCTACATTACACAATCTGTCTCTGCAGACAATTTTAATACTGAGGGTCTAGGCTGCTTTTATGTTTGCCCTGTTTAGCTTGGGTTTTTACATTTGTTAAACAAGACAGACAGCATGAGCCAAAGCCATTCCTCCTGTACCCCAGCCTTAGTCAATCATTTTTTCCAGGGATAAACTGGCTCACAGCGGTCAGGATTTTTTTACAGAAAAATGTATATCTTAATCTTGGAAACATTTCTACTTATGAAAAGGGGTAAGTGAAACTAATTAGTCAACCCACTTATTTCAAAATCTCTCTTCACAATTTCTATTTCAGCCTTTAAAACCATATGACCTATATTTGCCACAAATCATTAAAAAAGTTAAATATCAATGCCATTATTTATGATGATGAAAGTTAAAAATCTGAAAAATTCAGTATGTGTTACTAACAGTCTGCAGAAGCTAGAACTTCTAAGGCTTAGACTATTCACTACAGTTGAACAGTATTCACTGCAGACAAGTAGAACTTCCTTCTCAGATGTACTTCCTACATTTTTAAACATTTTTAATTTTTCCTATTGTCTTCAGTCATTCATTCTGTCAGAATCCATTTTTAAATCTAGGCCATCATCAAAACATAGGCCTTTTCCTGAACACATTGCAAAGAATGCAGAGGATGCAGAGGTCATCTTCCTGTTACCTTCTACTCGAGAGATGACAGCGTGAGGAGGGACCTGTTTAGTCACAGAAAGAAGACAGAAACAGGTTATCTTTAGCACAGAATGATCATTTAGCTGCTCCTACTTTTTTTTTTTTTTTTTTTACATAAGAGAAATGCCTTGAAAGTGTTTACTGNAGTCTGTTCCTGAAAATAATAATAATAATAATAAAAATGCCATGCAGCAAATTTGTACAGCACTCAGCTAGCATGGGACAACTAGAGCTGTACAAGTAGCTCTTTAAAGAGTTAGTTGACCTTTTCAAACCTTACTTCAAAAAATATTGAAATTTTATTAGTGTTGAAAAATTATTTGGCAGCTTATGTTCAGATGTTAAAATTAATTCCTTTTCAATGGCTGCAGATCCAGGCTCAGCATAACTCCAGCAAAGGTTTACAGAGAATTCAGGGTGGGATATAAAGAACTGCTTCATTTCAAGGTGTGTTTTGGGTTTATTATAAATGAAGAACTGGAGAAAGCTGTATGATTTGTAACATGCATAATCTCAGCTAGAAAATCTGATAGCATCTTGTGTCCTTAAAGAAATTTTCTGAATTAATTCAATATTGTTTCACTCTGATTTCATATTTTTTATTTATTAATCTACCTATTTACTTATTTATAGTGGTCTATTCAGTGGTCTAATTAGTCTTTTTTAGATCACATTTATCCAGCTACTAACTTCATTTAAATAAATTTTGTACCTAAATAATTATTTGATATCTAGCCCTTGCTCTAATTATAGCAAACCCCTGGTGAAATAAAATGTAAGGTCAAGTTTGATAGGATTTATGTGGCATCAATTCAACAACTTCTCTATGTGCTACAGTCCACTGCATAGTCTTAGCTGGAGCACAATGACATTGTACACTGGCACGGCAATGATACAAAAGCTCATTGATTTCCTGCTATTCTTAATAAGCTTTAGAGAATTCAAAGCATCATAATTGTTTCAAAAGAGCAGCCAGAGAATACATTTTGTCACTGAATCGCAGATTAACAGGTACAGACAGTACAGCACTTGTGTATTACACACAGTGTAATAGCAAGCTAGAGAATATAAAGTTGCCCATTCCCTGGTTGTTATTAAAAAGAGATTCCAAAGACCAATGGAAAAGTAACATTTTTATTATTATTATTTTGTTGAGCTGCAGAAAATAAGGAAGTTTTACATATTAGTGGGTGGGAACCAGCTTTGAACTCTTTTGGAAAGTTTCTCAGCACTGAGGTTGTACCTTTTTCTGAAAGATATACCTCGTGCTGCTTCTTCACTCTGTAGCAGGACTACTTTCATGTAACTAGTCCTGAGGAAAGGCATGCCTACCCCAAGATGTTTTATCATCTGCCTATTTTTCATTAGTAGCTTAGCAGATGGAACAGTTTGTTTCTGTGATGCTGATATACACACATATACCCAGTATATAGATACTTTGAAACATTCCCCAGTTGTATATGGTCCTCAAATATATGTGGAGAAAGAGAATGACAGAAGTTTGCAATGTTCCCCATTTTTTCACTGATAATTCACATCCTGCATTGCTTCTCCTTTTGCCCAAATATAGGAACAGAATCTTAAATGAAAGTTTCCCCTAACCACTTACTAGACACTGCAGCCCTGTAACATGGCTCCATTCACTGAAATTTAGTCAGCAATTGAGATCTAGCCAGAGCCAGCATGTGGACGGAGGAAGGATATCTCTCATCATTAAGTTCAGCTCACCTGCAATTTTTAATTCATAAACATAAATAACTCTATTTAAAAACATTTGCCTTACTTTTGGCCACTCTGTCACTATTGGAAAGTTGTTCCTGTGAATTTCCTTCTAACCTCCAGATTAAATACACTGAAACCAGTCCTTACCTATACAGGTATTGCCAGCACTGTTGAAAAAAAAATTGTATCAATTATTCATTGCTGGACTTTAATCCCCTTGTGTAGAATTTAATCCCCTTAAACAGCTGTAGGCAGCATAGTCCCTCCATACTTTTAGCGCGGCTAAAAGAGCAATAGATCTTTTAATGTCTTCTCAAGACTTATGGTAAGGAAATACCTTCTTTTTCTCTCTGCTTTGGTGCCTAGTGCTTTCTGTCAGCACAGGTGTCCCATTCAGTTACAACCAGACAGTGGAAAGCCCCAGCTACCCTCGGGCTGCTCCTGGCTGGTCCCTCAGCAGCCTGCATGCCCTGCATGCCAGCACCCTGTCAGCCAGCCATCAGGGAGCTCACAGTCACCACCAGCCAGTTTCTGCCTTGGACTCCCTGCTCATTATGGCCCAGCTCTGCCTACTAACCTCATCAGCATTGCCTCGGCTTCTGCCACCTCTGTCTCTGTTGGGACGTTTCTTAGAGTAGCAATTTACTTCACAGCCCACATCTAAAGAAACATCTCCCAGCACCTCTCATCATGCTCTTTCTATCCTACAGCCTTGTATGCCAGATGCTGCTAATCATTCCCTTTAGTCACCACTAGTGATGAGTTG
Organism: Anseranas semipalmata; assembly: GCA_013399115.1. Taxonomy (NCBI): domain Eukaryota; kingdom Metazoa; phylum Chordata; class Aves; order Anseriformes; family Anseranatidae; genus Anseranas; species Anseranas semipalmata. Next base: position 4,173 of record VXAA01003464.1, read on the forward strand.
GAGTGGATGATTTTCCCTGGACGATTGCAGTAACTTGTTGAAGTACCCTTTCTTCACACACCAATGGGACCCATTTTCTCAAGTTGCTTTCTCCAGTAGGAAGTGCTACCTACCCTTATGTACCCAAGAGGTTAGACAGACATGTAAATAATTACAGCCTCTCTCACAGATAAATACCTTCTACCCAGGCATTTCCTCACCACTGGAAATACATTATTAGTCTTTGTATAGTAAAGTTGACTGGGGATCATTGTGGTAGATGATAATCCTGTTGTTGAAAAAGCTCAAAAGCCTACAACAACATACAATACGTGTGGTGAGTGCAGCAAACATAATAAACGGGGAGAGGTAAAAAACAAACTAGAAATACACAGGGGCAAAATATAAAGAAGTTCTTTTATGACTAAAACAATTCACACTATTACTCATTTCATATATATATAAATGGATAGCAGATAAAAGCAGCTCTCAATCACTTCTGGACTCAACTTAAGAAGTAAACCTGAAGTAAAATACTCTGCGTGAGAAAGGCTTCATATGATATAGCACTGAGAATACTGTTGCCATGCTGTTGCCAAAAATCTGGACAGTTTGTATCAAACAGTTTGTATCAAAAAATCTTAGATTCGGACACAAATTACAGCATTCCTATTTTAAACCCTGATTTAAGAGTATTAGAAAGGTTGTTAAAAGTTCAGGACAACTTTGATGAGACTTGTGTTTGCTTCATTAACGTTTGTTCCACTACTAAGGGAAAAGGAAGGAGCTCTTTTGAATTACTGCATATGCAGAGTTTTATCAAATTGTCTGCCTCACTCAGAATGTGCTGATTTTGGGGGGAGATTTTAACTGCACTATCTATTATGCCAAAGACAGGAACCATTTAGAGTTTCTCCCTCCATCTGTAAAAGAATTGTCCTCTCTTACACATTTATGATTTAACTGATGTGGTAGAGGATTTTTAATCCATAAAATAGGCAATATACATGACTCAGTGCAAATGCTAACCTTCTTTCCAGCAAGGCAAGATAGGTTTTGCACTTCTCAGAATCACTTAAATCTGTTAAAAATGAACCATATTCATTCTAATAGCTTTTTTTCTTCCTGATCAGTTTAGTTGTTCTTAATTTTATTTCATTTTCCTTACAACTATTAACACATCTGAGAATCTTAAGACATGCATTTTCAAAATTCTTTCTCTACATGAAATAAATGTGAATGCTTTCAGACAGAAATAATGCATTTTCAAGATCCCAATATGTGTTTAAAAATCAATTCTAATTTAACCTGTTTGTATCTGCATTTGACTAAAGCTATTTTACACGATTCTGATAGGAAGGGCAGGCATTTAGGCCATACAAAATAAATGAGAATTCAAGGCCATGCATAAATATTTTGCTGAATCAAGCCTCAAATACTAGACCATTGCATTAATATCATCATGCTGTATTACAGCCTTTAACAAACCCATCACTGTTTCTTCCAGACATCTGTGCTCAAATTTCAAACATTACAAGGTATTATCTTTAAAAAATGATAAGGAATTAGCTTTTTACTGTTATGATAAAGCATATAAATTAATAATATGGTGATCAGATTATTTAAATAAAACAAAAAGCAAACAAGTAAGAACATTCTCCATTTTAACAGGTGATCTCAGAAACTTGCTAGTGCCTTCTTAGACTTTAAAAGGATGTGAAAGGCTGAATGCAGTCTGCTAGTGTTTCCATAGATTACACAAAGATTATATTGTAAGCGTGGTCAGGTTCATTAAGAGAGAATGGACTCTTTCAGAGATACCAAGGCACTGTTTGGTACTTTTTGTTAAGCCACAGAGTAAGTAGCACATCTTGTTTTGTAATTTTACAAAGTTGTGCACTAAGGACTGATAGCAGAATTTCTGCTCTTAGCTGGGAGGACATTTACTGAAAACAACAGACAAGGAGAAAGGTATATGAGTGAGTTGTAAACAATTTTGAGAACTAGTATTATGTACCTAGGAAAAAGGCAACCAGGTATATGAGAAAAGGTGTTCTCTATAGAGACTGAGAATTAATAATGTTATTGTAGGAAACTCTGGTAAGGACCTTATAAGAAAATACTATCTGCAGAACTAATAACTTCACACACTTGTATGTGCATATAAATGCAAGAACATAAACTTATGTGCACATGTACATACATACCCACAAACCACACACTGAATATCACATATAAATGAAAATCACGATCTTTTCCATTTCCTTTTCCTTTTCCCTGAGGCTTGCTATAGCGAAGTAAATAGACAATCTAGATGAAAGCAGAAAAGAAACCCTTTCTGTGAAATAGTTTCTCTTACAATGAGTAATAAAGTATTTCTAGAGTATTATTTAAAGTAATTTTATTTGTATTTAATCTTAAAAATAAACATTTTAATATGCCTATTTTTTTTTTCAGATAAAGCTACTTTATTTCAAACTGGTATTTTTGAAGATACTCGTTTTGGGATAGGGTTATATTTGGTCCTCAATATTATTTTGTACAATTTGCATTATGATGGATGCAGGTAGGCAAAACATGTCCATTTTACAGTTTTGCTCTCCCAAAATGTGAATTTCTTCTGTCTGCACTGTAATTGTACATCTATTTACATTTTATTTTTGACCCCTGCAAGTATATTTTCCCTTTCATTTTCAAGAAAAAAGTGCTGATGTTTCTTCTTTTCAGTAGTTTAATTTTTTCCTGCTTTAGTGATCGCAAGTCACATAAAATCCACATTATATTTTCAGCATGAAGCATAACCTGCTTTCTAAAACTATCCTGTCATTACACAAAAATGATGTCTACACAGTGATTAAGTAACATACCTAGAGGTAATGTCATGTGTTAACCCAGATACAATTCTTACTCTTAATGAAATAAAGTCTGTTTCTGATGTGCAAGTAATTACTGCAGGCATGTCTCATAAGTCAAGTTTATTGCAGGAAGACATGGGAAAGGACGTTAGTTGTTGGTTGTTGGTTTTTCATTTACTTATTTATTTGTGCGTGTTGGGGAGGGAGGAACACAAACACAAACAAAAAAACACTTCTGAAACCATGAGAGCACTATTTTTCTGCCCTTTCCTAACATGGGCTCCATTGCCACCTAGGAAAGGAGTGAGGGAATAAGAGGGGGCAGCAGACATTCTTCTTTTGGAGGTGAAGAACCATTGGGTTGTCTCAAGTCGTCTTGCCTAACTACTTTCCAGGATGACCAGGGAGACCTTGCATGAAGGTCTCTTTAGGTTCTTTAAAGAAGGATTCTTTATTGTAGTAAAAGGAAACAAGATGAGATAGAACTATTGTCTATGAAAATGAGGGCTGCAACATTTTCTTATAATAAATTATGCAAGGTGTTGGAGTCTCATTAGGTACATCCTAAAATATGCCCAACAGATCTGCATCTTCTTGATCAAAGATAGAGCCAATTCAAGATAATGTAATTTGATATAGATTCCATCTTTTAGAGCTAGAAAAGACTTTTGATCTTCTATATTTTATCTTGCTTTAAACCCCAACAGGTTCAGGTTAGGTTTCAATTTATTATGGAAGTACAGGGAAAGGGACATTTCAGTTTTTATATTGCTGCATCAGTAAAAGCAGAAAATATCATTTCACTGATTAGTGGATGGCATTCTACTTCCATCAAAATATATGGGAGTTTGTACACTTCTTTTCAATGGATTTCAATGGAGAAGAATCAAGTCCCTAAAAGACTGAAAGGAAAACATCCCTTTGTCAGGAATTCTTTATTTATTGCTCACAGAAGCCTCATTAAACAGGCAAGGGAGCCATGTGTTTTTTTCATTCCTTGCTTCCATCTGCACTTCTAGTTCTTGTGGGATTTTAGACGTTAGAGCAAGAGCTCAAAAACAACAAAAGATTTGACTGGAAACATTTCATAGGGAATTATTTCTCAATGTGAATATTGTTGAAAGAATCAGTCCCAAAATATTTGCTGAAGGAAATGCAAGACAAGAAAAGTAATGTCTAAACAAGCAAATATGCTGGAAGGAATGCATGGGGAAAGCTGTAAAACAAATGAGTAGATGTTGAAAATCAATGTAAGTTCTGATAAATAAGAGAATTCATGCAGGAATTATAACAAAGCACAATGTTTTTGTGCATATAACCTAAATTCCAGGAACTCATTGCCCTTTAAAAGTAAAGCTTGAAAAAAAAAAAAAAAGAAGCCAGACAACTGGCACCATTTGATATCCTCCACAAAATGAGAGAGTGAGGCAGAGACCTAAGGGTCAATATGACAGAGAGAGGGGGACACTCAAAAGAATCAGTTAATGGGAAAATAAACCATTAGAGGGGGACATTCTGAAATAATCTTCCCTCCATGGTAACTTCATTTCCATATAGTCTGTACTGACTCACTATCAATGGGCTCATTTGTTTTCCTGAGATAATCTGGATGTAAGTAGAGGCCTGATTTTTCATATGAGACTCAGATCAGTAGATTTCATTTGAATCGTGCACATGGTTTGAGTGACCCTTTATTTCATCTTGTTTGTAAAGGCAGAAGACCATTACCCCTCAACTCCCGTTTTTGACAATCATTTTATCCAGAAGGGGATGAAAGCTACACCATCTTTCTTGGCCTAATAATACTAATGATAATTTAGTTTACAGAATTTTTTCAAAATGAATTAAACTCACCTTTACCAACACCTATTTGCAACTCTTCCATTGCTGCCGCTGTTAGACGTATTTCCTGGTTGTTGGTGGTGCTCAGGAGGGAGAAAAAGAAAAGTCATTCTTCAATGTTTAACATGTAATTTGTAAACAGGCTAAATTGCTTGCATTTTGTCTTCCTCTTTCATAACTCTTCTGCATTTGTATTCAAAGACAAGTCTTCAATGTCTTACCAGGAGTGAGATTTCCTCTTAAAATATTAATAAGGGAAAAACACATATTCCAAAGGAAGGTGCTGCTAACATTACATCACTTTTCTTATAACAATATAATGAAACCATTTGTTAATAATATTAAAACAAGAGCAATCAAACCCAATGATGACTGTAAATGGCCTAAAGCAGAGCTCAAATATTGATTTAGTGGGAAGTGATATGCTCTTCATTATTAAACCTTACAGCAGCTGGAAAGACTTACTGCTTTGGTAACAGCCAGGACAGGATAAACATGACCAAAAAACACTCTAAAAAAAAAAAAAAGTAACAAAACCACCAATATACTTCCTATCTTGAAGAGTAATTTAAATCAAAGATTTATCTTTTCATTGTTTTATTTTATTGGGAATGTGTTCTTCTGACTAAGAGAAAGGAAAGTCTAAATCAAAAATCTAATCTTCAACAGTCCCCTTCCCAAAGGGAAGCTTGGATTTCTCAGTTGATCTTCATTACAGCAAGCTTGGCAGAAGATCTGTTTGTACTGGCAGAAGAATTACTGGTATTTTTTTGCTAACTTGTGTTTGAGCTAGGTTAGAATAATTGATTCCTCGTTATCATACCATTGTTAATATTAGAGTTTTATAGAAAGCTGATCCAGCTTTTATACTTAGCCAATTTTAAAGTGAAAACTGGGTTACTTCACTGCAATGTTGCATGTGCACTCCTAGACCTCAAAGTAGATGTGAGTGAGACAAGATGCGAGCAATCATTTAGAAGACAAGTAGATTATAACAGCGTTATAGATGAATTTACAGTTCAACAATTTTACAATTTAGATTATGTCTGAGTAGTGTTTCCTATCCTGTTTTTGGTTTTTGGGTGGTTGGTTGGTTGGTTTGGTTGGTTTGTTGGTTTAGTTTGGGATTTTTATAGCTTTTTTGTTTGTTTGTTTGTTTGTTTGTTTTTGGCTTATAAGAAACTCTCATAGCAAGGAATTCCACCAAAAAAAAAAAAATCACAAGGAGTAAAAGAGAATTTATGTTCCTTTAGTTTGTATTTTTAATATTTCTATTCAAATATATATTCTTTTCCATTACTGATATAAGAAAAGACCATACAATTTCCAATTCTGCATTATATATGCTATTATTTTGTATATCTCCATGCAAGTTCCCCTTATTAGGCTTCTGTGTAAAGCATACATGGCAGATTACAGAGTCTTTCTTTACATTAACTTTTCCAAAGTACTCATGGGAAATTACTGTTGGCTATTTCCAACCACGGTAATTTCTGTCACAGTCTTATAGATTTCTTCAGTGAAAAACATTGTTCACAAATTTTACTGGGATAGAAATGAACAACTATGTTTACAAACCAGTTTCCATCAGTTCTTTAATTAAAACTAAACTCTATAGTCCTTTTAGTTTATTAAATGGCATTCGTGTTTTAATATCTTCCTACAGCATATCCACTCAGTCATTTTCTTGAGAAACTGAATAGAAATATGAACATACAGGAGCTATTTACATACTGTGCGTTAAATATTGAACACATTCTTATTTACATTGTCAGTTTGATTAAACTGCATCTGTCATTTGTCTACTAGATAGAAAATCCTGGTATCCTTACTTGAAAAATATGCTCATCATAAGTGGACAAATAGTGTTTCTTCCTAAATCATTTAGAGTCAGATTCTTACAGAGCCCAGTGCTGATGAAGTGAATGTTTGTAATCATCTTCAGATGTCTGTTCTTTTTTGGGAAAGATGTTGTTAAAGGAGAAAAAAAAAAGAAAAAAAAGAAAAAAAAGAAAAGACACAAAGCAGTTTTATATTCTGCCGAGGAAATAAAATTGATGGGCTCTCTGGCATGCTGTATCTAAAGAGTTGAAGAAATAGGGACAGCAGCAGTAGACTGATTTCAAAATGTATGTTAAATACTAATTTGTGTCAGGATATTTTATCTCCTCCTTCTTCTGCTCTACATAATCTTTTTTTCACAGCATGCTCACACAGCAGAAGATAATAATTAAGCTACTGTGCATTGTCTGTCACTGGCACACATTAGAAAATTGTGAAATAAGACTGAAGAATAGCCAAAATTAACTTTTATAAACTTAGCTTTTGCATTAGTTTTGTGTAAATTTAGGACACTTAAAAAGTGCTGTTTTCTTGAGGCTGGAGAGAGAACAGTAATTTTTCCATTACAAAGGATTCAGAAGTTTTGAAGACTGTTTTTTTCTTTTCTCAGCTTGAAAAAGGAATATTATTTTTTTTCTGTTCTGTGAAAAAGGAAATCTAATATTAAAAATATAAAAATATTTTTAATTTAGTCCATTTTGATCATTATAAAAATAAATTCTTTCTGATATGTTGAAAGAGCCAGAGACCCTCAACTAAAAAGTTTACGAGCTTTTATCCTCAGAACGTTTTAACATGCACTATTTTTAGCTCAAGCAGACTGTCCCAAGAGGTAGATGTTAGAATTCTTGGGATTCCCAGCTAGGCTGTTTTGTTTGTTTTTTTGTTTGTTTGCTTTTTCTGGAAAAATATCCCAGAATAATAAACCATGGAAATCCAGGGAGGAAACAAACAAAGTCTGCTTGAGAAGAGATGAAATAGGATAATTAGCTTGTTGATCTCACCCAAGAAGGGTCTTGCCAACATTCCCCAACATTCATGGTTGGAAGCCAAATCTGTCTGGGGAAGAGGAGCATTATCCTTCCAGGAAGGCCGTGGGCAAGCTAAAGGTTTGACACTTCTTCTGCTGGTGGTCAAAGTGATCCTAGGGTGTCCTTTACGGCACATCCCAATATGTGGAGCCCATTGCCAGGTGCATCTCAGTATTTAAAGCCCATAACCAAGATTCTTCAGTGACCCATCATGTTCACAGGGTTTGTTTTGAATTATGGTTGAAATTCAGCCGTCTATAAATAACATATTTCAACAAATTAAAATGTAAATTAAACAATGTATTTTTCTAGTTTCCTCTGCAAATTCTACCTTTTCTCCATCTTTCCATTGTAATCTACAATAGTGTTATATATTACACAATTACACTATCTACAATAGTGTTGTAGATTACTGCTAAAAAGTCTGTTTAAATAATTTTTAATTCATATAGCACAAAAATGAAGTCAACAGTCTTCACTGCTGACTTAGTCCAGTATTTGAGCACCTCCATGTATGTATTTAAAGCAGATCTGTAAGTAAGGAATCCACTTTTGATTTCACAGACAAAAAAAATGAGGCACAAAAGATAACATGCTCATGCTCATATAGATCTTACTGATACTGAAAATTAATTCACACTGAGGAGGAATCTTAGTTTCCTATTGCTTAACTAATAACCTCACCAGTAAGCCATTCTCACTTTGTAATGCTGCAGAAAAATTCTAGGATTAATGCCACTGTGCCGTGAGTGTTCAGAAACCCTGGGTTACATTTTCAAATGGCTTTTGTAGTTTGGACATGTCTTGCCATTTCTGAAAAAAAAAAAAAAAAAGACCACTCTATGACCACTTCAGGACATTATACATTATTTTGTAAAGTCGTTTTGCAATCCCTCAAAACCAGAAGGAAAGGTTGACATCTAGAATTTCAAAATGAAACAAGCCTTTGAAAAGAAAATTTGAACCTTGGGATTAGCTTGGCATTGTGTATGCTCTTCCTGGTTTTGAGGTTGATAGATATTTGCTTATGTTTGGTGCTTAGTACTGGAGAAGACAGTGTGAAGAGAAAGGGCTGTCCTAGGGTATTGTGTCCTAGGGTATTGTCCTAGGTTTAGGCTGTCCTAGGGTATTGTGAAGCAATGGGTATTGATGGCATTTTAAGCTGTTATAATACCAAGTTGTGAAAGATTTATCTGGGCCTTGATTTTAGTTAATGAGTACTGAAGCATCTTCTTTTGTTTCTCCTTTTCTCTTCATAGATAATTTATAAGTATTATAGATAATTACCAAACAAGATGCCAAACTTATTGTCTGCATTCATTGTTTCATAATTATATACGAAAGCTAAACTCATGGTTACAGATTGCAATACTCTGTTATCAGCACAACAAAACACAGGAGGAAAATTTATAGCATGCATGGTGTTACAAATTGCCTACACATGAAAGGAAGTAGAAATAGCTTGTAGTCAGACTAGTTATCAAGTGCATAGCTATTCTTTCATAGCTAGATTCTCATACACTATCATTCAAAGCTACCATCCACTAGTGCATTAGTCACCTTCACAATTGTCGTATACTCTTCACTCTCCTGAGAAAGAAAAGTATGAGCAGTGCATGTTTTGTTTCTGTATTTTAATTGTTTTAGGGAAAGAATCTGCAACAGATGCAAAAACATGTGAATTCATCTTTCTCCAACTATTCTTGGAAAATAAACTATCATGTTTATACAATACAGGACAGGCTTGGCAACTGTTACATGGATGGTGCCTTACCACAGACCATGCAGTGCCTCAATGTATTAATGACCTAAACTCCATCCAGCAGTGCCCTTGGAAAACTTCTGTTCCTAGCAAATGGTGAATCAGAAATACTCTCAAAACAAATCTGTTGCAGATTAACTTAATTATCTAAAGCTTCTAGGAGCTTGGGGATTTGCAGTGAAGTACTTACAAAAGCTGAAAAACAAGAACTAAGACAAATTGAACACATCTTCCCATTTTGCCAATCAAAAAGTCTTGGTCATTCAAGTCTCACATGTGTATGGTTAGCAAGAACATTAAGATAATATATATTGCTTGTTGACATAGTGATTTATTTTTTATCATAGTGAATAAAATTCCGAGGGTCAAATCCTGGTTCCCTGAAGTCAGGGAGAGTTTTTATATTTAATTTAATAATCATAAGCATTCCCCTCTAGCCTCTACATCATTGCTCATAGTGTTCCATTCAATGTCTATGTTATTTGCACTGCATTTAGCAATAGGACTTTTCCTGTTTCCTTAAGAAACAAAAATATGTACTGATATCAAGTAAATTCCCAAGTATCTATGTCACAAGTTTATCTTGTCTAAGTCTACATTTGTGCTATAACTCATTGCCTCTCTCTACCCAACCAATGATGACCAGAGAACTAGTCCAATCAAGTTGGAGCTCCATCTTATGCACAATGTCGACACACTATGGAACAACTTACCAATTAAAATCAGTTCCATGGATGGGGATCACACCTGGCACAGGGAAGGTAAATAAGGAGTTGTATATCCCTTACTTCTAGTGTAATTAGAAACAGTATAATGACAAAGAGAAGAGAAGAAGCATTCATGTAGCCATCTGGGATGTGCAGCTGAAAGGATTTCTCAATTTAACAGGTACCTACCACCTGATATGATACAATCACTTTGTTGTTTTTTTTTGTTTGTTTGTATTTTGTTTTTTGTTTTTCCCCCGTGAGAACACTGAAATTGCCATACTGTATAATCTGTCTCAATAACTATCTTGCCTCAAAAGTATTGGTCCCTGAAAATAAGTCCAAAAAATCCTGCAAGATCAGATTATCATGTGCTGATAACTCCTGTGAAATTGTGGCTAAATAGCTCCAAATAAAAGTGGTTAAAAAAAAAGAACCCAGAATTTAGGGGAGTGAAGGCAAGAAAATTATTAGGGAGAGGTATTTGAAATAAACTTTCTGTTTTAATATTTCACACTATAACCTACAGTTATGTAAAATCATGGGGCAGAGAGGCAGGTTAACCTACAGGAAAATACCTATAACCGGTGGTTTGGAGAATGCTGTGTTGGGTAAATTGGACCATCTGAGGATTTTCTGTATTGTGGAGGGGACTAACATAACGTGGAGTGGAGTAACGTTTTTCTCTTAACAATGTTTCATGGAAGGAAAAGAAGGTTTGGGAATATGTGCATTTGCTAAATTGCCTTCTATCATGCACTTTAATTCTCACGGTATTTATCTAACAGTCATGCCCTATCTTTGTGAATGACAAAGGCCATTAATCTAATAACCATAACAATTCATTACCATAATTAAGGAGACTATTTAATATGTCAACATCTACATTTCCTAATAGATCTAATTAACATAGTATTTTGCATTCCTTGAAAAGTTACAATATCCCTCCAGCATGAAGTAGTTGACCTGACCAAAAGATGGAGAAGGATCTCCTGATATTAATTTTTGAATAGTCAAAAAAGTAACCTTAGTAATCCATTCCATCCCTCACTACTCATCCCTTAGTATTACTCATCTCCTCTGTTTTATACCATTCTTTTGGAACAATGGGAACAAGAAATCAGCTCTCTAGTCTGGAGAGTAGCTCTCATCCACTAGGATTTGTACATTTCATGGAAATCTGTCATACTCTTCCTTCTAAATATCAAGTGGCACAGCTTTACCTGATCATTATAAATTTTCATATGTAGAATATCCCAGTGAAAAATCAGTTTGTCATATCTCTTCGATATGACACACCAAACTCTTACTAATCATGAGGATCCTCCATGAACCTCCTGTTCCTATAGTTAAGATTCAACTTCTACCTTAATATTTATGAATATGTACACATACTAATATACATGTATTATGTTTATGTGTTTGTGTAGTTTATGTCACCCCTGAGCATGAAGTAAGACTTAAAAACAGGCACAAGAATAAATCTTTAGGTGTGTAAAATCCAAAGTCAAAACATGTTTATTTATTTTAAACAAATGTGTTAATATAAGCAATCTCCTGATTTTGACACTGAAGTACTTTAAGTGAAGTATATTGAGCTCTCTGAATATGTCTGCACTGTCCTCTTCTTGAAGTGGGACAAGAACATTTCCAAAATCCTCTGTACTACCAAAAAGCCTCGCCTGCACCTGCCTTACTCCTTTGTCCAAACACCTGACCGTATTTTTATTTCACAACTCTTAGGGCTGATTCTCATCTGTAAATGAAAGGTGTCTATAATAAAAAACACTTTGCATTTCTATAGTGCTGCCCATCTGGTGATTTCAAAATGCAGCAAAACATTAATTAAGCCCCAGAAGTTGTTGGGGGAAAATGAAGCTAAATATATTTCCTTAGAAATGAACATTTCCTTTATTTCAGTCAGATGTGGATGGGTCTACTTGGGCTAATATTTTAGACAATTTTTCCCTGCATTCCTTTCTTGGGTAAACTCTTTTTAGTCTATGTAAAAGCATCAGTTAGTACGGAAATGCATAAGAGAAACATTAACAGCAGAAGGAGAGAATCAATCTTCTTTCTTACAGAAGGGCGACTTCCCAAATGCCTCCTTCACAACTCCAGTTTTATTGGCTCCATCTAAGTCCTTTTACTTTTATAGACTGGTTAGAAACATGTCTGACCTTCACCTTTGTCATCTATTGAAAGAAAATGCTTTATGTATTCACAGTACTAAAGAAGAAAACAAGAAAGTCATAAACCTCATACAAGCCAGTCTAACCCATGTTTCATCCAGAAGGTTTATAGCATGAGCGGCCCATCCAAAGCAAGTGTCCCATGCCCATGTAAGTCTGCAATCTGTTAAAATTCAAATTCTCTTTTCTTTGAAACTGAAACTGTAGCTATTTGGAATTATTACTTAAATGGCTTAGAAGTGTTTATAAAAATGATTGACTGCTTGTAAAGGCAGTCATTAAGTCAGGGCTGATATATAGCCTCCAGCAAAAGACAGTTCAAATGTCATATCCATAGGGGAAGAAATAAGATCAAAATGACTGGAATTGTTCAACTCCCCAACAAACACAGTCTCTGTCCAGAAAATAAGTTCTTCTCAAGTACAGTGCTCAAAATATTTGCACCCACTTGGTTAGTATCTATGACTTCCAAGTGTCATACCCAGGATTTAGGGAAGTGCTTTTTTTTTTTTTCCCCCTTTTGTAAACCTAAGCCAAGTTTTCTCAACTTGAGCCAAAAAATTGCCTGAAAACCTGCACTAGCACTCTTACAAAATGGTCTTGAGAGGACATCAGCAAAATGTTTAGGAATATCACAGAAGCTTCAGGTCACCTCTATTATGTCAATTTATGCCAATTCACCAAGAAACACTGCACACAATGGCATCTATGCTCTGCTCAGTCAGTTAGGAGATAAGACATTGGCTGGGATACTAAAGGTGATCCTTGGGCTGATTGACAGAAATCACACAGGTTTAGTTCAGGGACTCCAGACAACTTTAAGTGACAGAAATGCTCTCAATATTATCCACTCATCACAGTACTTTAAAGAACTGCAACTGTTTTGCTCCATAGACAAGAGGAGAACTTAAAGCTGTCTGTGATGTCTGTGATGAATACATAGGGATTTTGAAAATAAGCACTAAAAATTAGTTCAATTTAAAAGAAAAAAAAAAAAAAGGAAATTTAAGATGCTGGATGGTAATGGAATCATACAGAACAACAAAAGCAGTTAACCTTGGTTCTCAATCATTCTGTTTAAATAAGAATCAGTGGTAAGACAATGCTTAAAATTTAGAACATAAAGAAATAAAAGCAGGGGTATTTCAGGGAATGGAAGAGATTATAACAAGTGTTTATTACCTTTCTTTTTATATGCCTGAAACTGAAAAGGATTGGGGAAGGAGTAAAGATAGAAAGTTGTTATGAAGTTACATAATACCAGTACTAGGAGACAAAAGGAAGCTGTGGTACCTTTGAAAATATTCAGGTTTAAAGGTAATCTTTTTGCAAGCCTCGCTTCTTCTGTTTGTGTGAAGTGAACATTGAGTTTTCCCTTCCACTAGTCTACTTATTAGTTTGTCCTGCTTTAGAATTATTATTATTATTATTATTATTATTATTTTCTGAGATGTACATAAGGACATAGTTTGTCTAAAAGAAAGACAAACACAGGGATGGTGGAGCCCACATATTTTGAAGCAGCTAATGGACATGATCTGAGAAAAATGGGGGTGTAGTATGTAAGGTGCCACATCAGTAGAAATCTCAATGTGTAAATGGAGGGATCTGCTTCAAACCCAGGATCTTTTATCCATGCCTGTATGTTATGATACAGCGTGCATCACTGGGAGAGCTGTGCTTTATAGCTTTGTGAGTTGCTCAGACGAATAATGACAATTCACCCTTGAGATCTTGTCTTGGATGAGTCATTCAGCTCTTTCTCCTCATTTGCCTGTACAGAGCAAGGTGTTTTCTTTCTTTGTGTCCATTGCCCTCAGGGTTTGCTCTGTAAATGTGTGTCATGCACACTTGATAATCTACTTATGTCTTTATCTAAAGCCTCCGCTCAGCACATCAGAGCTCACTGCAGGGAAGAGGTTAGAACCTGTCTTTGCATATCTCCACTGAGTCATGGATTTTCTTCTTCACCCAGGCTGACCAGTTTGTGTCTGCTTTTCTTTCCAGTCAACCATCTCCATCCACAAGTCACTGCAGCTTTTCCAAACATGTCCTAGCCTGGTGAAACAGAGATTTGCTATGGGCCTGTTGCTCTGTCATGTTCCTGGGTTCATGATACAAGTAAGCTCATGAAAACAACTGAGCTGATAAGATGTCTGAACTGGACGTGGATAATCATCTGAGCTCCCCCGTGCAGGAAACACTGGAACACGTGTGTTCTGTAGGCCTGTAGGTCAGCAGAGGTAACAGCTTCCCCCAAAATTTGGTGCATTAGCTGTTTGAGAAGAGCAGAGACAAATCTCAGTGAGGAGAAAATTTCCACTAACAAGGTCACTAGACTTGTCACTGTCAAAATGTATGATAGATATGTCACTGTTTCCCCAGAATAACAGAAAAGACTCAAAAAAAAAAACCAAACCAAACCAAACCAAGCCAAAACAACAACAGCAACAACAACAACAACAACAACAACAACAACAACAACAACAACAACAAACCTTTGAGATCCCTTCAGAATTTTTATTTTTTTAAGGAATGACTCATAGGAAAGAGGGATGATACAAACTTATGAATTTCATATGGTTTACTAGATTCACTCTACCTTAAAGCACAGTGAGTCTAGTGCAGACAAGATGCCTGATGGAGGCGAGGGAGAGAATGAGAGACAAAATTAAAAAGTCCTTCTCTCTTTGAACTGGCGATAGTTTGGCAGCAGAATGAATTTTCAAGGCAACTTCCGTGAAGAAGGACTTGAAACTGCCTTTTTATTGTTATGAGAGCAGATGTTCTCTAGAAGCTAGAGTGAACTATTTGATCTGCCAAATCCTCTGAAGGTCATCATTGCTCCTTCCCGTCTTTACAGTCCCATGTTAGAGATCAGGGATAATTGAAGGTCATGGGGAATGTACAGGGTTCTGGAATTATCAAGTAAGCAATTTCATTATACAGGAATAATTTTAAAAATACCTAGATTTTGTTGAAAAGAGAAGAAAAGAGAAGAAAAGAGAAGAAAAGAGAAGAGAAGGCAAGGCAAGGAGGAAAGGAAAGGAAAGGAAAGGAAAGGAAAGGAAAGGAAAGGAAAGGAAAGGAAAGGAAAGGAAAGGAAAGGAAAGGAAAGGAAAGGAAAGGAAAGAAAAGAAAAGAAAAGAAAAGAAAAGAAAAGAAAAGAAAAGAAAAGAAAAGAAAAGAAAAGAAAAGAAAAGAAAAGAAAAGGCACACCATTACTTGGTATTTTTCTGTTAATTTTTCTATATGAAGATGAACATTGAGATGCAGTATTGCCATTCCATGAGTCAGACCGTACAAAAAGGTTTAAAAAGGAAGAAAGATATAATCTGTTTAGAGATCTCTGGCCTTGTTGCTGAATCCTCCCTGCCAAGAAAAAAATATATATAATTAGAAGACTGATGACTGTCACCTATTGATAGCAAAGTTATTTTAGCCTACTAAAGGAGCTTTTACTTGAAGATTCAAGTGATATTAGAATATGCTTATCTGTGTAAAAGGCTTCCTTTTAGTGCACAGCCCTCCTACACATTTCTCTGTAGTCTCATACATTAATATTATTGAATGCTGGCTCAGGAGAGCTGCCCCTGTTAATGTTAGACTACTCTCCTTCAAGGGCAGGGATTTACAATCCAAGGGATTATGCATATGAGAAAATGGTTGAGATTAAGACAATACACATCAATGAAGAGGAAGGAGCAAAAGAAAGTGAACCCATGGAGGAATGGATGAAGAACAAAAGAAAGTCAATACACGTAGGAATGCATGAAAGAAAGACTTTTTGAGTTCCTGTCTCTTTCTGTTTTCTCTTTTCCCCCTTCCTGTATGTGAAACTCCTCTGTAGTCCATGGACCTGAATAATTTGTACCACTGAAAGCCAAATGCAAATTTTTTAGAGAAAGTCAGAGATTTTTTGTGAACATCTTTTTTACAATTCTCTGTTTACTTCTGTTAAGTAGTAATCCATCAAATCAAGTTCATCCAATATTTGTTTTAAAACTCTCTTATTTTTGCATTAATCTGGGGTAATCGAATCTTTCTTCATTAAGTTGTGAGTTTCTATATGCACGGAGATCAAGTCAGTTATATAGCTGGTTTAATGTTCACAGGATAGGCAAAGGCTCTGTCCATTTTAAGGTAAAGTTAGAGCATCTCTTGAAGGAAACCACAAACAGAATTAAATGCAAATTGTGTGATTTCTTTCCACTCTAGTAAAAATACATATATATCTCAGTTTCTACCACTGATTAGGTCAGCAAACATCTGCCTCTGTTTTATAGGTTGCATTGCTAGATGTCAGTACTAGGCAAGAATGAGACATAAAGGAGAACACTAGTTTTTCTGATTAAACTTCATTGTTAAATTATTTATGAAATATCTTAGAACTTGTAATGATTATCCTTTTCATTTCTACCTCACAGGGAACTTTGCACACTCTTTAAGAGGTTCCCTTTTGTTCTAAGATCATTTCATAAGTGCACATGACTTGGCATCATCATATTGTCTAATTGCTGCAAAAAATTTTTCCAGTCTGTTTGTACCTTCCTGTCAAGAAGACAAGCTGTTTTATTCCTTTGCTCTTTGAGGATATTGTAACATGAAGAGAAGAACACCAGGCACAAAGAGACAGAATTATGTTACAAATTCTCAGAGGAAAATATATTTTCTCAAAGTTCTTGGCACAGAACTTTGCAGAATGACCTAGTTGGTAAGTGGCAAGAGACAAAAAGTTAAGTAGCATGCTATAAACAAAATCCTACCCTAAGGAACAATGAACTGCATAATAACAACAACAACAACAACAACAACAACAACAACAACAATAATAATAATAACAATAATAAATAAACAAAACCCTGCATTGATCACTTAGGCATTATCCCCTTCACCATAATTCTCATGTCTTTTATGCATATATATTTAAAATATTGAATATCTGAATTCATTATCCAATATCCAGTATAGGATTACAATCCACAATCTTGTTTGCTTGTTTTATGTTTGCATACTCCCCAACACAGGAGCATCCTGATCTAGAACCAACCTTCCTAACATATAAAAAACTCATAGTACTAATAACATATGCCTTATAAAGTATTAAAAATGCACTTTTCCATAAATAATTTATATACCTGCAGTCATATAGATATATTCTAAATAATATTAGTGTTTTCATGGTACCTGTTACCATAAATTTATTGCTGAATTGTAATTTGACTTCTGCAATGAGACTGTGCCTAAAATTGTCTCCAAAAATACTCTGCAGGCTGGCTGAAAATGTATTTTTAAAATAGCTTTTAAAATAAAAATGTATTTGTGCTAATTACTCTGTAGGCAATGGATAAGTGGGGAAAATGCAGAATTTCATATATTTCTCTTTTAAATACCTTTTTACAATGAGAAGCATCGGGGCTTTGCTCTCCAATATTTGTAAAAGTCAGTTTAAAAAGAAAATCAAATGCAAGTTGTTGATAGAGTGACAAAAATAAAGGTTACTTTATTGAATGTGAAACATTCAGAAAAGGCTCAGAGATGCAGCTTGTCCTACATTCCTCCTGGCAAAACTAATAATTTGAAGAATGCTGGGGCATAACCAAGGCTTAAAAAACTCTCGTAGATGAGATGGACAATAAGAAAAATAGACTTCCAAAGATCCAAAAGGCATTGGGGTACGTGTCTCCCAGTGACATTCAGTAAGAATTTTCTTGTAGCTTTCCTTAGAGACTTTGGAAATCTATGCTGTAATAAGTATTTGATAACTGCAGAGAACATTTATTGTCCTTGATCTCTGTCTTACAGTTTTAGTGATGCCAGTGGGCATAGTCTGAATGTATAGGACGAGTCTTCCAAACAAAGCTGCTCTGTCCTGTCTGAATCATTCAGTGATCACCAGACGTTGCTTTCAGCCACCTATCCAATTGATCCAATAGCCTTTATGATACCAGATGTTCTTAGGCATAACTCTAAACACACATCAAACTGTATCAATTTACAAGGAGGATCTGCCTCTAAGTAAGTTTCTGTTTTAACCAGAACCTTTATTTCTAATGTTCATGAGCATATTTCAGTCCACATATATTTATATATTTCATATGCACATTTGGGTATATATTTAGGACATTTACTGTCAGTTATCTCCTGGCATACCTGGGTTATGTCTAGCCTAGAAAATGGTCCCTGGGAGCTGCCTTGTTATTGTTCATGTTTTTAAACTCTTAGTCCAGTCTTGTTGCTTTTCTGGCTATTACACTCGGCAAACCAGTGCCCATGCATAGTTCAGGGATTAGCACATGCCAGCACAGTCATCTTCTACTCCTGTAAAATGACCCTTTGACATGACACTAGTAAAAATTCATCTATCTTTAACAGTTGAAGTAACAAGGAAAGTCTATATTTTTCTATTCCTGTTAAAAAGCTTACAGAAGCAGTGTTTATATAAAAGAAATTGTCACGTTCTTCCCCACTGTTTTGCTGTTCATCTTAGATTAGATGGGTTCTGCTCTCAGATGGAAAAGAGACAAGGTCTTCTGGTCAGTAAATATCAGACATAGCAGATGCAGTCAGGTCCTTTGGATGTTACTGTGTGAATTAGCCGACTGTACAAAGAACCTATTGTACGTATGCTCAAACTGTACATCCATTTTGATCTGAAGAGTGGAATAACTATGTATAACAGAGACACCACCGAATGGATTTCTATCAAAGATAACACTTGCTCTCTTTTGTTTTAAATGGAAGTCTATGCAGGTGAAAAGCTAATTCTCTCACAGAACATATAATTCAAACTAATACTGAGAGAAGGAGAATAATGACCAAATTCCGCAATGGTGTTTAAGTATCTAACCATGGATAGATAAGCCTCATGGAACTGACTGACACTAAACTCCTGGAGGTCACCAAGAAAGTCAATGGTAGAACAAAACATTGACAAAAGACTGAATGGGTAAATTCAGTCAAGAAAAAAATTTTCTTCATTCCACTTTTGATATCAAGATTGTTCCTGAGGTCTACAAAATCACATAGAGGATTAAGAGCCAAAGAAAATCATTCATTTCTTCTGCTGAAAATAATAAGAATTCTTTATTTTGATTGGGGAGCAACCATTTGAAAACATAAACCCAGAAAATACTAGAAAAGATATCTGACATAACAGGATTTCATCAGGTAATATGCCAAAGGACATGATAACTGCAGGAAACATATTTCAGTGATTTCCGGTGTCATCATTGCCTTTTTGACATGTATTTATTTTTGGAAGGAAGAAGGCAAGCAAAAAAAAAATCTCTTTTTTTTTACTGAAAGTCTTATTGTTAATTTTAATGCTATTTAAAGTGACAGACTAAAAGCAATTGTTTTAGCAGACACAGAGGTGGTCTAGCAGTTTATTGGAAGAAACATTCACATGACTGTGAGTCTCTTTAAGTCAGATTCATTTCCACCTTTACCAATTCAACCTTGGATTCCTTCTGAAAGTCTCATATTGTTCATTATTTTGAAATGTAGACTGGTACAGTAATGCATTCTGAGACCATCATTATCAGAAACAGCATAAATGTGTGAGATATTGCATATTCTAACTCAGTGTTTGTAAAAAGTTGGTAACTGCTGTTGAATAACCATGCTCATAGGAGGTACAGCCATTTCAAGATGGGGTCTGTAACAAACAGTAAACATGTTTAATCCACCATTTCTTGCTTTTTGTGTTTAGTCCAGCATTTCTTGCTTTTTGTTCACATATTTGTTGTATAAGGATGAAACAGAATTGATGTGGAATTTCTTGGCTAAAGGAGTTTGTTCTTTCCTGGGATAGTTTGGAGGCAAGGAACCAAATCTTTCCTGGAGAGAAACTTCCAGATACAAAGATATGGCAGGGCAGCAAAGAAAATCAGAAAGTCTCCTCTAAACTCAGAAGTCTGCAGTTTGCTAGAGCAGTCAGGGGCAAACACATAGGTCATCTACGGTCTCTGGGATGATGGGGAAAAAAAGTCTTAGATATCAGAAGGCATCATGTAGAGTTGGCTGCAACACAAAGCCACAGTTTTGAGGGAAAATCGCACCTGGTAAAAGGAAATCCCTTTGGACACACTGGGAAGGGGAAGATTGATTTATAACCAGCTTTTGTTTTGCTTTGTTTATTTTTATTTTTTTAATTTTCATTCTGTCTTTTCCATTCATGGACAGTTTTAAATATTCTAGATATAGGCTAATAAATCTAGCTTTTTAAGTGTTAGTAGCCTGTCTGTATTCTCTCTAGTAAAGTCACTATAAGGAAACGACCTAGACAAATCTTTGCCATCTTTTACAAGTATGTGTTTATGTGATCATAAGCATATATGAGTCTTCTGGACAAAAGCAGTAGGTTAGACACTCAATACCTAGAGGAAGTTTTTAAAACATGTCTTGAATTTGAGAATGGCTCAGCTGAGCCAGTCACCGAGACTACCTACTACAAGAGTCACCGACTACCTACTGTCAGTGTTAAACTTCAGTACATATCTCTCTTTTACAAAACTGAAAATATCTATAACTTTCCTAATGGTAAGGATAGAGAGGCACTACAATAAATTACCAAAGGCATTTGTAGAGCTTCTATCATACAAGATTTTAAAAACATATTAGACAAGTGCCTGTCAAGAATAGTTTTGATATAAATGACTCTGCTTTGGGCAAAGAAAGGACTATATGACATCCCAGGGTGCTGCTCCCTCCCGCTTCTTATTACCAGTTATTCTGAAAGAGGGACACACATCCATATGCAGATGCTTCTTCAGAATACTTTTTCTTAGTATGAATTATGTAGAAAAAGCCATGCAATCTAAAATAGCTGAAATAAGAAAGTTGAACATAAGCTGTTTATCATTTAGCTTATTCAAACCTCCAAGATACAAATAAGACAAAAAGACCCATGGATAATTAACCTTCAGGAAAGCATAAAAAAGGCCAAGGACAAAATTACTGAAAATGCACAGGATTCTTAATTCCTCCAGGTCAATATGTATCATTCTACAGCTTTCCCAAACCTCATTAAGAGGATGAAATACATGATGCAATATTTAGAGGAGTCCTGATTCCATAAAATATCCTATTGTCTCTCTAGCTTAGTCTTATCACCTCATATGCAACTATTAAAAATTAAAAATCCTGTGGGTGCACTCCCCCCTCCCATATGCATATTGTTTTCACAGAGCTCTCCCATAATCTCTGAACTCTTTTGGTATCAGCCCCATGACAGATAACCAGTTTCCACAGAGATTTCTTCTTAGCTAAGATCATAGAGCTTAAGTTTGTCATATCCTACATAACTAAGCCTTCCAGCTAAAGTATATTTATAAAGCTTGAGGCAGATTAGATCCTTTCTTGTATTGTCAACAGACTCATTAAACATGATCTTCTATTTCTTTTGCAGGGGAAGACTGGGAGGTCACACGTGATGTACTTTGTCCTTAAAAATAATCATGCTATCTTTTTAACATTAAAGTATGAAGGATAGTTTTTATTTTATATATAGCTTCAAACAAAGACTATGACAAAACTTCTTGATAAATAGCTATAATTAAAAGAAGAAAGTCAAAAAGGAGGTCACAAAGCAAAGGTCAAAATGAAAGGACAGCTTCAGGAGGAATAGAAACCAGGGACTTTTTGTAAAGAAGTTGCTGGCTTGGAGGCAGGAGATTTTAGTTCCATTTCTGTCTCTATAGCTGACCAGATATGTTTATTAGAAACCTCAGCTGGCTCCTTCCTCTCCTCAGCATAGATCTCAGCAGCATGTCACCCACCTCCTGGGTGAATAATGGTCACTCTCTGCTAAGCAGAATATGAAATTCACAGCTATCGAGGCACTACCATTCACCAGGGCAAAACTCAGTGGTGAAATCCAAGGTTGGCTTGTCCTAGAGCATTCCTGTATTAATATTTCTGTGTCTCTTTGAGCTTCTGGCAATTCTCAGTTCAGGGTGCCTACATGGTCTCTTAACAGGGTTACCTGGAAATTTGTCATCTGGGTTTTTCTGACTTCTGTGCTGCACCTCTATATATAGATATTTATAGCTAGAGACTTATATTTGAGCTAGGTGTCTGTGTTCCTGCCACAGTCCCTAGAGATCTAGTCAATGCAGTCTGGCAAACTACTCAGTTCACTGTACAGTTGGGATATACATTTAATTAGTCATAATATGTGATCACAGATCCACAGACAAGAGGAAAAATACCCATCAATGCCAGAGTGTCCAAATGGGGCTGTGGAACCCACCATCCAATCTTCAAGCTGTTGTTCCAGTAATCAATCAGGTCACATATCTCGAAAACACTCTCCATCTCATCTACAGCAAACCCTGGATGCTATGCACTGTTCTTTTATTTTTATTTTTTTTCCTTTCAAACTCCCCAACCAGTTTAAAGCATATATTCCATTTAC
Source organism: Anseranas semipalmata (assembly GCA_013399115.1). Lineage (NCBI taxonomy): Eukaryota > Metazoa > Chordata > Aves > Anseriformes > Anseranatidae > Anseranas > Anseranas semipalmata. The sequence goes on from VXAA01003464.1 coordinate 26,803, forward strand.
AAAAAAATGGTCGGCATTTGCTTACTGTCTGTTTGGAATAATTTTGTGCCTTTATCAGGTTTATGAAGAGACAGAAAATCCAACCAGATTCATGCATCTTGCACCGTACAACAGCAGGAAGATGGCATTTTTATCTCCAATGCTATTTTCATTGAAGCATGGACTAAACCTATTTACATATGCCCACAAATGTCCATCAATCTCTTTACAATAAAACCCTGTTAAACCCTGTAATTTTCTCCTTTGTCTGTAAGCATTTTTTTTTCCTCTTTCAAATATAATTTCAATATATCAAACACCATCTTGTTATACCTTATTTAAATAGCTAACCCAGGATTTTCTTGCTCTTTTCACATGGGGAACATAAGTAATATATTTGCTTTAGCAAACCTGTATCTTTTTTTAAGTAACCTTAGACAAATAATATTATATAAATAACTTCCCTGCTTCCCCCTGCAGAACCTTAATAATTGCTTCCTCTTTTAACACCTTCTACAATCTGACAAATAGACCTTCTAAAAATGGCATGTTTCCCCCAGGTAAAAATGTGCTTTTCCTTCCTCTGAGGTCATAAATAAAAATATGAAAAACACTAATTTAAAATGATTCTTTTTCTAGCAACTATGAAGTTCAAATATTGAAAAGGTCTAAAGCTGAGAACAGACAAAATAAAAGGTGAATATTTCACCATATGAAAAAAAAATTATCTTTACAGCCTTTATATAAATTAGGGAGTCTGGTTTTCTGTCAGGTATAACATGAGTCAAATAATTTCAGGTAAAACCTTAGGTATCAAGTTGATTAATCTTGCTTGAGCTAGAACATAACTTTTATGACATATGCTATTGCCCATTGCATGATACACCAACTGAAAACTCTTCAAGACAGAGATCTCCCATCGCTTGGACAGGAGTTAGTTGAACCAAATCTTGAATAATGCCATACTTTCCTAGATGTTAAGACATACAAACACAAAACTCCTTAGGTTGTTCCAGGCTCCCTCATTGTCAAAAAAATTTACCTCATGTCTCCGTTCTGACTTTCATTAGCTTTGATTTACAGACACTGGACCTTTGTTGAGGAACAAGCTTTCTCTGTGCAGAGGTCAAAGTGTCTTATTATGGCATCTTTGTCCTTGATCCACACTACATAAAATACACAAGATATTCATATACCAAAAATTAGAGCTACGTAATTTTTTATACATCAAAATTGTGTCCATCTCTACATCTTTAAGTACAGAATAAAATTTTATTTAGTTTTGAAAATTAGACCTGACATTTCTAATGATGTCCAGTGCCTCCTTTGCTCTCCTATACAACCTTTTCACAGAAATGATGATGTATTTTAAAAATCATTGCTTGTGAAAGGATACCAGAAGACAGCCTACTGAGCACTGAGCATTTATTGGTATGGAATAAATCAATTCAATTCATCAGTATTGATGCAGGCAGCAGATAGAGAAATTCTAGGGCTTAAGTAGGCACCCCACCCCCTAAAAAAACTAGATGATCAAGTCTGTTTTTTTTTCTGGAAAAATTCTGTGAATGTAGGAATGGAATTTCATAAGATAATATTTGTTGTGGTCTCAGCAACTTGTGGTTGACTTGTATAAATCTTTAGGACTAGCATGCTATATCCAATTTCTAAGAATTCTGTCATCAGAGAATTTATGGCATTCTTTCTTCTCTTATTAAAACTTCATTGACCTAACTACTAAAAATGAGTATCTTATTTTCCATTTCAGTTTTTATAATATCAGGTTCCAGCCTCTTTTTCTGTCTGGTCTGTTTGCTTCTTGAACCAGGTATCATTTTTTCAGTGTAGAATGCATGCACAAACTAATTTGAGCAGTATTATGTGTAATAATTTCTTTTCTTCCTTAACCCTATACTTCCTAAACTACAAATATTAGAGGGTCCTCTATTCCAAAAATGTCAGAATATTTCTACAGCTACTGTTTTTGCCTAGGTAAAAATAAACATGTTGTGTGTCAGGTTTTTTCAACTCCAACTTCTTATTCAGAATTTTTTAGAGGTGCATATCCATGATTGATCAGCCTCCACACTGAGAACTACAAACCACCCTTGCTTCGCTGAACACTTAGCATATCTTCCATGTCAGTAGTCAGGGAAAATAATGCATCATTAATTGTCCTAAACCATACGGTTTGTTTTCCAGCTATTTTGAAAGAACAACAGTATCTTAATAAAACTGGACACTGTCATGGTGCATTTCTGATTTCTCCTTATGAAGAACACCATCATCTGGGATTTTGCTTGGTGTCTGGGATATTACTGCTAGACAACTTTTATAATTATTTCAAAATTCACCTAAGCTACCTTTCATTTGCAGTAATTTCAACCTGATTTGGGAAGAAACTGTGTCTACTTCTGGATAACATATGTGCATAGATCCCTTAGGATAGCTGCCTAAAGTAAACAGGTTCTGTTTGGCACACTACTCACAAATAGTGACATAAAATCTCTCTGAGAGACTGAGTGTTCTGTAAACACTATGAATTTTCGATTCTCAAGTCACTTTCTTTTTATATGGAAAAAAAAATAAAAAAGCTGTTTTAATCCACACCTGAAAGATAAATGCCACATAAGGGCTCAGTAAGATGTACTGACTCCAACCCACAGGAAAGAAAAAAAA
>VXAA01003464.1:37466-154980 GCA_013399115.1 Anseranas semipalmata
TTTGTTTTGTTTTGTTTTGTTTTGTTTTGTTTTGCTTTGTCTGGAAAAGAAACAGCATTTATCTCTGGAGGCCACACCAGGGAGATATTTCCAAAGTTTTAGTAACCTTGCAACCACTGGCCTCTGGGGTTCTAACACCCTGCCTGACGGACTGTGTCAGAAAAGTGAAATTATGCCTGGGATACATGGGCCTAAGAAATGACATATTGAACATAATGAAAATGAAATCCCAGGCCAAGGGAAGTCAATGAAAGATGTGTCATTAGGTCCAGGATTTTACGGTTCTCATCAACAACTTTATCTGCCACCTTGCACCATGTACATGCACATATTGCATGACTGTTACTTATGGTTATTTGGCCCTTCAGCTGGTTGTTGAAAGAAAACAGGCTACTTACAGCAGGGTTTGGTCTCATTTGATTACTTTGTTTTGTGTATAGGCAGATACAATTGCAGCATCTCAGAAATGGTGTGGAAAAATCAACATTCCACAAATATCATAAATGTCTTCAGAATCAGTAAACATACAGCAAGTTTTCCCCAAGATAGCTCATTCTGTGTGACTCTTCCATGTTTAAAACAAGTCAAGAAATATTTTAGAAATGGTAATAATTTCAAATACTAGACTATATGCAAATGTCAAGAGGACTTCCAAATCCATTCAATAGCCATTTAAGAGAAAACAAGTAAATGGAAAAACAAAGCCATACTGTTGTTTTTTCCACATTTCATTTCCCAAAGGAATCAAAGAAATTAAAAAGAAATTCAGCTAAAAACAAACAAACAAACAAACAAACAAACAAAAAACAAAACAAATAAACAAACAAACAAACAACAACAACAACAACAAAAGACCATTCCTATTGACATACTCGTTCATGAAAATATTTAATTTAGTCTTGGACTGGTCAAAAAACACAGAATCTAGACTGATGGAGAATATAGCCCCAGTGGCTCAAGTGCCTTCAGAAACTCTTCGATGAAGAGTTTCAGGGAATACTGTGCTTACACAGATTACTGTGTATTTTCAGAGACTGACCGAATATGAGTACTTAATTATCAGGTGTATATATGAAACAGTTTCAATGTGAACTCTTACTATTTATTGAAAAACAAGGAAAGAGGAAAGAAAGAAAGAAAGAAAGAAAGAAAGAAAGAAAGAAAGAAAGAAAGAAAGAAAGAAAGAAAGAAAGAAAGAAAGAAAGAAAGAAAGAAAAGCCATACCAAGGACCCTGCACCAATCGGTCTTACTCTTGATCAAAAGAAGCATTTTGCCTGTTGGCATTTGTGTATGTGTTTTTCCTCTACTTCACATTTTATAAGCTATCATTGTTTAATATTGCTTAATATGATTAAAACCACGCTGAAAATTGACTGGAAGGTCCAAAGGACATCATATGGACTGTGGAAAACATATTTACATAATATGAATGGTAATTATTTTGCAATCTGTGTCATTGTCTGTGCTTATTTATCTTTCTAGGATTAAGCTAAATGATGTAAATGAGTCAAAATCATTATAACTTCTAATGCCTACTCTGTAGCTCACTAACGTCCCATGTTTTATAAATGCATTCTTTGAAAAGAATTGCTCTGAGGAACCATACTTTCAGATAGCCTGCACCATGTAATATACACCTTCAGATAACTCGAGCAAAATCAGAGGCCGAAAGGATCTATTATGGAAGAGGGAGAAGTGTTTTCAGGCAAAAGAGGTTATTTAGGCAGAAGAGCGTATGGGAGAGATTCCTACTTAAAAAAACTTGTATATTTTGTTAAACTGAATTATATGGGTTTTTGTTTCTTTGTTTTGTTGTTGTTGTTTTTTTCCTACCTAACCTATAGTTTATGCCTGTGACCTCTGACACTAGCTAGTTCTGCCCTGTTCTCTTCACCACGTGTTGGTTCTTGCCCTGAATGTTAGACAGTGGCAAGTGGCTGCTGTTGCCTCCTGGTCTGGAACAAGTTGCCCAATCCATCACCCCAGAAAGTACCCACCCCAGCCCTCCTGGCACACAAGGAAGCCCAACCCTGACAGCAGGGTCAGAGCAATGGGTTCAGTTTACTGTCCTTATCCACCTTGGTCGTGAAGCATAGGGCTGCCCCCACAGGCATCTGTCAATGTCCACTGCACTGGATGAGCACTCTGCATTTCTTGGCTCTTCCTTTGGTACAGGTACCACCCTTATATCTACCTCTCTTTCTCCGTTCCAATCACTTCCCTAAAAAACAACCTGCCCCGAATCACTTTTCCCCATTGGTTTTGTGCCATCTGTAACGAAATTTATATTTCTGATACCATTGCCAGTGTAATCTTGACCTTGTATGATACTAATGACATGATTTCCTGTGTGCAAAGTATGACACCTAGGCATGCCTGTAAGGAATAGCAAGTTGCAGGGTCTCCATGGTTTCCCTCTATTTATTTGTGGAGTCTGAATGCTTACCCAAATCCCCATTCCTTTCCTGTGAGATCAGTCTCTCCTTCTCAGCACTTTCTGTAACTGTTATCAGCTCTTCATATTGTCATTTGTGTTATTTGCTATTTCTTATGCCAAACCCAGAAGTTTTCGATGTCCTGTTCAGTTAGCTTAAGTTCTGGCCAGGGCTCCCATAACAGTTTATCCCATAGGTAGACAGCATGGGCCTGAGCCAGAGAGTAATTTGAAGAGTCAGACTGTTGAGCTAGGTTTTGACACCCAATGAAAAAACAATTAGGGAACACAGAGTCAGGCCTTTATGTTTGCAATTTCTCTGGTTGCTGAGAAAATGTGCAAAAGCATTTGGTATTTGTTTCCTAAATGCCAAAGTCTTCATGCCCTAGTATTTTGTGTTGTCACAGACAGCTGAGAGAACATAGAAATGTTAATTATTAATTTAGTCCTGATCATCAGATGGAACATAGTGTCCTAACTAATTGAAATAATAATTTCAACTAACTGAAGAGAAATCAAGTAATGACAGCTAGGTATCCAACCACAGTCCAAAACTGGAAAACAAAGTAAGCAATTGTGGGTGGGAATCATTACTCAACATTGTGGTTAAATGCTGTTTATATACGTTCCACTGTCTTGACAGGATTTGGTTTTAGATAGCTTTTCTTCACTGATCCACTGATCTAACAGAAGGGCTGTCTTTTAATCAATCTAGATGTTATAGTAGCTCTGTAACATAGCTTTTTGAGTACACACTGATCAGCCAGTTCATCTGGTGGTTCACCGACTCCTTCCTGTTTCATAAATGATTTCTGTATCCTGGTCAGTTCATCTGGAAAATAGAGACAACATCTGTGTGCTTTGCAAAGTTGTTCAATGATGCTAACAAATTGTGTTGGAAGTGAAAATGGCTGTTAGTTAATTAACTTAGTAAAAAAAATGTTTTTATACCTTAATTCCACTTTGATCAATTGCCAAGATTTGGTTTCTCCCGTTTTTCTTCTTGAAATATTATGGCTGAGGATGTTATCCAACTGAATATCAACATCTCAATGCCATCCTTTATTGTTTTGAATCACTTTTTTCCAGAAATGTATTTGTTGTCTCTGTCCTGTGATTCAGAGGTGATGTTCTCTCTTATCATTGTCCCATATCTTATAACCTTCAATCCCTGTTCCTGCACTGCTGTTGGGAGTTATCTTCCTCATAGCTTTAGTCCTGTTATTGCGTAACATGTCTGTTTTCATCCTGTCATACAAAGGAATATTCTCTTTCCAGTCAACGCATTTCTTTTATTCAGGTATTTTACTCAGGTATTCCACTTAAAGTATTTTTTCAGATAATGTCAACTAAAAATTAATTTCATTTCAACGGGAAAATAATTATTTCAGATATGGTGGCTTGTCTATCCCAAGGAATAATACCAAATATCCTGCTAAGGAGCACTATTAACATTTACAGTATTATTGGGAAAGAGGAAAAGATATTTTATTGGGATTATTAGATATTTTATTACTTACAGGCTGTTATAGTATACAAATAGAATATTATGGAAGCTTCCAATTGTTTTATGCCTTTTTTGGGAATTTAAATTCCTGTGTTACTAATCTGAAAGTCTTCTAAGCCAAATGAACTGGCTATATTTGTGGTTTCAATTGCCTGATGTGGTTGCCTGAAGTTAAGAAGAAATGTTTACTGCAATATCCTTCAATCCTATATCTTATGCCTCAAAGTTAGTAAGTCACTTGAAATTTGGAGTGGAATCATTAATGTTGTTTTACATATATTTTAAGTAGCAACACCTTATTCCCTGAGCGCAGTTAGTGATAGTTCCTTTCATCAGCTTCTGAAACTCTTGCTAACTCACAGTTGTTTCTGCAAGAAACTGATGAAGGTGTGAAACATAAAGGAAAAAGGAAAGTTCTGACCTAGCATCTCCCAGAGATGAGAGAGGACATTCCTCCTCTAATTAAATGTATCCTCAGCCCATATGATGTAAACCAATTAATATTTTTTTCTCACTGACCAACTCCACACTTCTTACATGTTAAGGAGGCTTTGACATCCCCATCTAATTAATTTGTCTGTTTTTCCCCCAAAGCTCATTTTTATTTCATCTTGCTATTGACCTCCACTTCTGATCATCATGACCCTGGTGTCTTTATTCAAAATTAGTACTGAAAAAAAGAGGACAAAGTAGAAAAAACGGTGCAACAGGAAGACTAATTATTTAATATAACTGTACAATATCCAAACTTATTATACAAGTGTAATGCATTAATTAAATTCTTCAGCAAATGAAGAACCTATCTGTGTTAGGTCCAACACTTCTGTTACAGGATCTAAAGGTACAAAATACAAGCCGATGTACTTTAACAACTGATTCCATTTAAATTTGTGTGTACATAATGTTTCCAGATAACTCGACTTAAAAATCAAATCTAAAGTAAGCCAGCTCAAATTAATTTGCATCAATAAAACTGCATTCAGTTGCACCATGTATGAATACAAACCCAATTTCTCCAAAATTTTCTCTTATATTAAAAACATAAATTATTTACGGTGGGAAATACATTATCGGATTTGCTACATACTCTATTATAATGCAGGTTGTGGCTACATTCCCAGTTACACATAAATAGAGGTAATACATGTACTTTTCTCCACTGGGGCTTAGAAGCACATAGTAGCAGTAGTAGTAGTAGTAGTAGTAGTAGTAGTAGTAGTAATAATAATAATAGAGCTAGTCTGTCTCTAGCACGATCTGAAATTCATCAGAGTCTTCACTCTGTTTTCTCCTTTTTGAGTTTCAGGCCTTTTGTGTGGATTTTCATTTTTGTTTTTGTTTTCTGGTCCATAGTTTCCTGTTGGTGGGTCACACTATCTTCTCTACTGGTTTATTTATCACATATAATCAGAATTGGTAGCAGGTCTTTTTTCCTTCGAGTCTCTAACTAGAGTATTCAGCAACAGAAGAGCCTTCTCTGAGCTAAAGCATTGTTTATTTAACCAGTGAGAACAAAGTATATGCTGGAAAAAAAAAAAAGGGGGGGGCATTTCAAAACAACCAACAGTGTAAACATATGTCTATTTTACATAAACTCCTCTAGAAGATGTTACAGTCTGCTCAGCAGGCCTGTTTTGTTCGGACACCCTCAGGAGATTATTGAACATCAGTCTGGTTTCCTGCTACTGAACAGCCATTACTGAACTCTTGAGACTGTGCTCTTTTTAAACTGCTACAGCCCAGTCGATTTCTTTGTTTCCAGCTCTAGCTTGTCCAAACATTTGCTCTCAGCAACCCTCAAGCATTTAGAGAAAAGTAGCTTAAAATGAGTTTTGAGCCCCTCTGTTTTATTTTGATTTTTCTTGCCCTTGCTACCCATATAGGAAAAAACTAAGAGACACTTATAAATGGGCATACCAATGACTTAGCTGAGGTTAGTCCTAAACTTAGTCCAAGCCCGTAACCAGCCTCTGTGCTACCTCTTTTATATATTTGCTTATTTTAAAAATGGAAAAGATATTTGCTACTACTACTACTACTAGCAACAATAACAACAATACATGAGTACTTTATTACTGAGATCTAGACCCCAAAAATAGCTTAGATGATCCCCTGCTACTTCAGCTGCCTAAGACAAGTACCCTGGGACTGCAGAGATTCCGTAAGTGGAGTTTGTCTGTCTGACATTTGATTATTGTAATGTTTATGCTCCCATTATAATAAAGGAAACCAAGCCAGTATTTTTCTGTAAGGTCTAGAGAAAAATATACTAGCTTTGTGCATACATAGGCCCAGCTCTCACCTTGGAGATGGTGGGTTTCAGCCCAACCAGAATTTGTAAGTCCTCAGGAAAATCTTTTTGAGTCTTATTTGTGTCCCTGCACAAGGACATCACATATTCCAGTATTGAGCCTGGCACCACAACACATGGGAACGGAATATGCCCCCAAACACAGAACTTGTGCTGGAGTCTGGTGGGGAGTGGCATATGTCTCCATCTATCTCAGCATGGGCTAAGCATGAAGAGCAACACATAGGATAAAGCAAGAAGGCCATGATGCCATAGCTGGCCTGTGACCTCATTCTAAGGTGAGTGATGAGGATTTGTTGTATAACTCTGTTCCAACTCTACACTTTATGCTGAATACATTTTGTGACTCACAGCAAGTTCACTAAATATGGGCCAGAGTTATGGCATGTCCGTGCACCTACACAGTAGCCCTGAGGGGATTTCCCTGGCTATTCCCAAACTCAAAAAAAAACAGGCATGTAGGCAGCTGTGGCTTAGTGCCAAAGGGAGTCTACGTCATGACCGTTTTTCTGTTTCAGACATAAAACAATTAAATATTATCATCTTCTTAATATTAATTTGATAATGAATCATGTATTGTATTTTTTTGTGGTACAATATTGCTCTCTTAAATCTATTGCATCGTATGTGCACGCACACACACACATGCCCACATGCCTACCTCAAAATCTTCTATTGAGATCCCCACAAATTAAACAATTGTTATAGCTCCTGCAAGGCAGATGCATCAGACAGTCTAGCGTATTTTAAGCAGCACAAAGTGCCTATGTTAAGAAATCTGATTCTCATCTCTGTTGTTAATCTGAGGAATCATTTTCTAGACCATGCTGACTCCACTGGTCATATTTATAAAAGAGCGCAGCTAGGACAGTGTTCAGATGTAGGCACCAGTACTGTAGATAAAGTTAAAATCCCACTCCTAAAGGGAGTCCAAGTTCTACTTGGGTCCTTCTTGAATAAAATATATATTCAAGTTGCTGAGTGGACATCTGCCACATCTGCATCCTTTGTAATACATGTTATTCTTGCAAATATTTTTCAGCACAGATTTTACCACATACAGTTTTATTTCTTCCACACTGTAGATAAAGATATTCATTGGATTTCAGGATAACTATTTGAAAAATGAAAAGACTTTTCTCTATGACATAATTACATGAGAAGTCTATCAGATAGCCAGTCCATTATATATTAATATTTATTGCATTTCATATTTTTTCGCTAGCTGTTCTATATAACTAACACAGATGGACAAATTATTTTAGCAGCTTATCAGGTAGAACTTAATTAAAAGCCTTACTGAAGCTTTATCAACTAACATTTTCAACATGACCTTTTTCACAAAACTATGTTGATTTATAGAAATTAAATCAACATTCTACTATTACTTACCGAATCTTCTATAAAGTCTTTTTTTATACATATATGTGACTATTAGGTCAAGAAAAACAGCCTCCAATCACACAGCTCAACCTCTGTAACCTCTCTTTTATGTTAGCACAACATTAACATTCTTCTATTTTTCTGAAATATCTCATTACTTCAAGAATTATTAGCAATTATGATAGAAGACGAGAGTTCCCCTCAGTTAACTCTTTTAATGTTTCTTTTAGTGCAAATCACTATGCTGGCTGAAAAATATTTATGTCCTTAGCAGATGTTGATTTATACATCCTTTGGTTGCTAATAGAGCAGAAAGTAGTTCATCATCGTCTTGTAATATGTTTCATTTCCATGCAAACAGAAAATAGAAAAAAAAATCAAAACCTTTTGCCTTTTTATGTCACTAACGGTCTTATATTTCCACCTGGAAATGGATGTTCATTGTTTTAACCATGATTTTTTTTTAAGGTTTTTGAATGTCTTTGTTTTGCCCTAGTACAAGAAGGGGTAGTGCATTATCTTCCTAAAGGCTACCCATTAAACATCATTTTGTTTCCATTTCATTCAGTCCAGCTTTGACTCATGAGGTGATGTTATGCTTTCTAGTGACAGCAGTCTACCATGTCCCCTCTCTCAGGCTCTGTGGCAGCTGCAGCACAGCTCTCAAAACTCTTTCTGGTCATTCAACTTCATGGATGTAATTAACTGGTTCATCAAATCAAGAAAATAAACTATGAGATATGTAGCACGCACAAGAGTAGCTATACTTGAAAATGACCACTAATTTGTACCTCCGTGAGTCACCACATCTCTTGAAGCAAACTAATATTAAGGTCAAACAGGCACCAAACTGGTATGATTTGCATTTACATAATGAATATTCTGATTTTATACATCGTAACATGCTATAATTTATATATGTCTAACACAAGATGAAGAGAAATATAGAATTTTGTAGAAAGTACATTTTCCTTCCAAGCTGAAAAACTGCAGCAGAAGATTCAGGACCTACAGCTTCATCTTGTCCAGGTTATTTTGTTTTTACCTTTTAACAATCTGAAACTCTATATACTGCAAATAATAGCAGGGTACTTTGCATTGCTGTCTCAGGTAAGGTGATGCATTGGTTAATTAAGACTTTGCAGTCGGGCAACAACAGTTGAGCTCATGAGATTACCATATAAATACAATTTATGTGAGTTCAGTGACTCTTTGCAGTATAATTTTCAAGCCTACCTATGACATCTACCAGCTGCTATTCTCAGAATGTATCAACATTTAAATGTAAGATCACTGAGTTAGACTTGTAGCCTTGCTTTTATGCACATCTTATTTAGCTTCTTATGACTGTTGTGTGTTCCAACATAATCTGAGCGAATTATTTTTCAGTGACCTTTGTTAGCTTGTTCTGACTGAAACTGTGCCTCCTGGGAGTGATCAACCAAGTCACTGAATGTCCCCCAGTCAGTCTGATAAAAAGCTATTTGATCAGCGCTGAAACCATTTTCCTTCCATGCCTCTAAGGCCAAGGGTGGAGGAAGGGAAAAAAACAACAACAACAACAAAGTATTCAAATGCAGAATTAGCAGCTATGTACAATTCCCATCAAGATGAGTAAAGAAAGACATTGATTGAGACGTGTCTCCGGTTCATTAACATTGTTTGTCTTTGAAAAAGTTCTTGTCGGTCTGACAGATGAAGAGACATTGCTGAATGAAGAGAAAATGAAGATAACTGTGGTAAAAATAGAAAAAATAATGAAGGGCATGCTGTTAAAACTAATTGCATTAAGACTGATATCACTTAACAGAAGAATGTTACCTCATCTCCCAAAAATTCATGACTGCTCATACACCATGAGCTTCCTACGCTTTGCAGGCACTAATAAATGTTGCACAAATGTATGATTTCAGTATTCAATATTTTGGTAATCAAAACAGATTAGCAGTTCTCCTAGGTTACAGAACTCGTTCTCCATATGAGTGATGCTATGCAGCCTTGAAAACACTCTTCGTTAGAAGATCTATTTTCAGTGAGTTTGCACATATGCTTTTGGATTTTTACAGAACCAAACCTAGTTAAAAAGGAGAAACGAGCATTCAGTCTTGTCTGAATTTATTGGTCTCTAGGGACTGTGGCTATATAACCAATACAAAATGGATAAACAAGAGTAATAGCATTGCCCATTATAAAACTGACCGTAGTTATAGCCTGTTTAGTTTTGCTTATTGCTTAGCCAAATTCCAGTTTGCTAGACTGTAATTCCATATGCAAAATGAAATAAAGTTATTTTTTGTTGGGATTTTTTTGTTGTTCTGAGAAGCAGCCATTATGTTAAAATTATTTCCAGTATCAAGTCTAGGGGAAAAGTGCTTTTTTGTCCCTAATAGGAAATCTTGTGTCTTCTGAAAGTTCACTGGATAATCCACTCTTCTGAAACAGGATCTCGACTTGCAGCAGGTGTTTCTGTCAGGGATATATAGCCTTTTGCCACCCTTAGACAAGCATGCTCAAATTAGGCCTACCCATAAATGTTTGAAAAAACACTGCCCTGAATAATGAGTTCTGCTCCTGTCTCTGCCATCCCATTTACACCAAACTTCACTTTTTAGCACCAAGCTAACTTACCTTCTCACCTACCTTACTTAAAGCCACAGTTACACACTACCTAAACGTCAGCAGTGATGCTGTTTTTTCTTGCCTGCCTTACCACCAATGTGTATGGCTAATTTTTTCCATCCATGCCTTCTTGTTGCCAGTCCATCAGTTGTATAATTTGACCCAAGTTAAGACAGAGAAAGAGAGAGAGAAAGAGAAGGATAAGGCATAGGATCCCTCTTGGAAAATGAGAATAAAAATAATGGACAATCCATTTTGTGCATTGGAATAATTTTGTGCATTATAAGCCTATAAGTAATATTATAACATACTGCACATATGCAATATGAAAGAAGAGTATCAGTTAAAATAACAGAGCCTAATTTCATTCTTTCATGATATATTTTAATTGCTGCTGTATTGTCATTCTGAGCACAGGGTGTAGAATCCTTCCTGATCTGTACTGATGTTGTACAAAAGTCATTAACACTTCTTCTCTGTTGAATATTCACACTCATATGTGAACCAAACAAAACCTGTCCTGATAGATATACAATGCATAATCGTATAAATCAATGTATTATATGTACATGTACTTGTAGTTGTGTCCATATGTCATGATAATAACAGTGCATTACTTGTTTGTGTTATGATAGCCCACAGGTTTTCCTCAAACTCACAGGTTTTACCCAGACTACTGAAAGCATCAAAAGTCCATGGCCTGAGTTTTATGGTTGGTAAGAATCCAAACACATGTTAAATATACTGTTCTTCCCCAGCAGCATGAAATAATGCCTAACTTTAATTATCTCTAAGGCATTATCAAAATACATTTTAAAAAGAATAAATCATAAATAATAAATGAATCACATTTGTTGGTAAGTTAAGAGTTTAGGCAGACACTAGTACATGAACAATAAGTGAAGTTTGCCAGTTAGATACAGATTTCCAAGCTTATGCATAAATAATAATAATAATAATAATAATAATAATAATAAATCCTGGCAATGTAAAGCATAACAAAGATAATGTTTAAACAAAAACACTCTACATAACACCTAGGGCTCAAAGACTGCAAGAAGAAAATGGGAAAGTATCATTCTCCAAGTACTTGCCTATACTGCAAATTAGAAATGCGTGCACTTTCTGCAGCCAGAAAACAGTTTAATTATGAGAGCTGAACACAAAATCTCCCATTGGCACAGATTGGCTTTGAAGTGTTATCACAAAAGTGAGGATTTTGAAAATACCCTTGACCAGTTTTGTTGAAACTATATCACACTTCTATTTGTGTCAGCCTTAACCATGTATCATGTCACTCCCTTTCATAACATTACAGAACCTGATCACAGTTCCAGAGTATTAAACTAACCATGCATATTTTATGCAAACATTAACCTTTAGTGTTAATCCAACAGCATTAAACCAAACCTATAATGAACCATAAAGGTGGTTTATAACATACTGTGGTTGCTTTTTATGAGTATTTTCATTTCTCTCACCAAAGTGTTTTAAACCTTAGAAAGAAATAGTACCCAGATTTGTACAGTGGAACTTTATGTAAATAACACATGGCCCCTTTTCTGAAACAACTGAGTTATTATTTTACCTGTAAGTAAAGTAGATGAACTTTCAGAATAATTAATTCCAAAAACTTTAGTACCTCATAAAAATGAACATTGTTAAGCTCCTTCCTGTGAGCTTTTTAAATGGGCAAATTTCTTGTCTAATTGAATGTTTAATCTGTCTTGTTGCGTTTCACTCTAATAAGAAAAACAGTCATTCCTGTACAGAACCTTTCATGTTACACATCCCAAGACACTTCATAAGATATGCACATCTCATATAAATTATGAAAGAGATAAATTAGATGCATAAAACAGAAACATGTAGCTAAACTAAAAATGCTATGAAATGTTGCAACACTACAGTGAGACTGATAAAAACTTGAGAGATGTAGTTCCATATAGGGATCAAAATAATACTGAGATGTTTATATCAGTGTTCAGCACCTAAACCTCTATATCATTTGACCTTAGGCTTATTTTGGAAAACAGCTAATAGATAACCCATATTAATGTGATAATTACATTAAAACCAGGAACTTAAATGTAAACAATAACATCAAGGGAAATACTACAGGAATATTAATATTTCAACTTATTATGCTTAGGCAGTAACACGCCTTTCACCACTGCAATGTTGCGAAGAGCTCACAATTATTTGTAAAAATTTCTATGCCCCTGAGAAGAATTATGCCCAACTTACTAATGGGAAAAGGAGAAAGAAATGTATTCTTAATTTTTTTCACAGTCAGACAGAAAGTTTGTAACTCAAAAATTTCAGCCCCAGAATAGATCAGCCTTCATTTATTCTATGAGTTTCGACACTGAAGTTAATAGGAAGTATTTTAGGAGAGACTGGTAAGGATGTAAGAGGATGTTTCCTTAGAATATCAAAGGCTGACACCCAAAGAAAATAACTTGAATTAATTCTTCCTAGTAACTTCTTTGTTTTGTCATTTGATTTTAGATCAGTACTGTTAAAATTAAAAAAAAAAAAAAAAAAAGTCTCTAAAATTTTCCATGGTGGAAGGAAAATCTATTGTTAAGGAACATTTTCCATAATTTATTTTGAAGAAATATTTATGCACAAAAGTACATAAAGACAAGAGCAGAAAATATATCAGTCATATAAAGCAATGCAAGGAGACTTACATACTTCCAAACACGGCCATACTGGGAAAACCTTTCTTGCTGATATGGTAGCCAAATTTGAACAGTGAACAGATTTTCCTCTAAACAAACAATATGAATAAAGCTCAAATAAGCAATACCTACCAACAGTAAAGCTAAGACATGTAATGCTTCTTCTATAATCTGTACAATGTTTCTTTTACCCTCAAGTGACTCATTGATAAGTTTCTTCAAATGTTTTCTTTTCTGATCTCATTCATAATCATCAGACTCCCTCAAAACTCTGGCAATTGATGGCCACATGTAGTGTTGAGGTTAGGAAGTCCAATACTTTATTTAAAATCATTGAAAAAGTTTCTAAGTAGTAAAGGATGAATGTTGTGTTGAAATGAAGCAACATGACAAACAGATTAAAAGTTTCTTAGCATCTTACTTCCATAACTGGCTAACCTACAAATAAATATTCTGTCTCTAGGCTAAAGTAGCCTCCTTGTTTAAGGAGCGTTCACACTTCCAAGAAGAGGGAAAAAAAAAAAAAATAGGGCATCAACTGGAAAAAGGATCTTCATGCAAGACTGAGGAAGCAAGGAAAGAGCAAAGAAGGTAAATTCATTTTTGATGAGGACTTCTTCCATCTCATTACATGGCTTCTTACTGTAAAGAAACTGTAGGTTGTTTCCATGCTTAGCAAACAGAGAAATGACAATGACAGTATATCCTATGGTCATGTACAACTGACGCCTGGGCATCATTGCTGCAGGAGTACAGAAAAAAATGTGTCTGGGTGAGTTGGACTGATTGCTTAATGCATATAATTTAACTACTCAAACATACATACAATCATACAATCATAAAATCGTAGAAGCATAGATGCATAGAAGCATGGAAGCATAGAATGGTTAGGGTTGGAAGGCACTTTAGAGACTGTCTAGTTCCAACCCCCCTGCCATGGGCAGGGACACCTTCCACTAGGCCAGGTAGCTCAAAGCCCCATCCAACCTGGTCTTGAACACTTCCAGGGAGGGGGCATCCATAGCTCTGTGGGCAACCTGTTCCAGTGCCTCACCACCCTCACAGTGAAGAATTTCTTCCTTATATCTAATCTAAATCTCCCCTCTTTTAGTTTGAAAGTGTTGCCCCTTGTCCTATCACTACACTCCCTGATAAAGAGTGCATCCTCATCTTTCCCTTTAAATATTGAAAGGCCACCACTATAAGGTCTCCCCAGAGCCTTCTCTTCTCCAGGCTAAATAAACCCAACTCTCTGAGCCTCATAGGAGCTCTCCTATGAGCCTTTCTATGAGGTGCTCCAGCCCTCTGATCATCTTCATGGTCCTCCTCTGGACCTGTTCTAATGGGTCTATGTCTTTCTTATGTTGGGGGCCCAAGACCTGAATGCAGTACTCCAGGTGGGATCTCATGAGAGTGGAATAGAGTGGGGGAATCACCTCCCTCGACCTGCTAGCTACATTTCTTTTGATGCAACCCAGGATACTGTTGGCTTTCTGGGCTGCAAGCACACATTACCAGCTAATGTTGCGCTTTTCATCCACCAGTACCCCCAAGTCCTTCTAAAATTCATTATTAAATATTAGTTTTTTTCCTGTGAAATACACTAACTAATCCTAAACATCTCTTAAAATGATAGCTATTAATTTTTCCTATTCATTAATTTATAAAGACAGCAACAGTTAATCTAATGGTCTAGAAAACTAGAAGCAGCAATTAAGAATCAGGTGAATTTGTGTGAATAAGTTGGTGATCCTGCAGATAAACACACTTAATGTGACTATATGAATTAATAGCAGAATACAATGCCAACTGTAGCTTGGCACATTCTGCCTTTGGACTGCTGTGCACATGATGTTTGGGTCACTGAAGGCAAAACAAATAATCATAGCAATAACATCCTCTCCAAAGGAGGTGATGAAGGTCTCAGTCAGGGCTTTCTAGAGAAGCACAAAAGCACAAAGTCAAGGTGCAACCAGGATTCTCAAGCACAAAAGAATTGTATAGGCTGAAAGATGTTCACCTTGTGTCCCTTTACATGAAGACAAGAATTTTGTTCATTCTGTGAGATGAAGACTTTTTTCAGGGATATTTGATATCGGTATGCTTACAGCACTATAACAAATAAAGAACACTTAAAAACATAGAAGCTTATAAAAGGAAAGAGATTGAACTCTGCAAACTTGACAAAATCATAATCAGAGGCTGGATGGAAGAAGGATTTCCTTGAGATGTAAATGCCTTGGTTCCCTCTACATTCACTGGAAACTAAATGTGAGTCACTTTATCCTGAAGTTTAAAATCAGTATTTTATAATGAATTGAATCTCAGGAAACTGCTATTGGTTCAATTGGTTCTAGACATTTTCACTGTAAATCTTTAAAGACTGGTGAAATGAGGACCACACATACCTTTCTTACACACATATATGTAAGAAAACTGAAGAATCTGAAACACAATTAATGCTGTAAGGCTGTGAGGTCATATCAAATATAGCCTCATTAACATTAATATATACATTGTTCCGTAACACTCAATAACCTATGTCTTGCTCTTATTATGAATGTTTTATGTGGGTGAAATGGCAATAACCCAAATTAAAATTTGAGAATTTGTATATTCATTGCAAACACTGATCTTTATGAGCACAGCATGTTACTTTTCAACCTTCAGCATTTGAACATTTGAAAGGCAATTACACACAAGAAACTGGGGATTTCAATGCCAGAACAGACTACTAATCAGCTTTTACTCTGAGACCTGAATAATTTTCTTAGCTGGTTTTATTTCATTCAGAAATTAACAGTGTGTATGAGAAGTCCAGACAGATGTATCGTCACTTTTAAAATGATTTCTTGATATTGTCATCTGCTGATTTATTCAGTTTTCCACTTTACTTTTCAGAGGCACAGCCCTCAACCCTCTTAAATTTACCTAACTGATGAAGTACTATCAATTAAAATTCCACAATCTCCTCTTGGAAATCATTGATAATTAAATTAAATAGTAGCTTGCCTTCTGCGTAAGTGAAGCTTCTTTTGCTTCCAACCGGTATGACTCCAAGAGTGCAGTCCTGAAACAGGGGCCCATCATGCTGGATGCTGCATGGATAAAGGACAAATGGATGACTCTTGCTCACAGACTTTCAAATCTTAATGTAAGACATAGCAAATGAGTGTTAGTAAGAGCGAAGAGTAAGGATGGAAAAATAACTGAAGGATTAGCAGCAGTCATGACATACTGGCCCCCAGAGAGCTGCTGAGTGGCATCTTAACTTAAGTGTGCTTTATGAATTGCTTTGCGGGACAATGAAGACTCAATTTTGTAGGTGATAAAGGGAAACTCCTCCCAAGAATAAAGAGAGAACAATGCTGAGCAACACAAAAAGGTAGAGAAGATTGTTTTGTAGATCAGTCACAGTTGTTGAAGGAAACTGGCATGAAAGTTCATCATATGACTGAGAAATGATAGGTCGAATAGGAACAGGCCATGAAATACCATGACTTGTGCTTAATAAGACAGAGAGCTGAGCCAGTGGAAGCAGGAAATGGGGTACCGGAACAATATTCACAGCACAACTCTGAGTTGGTACTACTGGACAAGTCTGAACCTGTTAATCCCCAAAGGAAAAGGCTTCACGTCAAGATAGGAGAGAATAAAAGCTAGATGGGATTCCTCTCCTGTATCTTGAACCTTTCCTCCAGTGCTATGAGGAAGGAATTGGCGAGTTAGAGACAAAACATGAGAAATAAGTCAAGTCGTGCTTCATGATGTAAATATGAGTGACAATCAGGATGGCAATGCTGTCCACAGTGATTGATGAAGTATGCAACAGAGAATAGAGTGCACCCTCAGCAAGTATGCTGATGACACAAAACTGGGAGGAGTGGCTGATACACCAGAGGGCTGTGCTGCCATTCAGAGGGACCTGGACAAGCTGGAGCGTTGGGTGGTGAGGAACCTTATGAAGTTCAACAAAGGCAAGGCAGGGTCCTGCACCTAGGGAAGAATAACCCCATGCACCAGTACAGGTTGGGAGCTGACCTGCTGGAAGGCAGCTCTGCGGAGAAGGACCTGAGGGTCCTGGTGGAAAACAAATTAACCATGAGCCAGCAGTGTGCCCTTGTTGGGTGGTCAATGGTGTCCTGAGGTGCATTAGGAAGAGTGTGGCCAGCAGGTCGAGGGAGATGATCCTCCCCCTCTACTCAGCTCTGGTGAGGCCACACCTGGAGCATTGTGTCCAGTTCTGGGCCCCCCAGTACAAGAGGGATATGGAGCTCCTGGAGCGGGTCCAGCAGAGGGATATGAAGATGATGAGGGGACTGGAGCATCTCTCATACGAGAAGAGGCTGAGAGAGCAGGGCCTGTTTGGCTTGGAGCAGAGAAGACTGAGAGGGGATCTTATCAATGCATACAAATATCTGTCAAGAGGATGGGGCCAGACTTTTTTCAGTGGTGCCCAGTGACAGGATGAGAGGCAATGGGCACAAACTGAAACACAGGAAGTTCTGGCTGAATATGAGAAAACATTTCTTTACCGTGAGGGTGACAGAGCACTGGAACAGGTTGCCCAGAGAGGCTGTGGAGTCTCCTTCTCTGGAGATATTCAAAACCCACCTGGATGCGATCTTGTGCAACGTGTTCTAGGTGACCCCGCTTGGTAGGGGGGTTGGACTAGATGATCTCCAGAGGTCCCTTCCAACCTCAACCATTTTGTGATTCTGTTAGGTAAGGACAGTAAGGCCTATACTTAACTATACTGAATATGAGCTAAGGGCAAGATATTTCCATGAAGGATCAGAGACAGAAGACAGTTTAAACAGAAAAAAAATGAGACTGAAAGAGAGATGTACGTCAGTGGATCTTAATTTGGAGATGGCAGCTGAATACTAATACTTTCTATCTTTCCATCTTTTAATCAGTCTTTAGCTCACAAGAAAATTTTACCTTTCATCTCTTCACTACTCTTTCTCTTTAAAAGCTTCCAGTCTACATTTTATTTGAATATCTAAATAAATTAATCTACATCACGTACAAAGAGGTCTTTGTATACAGGAGGAGGAACAGTCTTAAAGTATGTTGAGAAACACTCATTCAGCTCAGCTTATGGTACAGTGTCACTTACACATCCCACAAAAATTAGCTGAGGCAGCCTGAATGTTTAACAGGAATAGCTATTCAACTGCTCATGAATGATATGCAGATCTGGAATTAACTGCAGAAATTATTCAGCAAATAATTTTGAATAATAATAAATGAAAGAAAAGGGTAAACTGCTTGCAAGCAATTTGCAAAAGGAAAGGTGAGTAAAATTTACTGAATAAATTATTTATCCTGTTCTGGCAGACAGGGTCTACATTAGACCCTTCCCCCTTCCACTTTTCATTATACAACCGTGATTTTCTGGGGTTTTAAAGATGGAAAGGTCCAATTATGTTTGTGTGATTCACACTTATAGGGGAAGCTTTACCAATAAGAAGCTCATGGTTCTTCTTTGTAGTGTAAGGGACCACCATCACTGGTAGAGAAGTCACTTTCCTGGCTCAGGTAAATAGTATTGTTCTGCAGGAAAGAAAGGTAAGATAGTTTGGGGGATCTGTTGCCCCTACAGAAGACCTGGTACTAATGCAGGTCACTGTGTCCACTTGATCCAGAACAACACAAAATGGTCGTACCTGCTCAGATACAGAAGTAACACACCTGCATCCATGCAAAATTACACCAGTGTTAATAAGCTCTGTATCTCCTCTTCTTAACTGCATCACATAAAAGCAGCTATTATGTCTCTGAATCAGATTTGGTGATATATTGAATTCCGAAAAGCTATACAGGAAGGCAGACAGGTTCTCTGCATCAAAAGTCTAAGTTCATCTGCAGCTGAGGTAACCTTTCCGTGAATAATTGATGGTCAACTCCACCTGAATTTGAGGTTGCAATACAAAACAGTGACCTGTTTCATATTAAATGACAAATCAGACACAAAATTTTACACAGCCTGCTATACAAGTTCTAGAAATTTTGGAAAAATCAGCTACCTTCACTTTTTAAAACAGTGAGAGAGGCCTTGCAAACAGTGAACCATGATGAACCTCATTGCAGTCTTCTATCTGCAAAACAGACAATGCTCAGTCTGGGAAACAAAAAAAAAAAAAANAACTGTTACTCTTTTTAAGATACCTGCACTCCAAAACACCATGCTCAGTGCAGAGAAATTTGTCTTGTGGGTCCTGGGTTCCTTCCACTCCTGGTGCAACTCTTGTGTATCTCAGGAGGTGTGCCCGTGGTCCCACTGCTACAACATGGACTATGATTGCACACTTGCTGCACAAAAGCTGCCTGAATCAACCTAGAATTCTTCCCCTCTCACAGCTGCTTATTCCCCTACCACCACAACATCTGCCTTGTGTCAGCAGAACAGAACTGGCAGAAAAGAAATTCCAAGCAAACAAAAGAAGAAGGAGGAAATTTCAACTGTCACGTTCCTACCATAAGCCCCCATGTGTCCACATGAGCACTTGGGCAGTCCCAATGTGTGATGTGGATTAGGGTCTTAACAACTGTCTGAGATGATGGGGGAAAGGACTCTCCTTTCTTAAGCTGACACGGCCAAAGAAAAGGGTCACATAGTTATAGCCTCAGAGCAGATTCTTTTTTATCAAATAACCAGTCTCTTTTGGATCTGTGAGTGAATTGATCTCTTTTCCTGGCAAGTAAATCCTGAGAGCACCCAAAGATTCCCCTTTAGAAAGCAAAACTGCATTTTTATACTATTATGGATAACACACAGAAGAAATCTTAAGACCCTTCTCATTTTTGTGGTGATGTGGCAGATGTTATAATGACATAATTAGCACATACTTTTACTATTTGAGAACCAAAAGTTGAAATGTAAGTTTTACAAAATGTGTCTGTAAAGCGGAAATACTGCTACTAAGGTCAGACTTTTCTTGTTAGACTTTTCTTACGAAAAACAAACAATAGAGAATTTTTTTCTTTTTTCATGATTGTAAAACCAACTTCTATCAGTATCTAAAACAAAATATCTATCTCAATTGCCTTTTCTTCTCAGGTTCATACCAAAAAACATTCTCCTTACATGGTTGGAGTACCTTTGGTCTTCATGCACATTTTTTCTCTTACACCATGCTCACACAAAGATGCAATCAAAAAACTAGCATTTTGCCACTATTTGCAGTGAGGCCTCAGAGAAGCTGACAGCATATTCAGGGTTCCTGAGGAGGCTTGTAGTTTTGGACAGTGTCTTGTATTGTTTCAGCTGCTTCAAAAGAGAGGCTCAGTTGATTTCTCTTTCATTTAGCCTGAATGGACTAAATCATTGTGCCTATCACTTTTAAGGACCTTTGTTGCGGCTCCCAGCATAACAATATTAATTGCCTACTACAACTCTTTTGTAAATAAGTAAATCACATTCTGCAAAGGCCATAATGTGGAAGGATAACATCCTGTTTTGCCAGTTCAATTTGCAGCTGCCAAAATCATGAATGCATATTTACAGTCGTGCTGTATGTGCAGATCTGATTATTTAAACTATGAAATACCTAACTGTGAACATAAATCACATATTTTAGGGTGTCTGTCTACTCGTGAACCTCAGACATAGAGAAATGTGAGCAATTTTGAAAGCTGTTTCATTTGTTCCTAAAGAAAGCTGGGTGAAACTGTTTCAGTAGGTTTTTAATAACACATCTTTTGTGTAATATACTATAATCTGATCAAACTGGGCTAAAGTCATTGGCAAAACTCCCATTGATTCAAAGGACTGACAAAGTCATTATGAGAGTAAAAGTAATGGGTGAAAAGCAGGAACATTAACACAATTTGCTTTGTAAGAACTTCTCGTCCTTTCTATTAAAAGTTAAAAGCACAAAAATTAACATTTCCATTCCCATACATAATACAGACACCAACACAACAGTCCATGGGTTGTACAGCAGCCTCCAGTTATATGTTTGTATGTGAACTTGCTCCTCAATGGGGAGGACATTAATCTCATTTTCTAAGGAAACATCTCCCCTGACTCTTTTTACTGAAATGAATTGGTCTTTCTATTTTAGCTCTGACCAAAAATGATAGCATCTGTCAGTCTTCATGAAAATCTCTGTGTTTCAGCCCCCACAAACAGTAAACAATTTTCTGAGAAGAGTCACAGCAGGATTCACAGCAGGGTTTGACAGCCACTTGTCTTTCAAGAGATTGCCACTATTGAAGTTAACAGTCTTAATGCCCATGGAATATAAACATCTGTCTCCCATTAAAGAAGACTCCAAAGTCTAGGTTTGTTTCATCAGAAGGGCCTCCAGACTGAACTTCTCTATATATTTATAGGAGCCTGTCTGCTGTTAAAACAATATGCTGGATCTGCTGATTATTCTTTTCATGTGCCACTTTCTTCTAAATTATGTGATAATCCAAAGAGATAAAAATGCATACTTGCTTCTTATTGATTTCATCTTTCAAATTATTTTAAAGTGTGAATTATAACATTATTATCTTCTAAATAACAAAGTACTAGCAAGCCATTAATTATCTACTACAACTCAATGCATCATTAGAATGATCCATTTTAATGACATGATACAGTGCAATTATTATTATTTTGTTATTATTATTATTATTTTATAAGCCTACATTAAATCCTGGGTCTGAATAAACTTCAGATCATTCTATTCCTTCACAGTGTTCATACAGTTTTAAATTTCCTATCATTATTTGCACATTGAAGCACCAAATGTTTATTTTGTTACAATTTTTATAGAACAAGGTTACATACAGGATCTAGACAGACTAGTGAGCAAGGTCCTGTGCATGACATCTTCTTAAGTGATTTACAAGATGATGAGCTGCTCTCATCAAATGTACGTGAGATTTTAGAGCTTAATTTTGTGATACAACTTCAAAAACTTAAGCATGGTAAATGACACCTGCTTACCTAGTCTCCATTCTGACAGAAAGCTTCTAGATTCGAAAAAGAATATTACTAAATCTCCACAGTTTGCTCCCATCATAATGGATAATACTTAATCTCCTTATTTTGACTATCGTAGCAATCAGTGAGCACCAGATGAAGCCCT
The DNA here is from genome assembly GCA_013399115.1 of Anseranas semipalmata. Lineage (NCBI taxonomy): Eukaryota > Metazoa > Chordata > Aves > Anseriformes > Anseranatidae > Anseranas > Anseranas semipalmata. Next base: position 59,498 of record VXAA01003464.1, read on the forward strand.
TCTCCAAAAAGACCTTGATCAGAGCAGGATTATGCCAAACACAAGGGTGGGAATGACAAGACTTGGAAAAAATGAGTCAAGAAAGTACAAGAAAATGTTGGAAATGCAGATAATAGCCATATGATAAAGCAGAGCAAAGGGTGATCATCATTTGTCATTATCTATTTTAAAAAGTGACATGTTAAAAAGTGTTGGCATGTCCAGAGTGGAGTTTAGAGAGATAAAAAGAGACGCAGCCTGAAGCACTTAGGTGGGCAAGACTCACTGGAACAGGGGCACTCTGCAAACATCACGATTGAATGCAAGTCTCCAATGTCTAGGTCAGATTAATTCCCATACTCTATACCCAGCCTTTCTGACTGCAGCTGCAGTGGAGAGGGGACATTTTCAACAGACTGAAAGGGTGTCTGATTCTAGGTTTCCACACCCCAATGTAGCGAGTAGCCAACTGTAGCTTGTGGTATTTGTCCTTTCATTCATTCTTTCATGGATGTTGTGAAGAAAATTTGAAATCAAACTTCACTTCTGTTTTTCTTCTAGAGGGATGGTTTTGTTCAGCCAGCCTTAGTAGGTAATACCAACAGGAGCAAAAGGTGTGTTAGAAAGAACGAAGCTTGAAACGGGAGGTGAATATTTAGCAAAGCCAACTGCTGTGTATCAAACTTTTTTATCTTTTTCTAAACTTCTTCTGGGTCAGGTGAATTAGCTCTTAACAAGCACCCCAGTTTAATGAGGTAATACTTCACTAGCATTGTAAAAATGTGAATAAAATATAGTTTAAACACTTAATCATTGACAAAGAGAATGAAAGAATGCACCACTTATAAAGGGTTCATTCAGTAATTTATCATTAAATATCTAGACTGTCCCCTTCCATTTGAATATACTACCATACTGGCAAAGCAGCAGGCAGGAGTTATTAGATCTTAATATAATTTTCCAAAGGGAAACATTTATTTCACTCAAAGCATTTGTTACTACATTTACCATAAGAGGTTTCTGTCTAGTATGTATTTTGAACTAAGCAGCTTTGCAACATCTCATTAATTCAAACTACATTTTATCTGAGAACCCACTGAATTAGAGAACATGGGCTTTTAAGCCAGTGGAAGGGAAATAAAGATCCAGCCATGGGACTTTACAGAGATTTAGAATGATTAGAGGGACAAGTTAAATTCAGATACATTGGGAAAACAGCTCTGTGGCCTGCAGATTAATCTTAAGGAAGAAGACTCTCTTCATGTTTTACATCATACTAAATGCAGTCCTGTTGCACTAAAACAAACAGAAAATCTCTATAAAATATCATGTAGGTCAATATCCCAACTAAATTTTGCATATAAAGGCTGTTATTTTACTATTTGCATCCCTCAAGACAAAAACCAACCAGCCAACCAACCAACAAACAAAAAATCAGTTCCTTTGGACCATAACTTTACTCATGACCATATGCAGAACAGATTAGAAAAAGGATCTAAGACTCTAGCTCAAAATTATGGGACTTGTGATAAATGATAGAAACATATTTCTGTCCTTTTAGGATTTCCTCCTAGCGACACAGAGTGCCCCAAGAATAAAATAAAACATATTAGATCTATATTGCTGTTACATCCACGGTGTTTAGAAAGTAGAAATCTCCCAAATTTCTCTCCAGTTTCCAGGTTAACAGTATAGGCAAGTTTAAAAAATATTACAATTGAATTAGCTTAGGTGCCAATGATGTTTTTAATGTCTGAGAAAGGTGATGTTAACTAGACTGTTTATCTCATAACAGTTGTTTTCTGAGGCTGTTATTAACTGGTTTCACAACAGCTTGTTAATACAGACACATAGATGTTATATCTTCCAAATGGCCAACATGTACAAGGCTACAAAGGACGGGCTACAAGTGGAGATGTGGTTATGGGAGGCACTGTTCCATTTGCTAGCTAACACACCCAATGCAAAGTTAGAGGGTCCTTTAAAGCAAACAAACTCCATTTTAGTCCTAGGACTCATCCAATAGAAACTACAGACAGTGAAATGGCCTCACATGCTGTCACTGGATCTGACCCATGGATTGCAAAACCTTTTTCTTTTCTACCAAACAGAATACTGCTTTTACATCTGATAGAGCTTCAAACATTAATGCACGGTAATCATCAGTCATCATCATCAATCAATCATTTAATTGGTAGACAAGAATTTGGTTAATACTTTTGTACTTGAGTGATTTTGTTCATACACAAGTACCCTCGCAATCAAATCTGAGTCATGTTTTGTAATGGCAAGTATGATACTTCTTTTCTGACAGATGTTGTGTATTTTGCACAGAAATAGATTTATCAGTCTGAGGGGAAAGAAAACCCATCCAATGGTTGCATGAAAATCAAGTATGAAACCATCAAGTGGTGCTGTCATACATCCACAAGGTTCAGAGGAACAGCTGGAGCTCAGAAGAAGGCTAACCTATGTTCATCAAGAGCTTCAGTGAGAAATTAGAGAGAAGTAGATTGAGACTTCTACTCCCTCTTTCTTTACTGCTCTGAGTATTCCTGGTTGTTGTATTGTTCTGCCTCTAGCAGTGCAGGGGATAGACCATAAAATGATTTTTACCTGTTAAAAGGTTTTCTCTTCCTTCTTGGCAGGAGTCAGGACAGCACAAAGAGTAGGAGCAAGATAATTTTCCTATTTTCTGTACATTCTACTCTTTACCTGGGGAAAGGCACAACAACAAGAAAATCCCTCCTCAACTCTGTAGGTTTTATCTTAAAGGTGTTTGGTGCAGAGCTGGGCACCTTGTTTGCCAAAGAAAAAAACACCTCTGGTGAGCACATAGAAACAGAGTTTGTAACAGCTGAACACCAGTATCCCCACAACAACTAAGAAAAACTTATGATCCCAGCTTACACAACCACATCAAATTTAGCCTCTGAGTCTGAGGTCACTGCTTACTTTTCCAGCAAGGAGCATCACAAGATCCTGACATAGTGGCCAGCTCCCACAGATACCAGGTGAAGGTGAGAACGCTAGCTGGAGGCTGGAGTCAAACAGAAGTAGCACAACAGCAGCTATCTATAAATAAAATAGAGAAAGGATTTGGAACTTGCTGACTTTGAGTCTGTTTTCAGGACTGTTATCCTGCACGAAGATAACAGTTCAGGCTGTACATTTTTATGCTTCTGGCTGTGCCAAAGGACAAGAAGTGCTGATTTAGCTCTGCATAAGGAATGCGGCTTTCAGGCTGGCCCAAGTGAGACCAAGCCTAGAGACTCTAGCATAGTGACCCTCCCTCTCCAGCCAGTGGGGATTGCAGGAATGAAATGTATGTATAGTAATATCTTAATCACAAAATATTCTACCTTGCACCTAAACTACTGTATGCATTTGTATATGACTCTCAGCTGTTCCCCAAAGCAGTTAGTGCTAGAGCTTGTGCTACAGTTAGCTCTTTTTAACCTTGTATTTTTCCTCAGATAGGAAGACCCGTAAAGATGAAGAAGCAGAATCGATGTTAGGACTTGAAGGCAAAATTAGTTTCTGGGAGGGTGATTTGGGTCCAGGATACAGGTAGTGTTGTAGAAGGAGTAAAAGGGAATGATTGGTTGCATTAAATAGACCTTGTTAGGACACCAAGGAGCTGGAGGTTCCCTCCCCCTCCACAGTCAGTAGGAGTTTCTGCAACAGGAGCTTTATCTTGCACCCCATGCAAGCATGTCTTAGGTCATGCCTAGGGGTGGAGAAAGGACCAAAGTCACCATGGGTTGCATATATTAAAATTTCTTAATTCTGAGAGCAGCCAAGGATTTTTGTGATTCAGAGTAATGATTTTTAAATACCTCAGATATGAAAAATCCCAAATACTTTGTTTCAGAACACTGCTAAACTGTCTGAATGAAACTATTGCTCTTTTTTATTTATTCAACCTGAGTCAAGCAAAGTAACTCATTTTGCTGAATTGCTTTAGGTAGAAATTACAAATAAGCAAACAAATAAACCGTTCCAAGACCAAGCCACTGTGGGATATTTTCAGTACTTGTGTTTAAAGACTGACAATGTCATTAGCTATAGAAACAGTAAGTTAACTTGGCTGCCATCTTTACTATGGCAATATTAGGTTATTTATGTATACATACACATACACATCACCTACATACACACATGTGTGTAAGTATAGATACAGATACAGATGCAGATACAGATATTGATATATACATGATAAAAGCAGCCAACAAATGCTTCAAAAAGAAGATAACAAGAATTCTATAAAACTGATGATACCTCCTTTAAAGGTAAGTAGACTAATCTACATGGGATAAAAATCTGAATGATGAGGGACTCCCTCAAAAAATAGAGAGAAAATACTCTCTCTAACTTTCAAAATGTCCTCTGCAGGATTTCTCAGAGAAAAAAAGTGCAAAACACATAGTGTGTTTTTGGTAATTAGGGAAATTACATAAATTTGAGAATTTTTCTAAGCAATATGCAATTTGAAAAGCTTGAGTTTACATCACCATGTGAAGCTAGATTTTGGGTAATGTCAGCCTTGCGCAGAAAGGGGTTGGAGACATTTTAGCTTCTGAAAGACCTCAAAAGACGTAATTGGAATGCATAACAGGATATTTATTGAACCTAAAGATTTATGTACATAATCTATTATTCTATTCTTACACAGCAATATATTCTATATATATATCATACATACCTATCCAACTATTTATCTTTCTTACCTATCAGATTAGATGTTTAACTTTATACAACTGTAACAAAATGCCAAGGAATTTATAACCTGCATTTTGCATTTTCTGGCCAAGTAGAAACAGATACTGGAACAAAAGGCAAATTTTAATGTTTTTATGTTATCTGTCCACCTATCTGACTGTCTATCTATCTACTATTTGTGCAAATATTGTTGAGCAATGAATTTTACCTACAGCCGTGATTGCATCTTCTCCATATAATTAACTAGAGGTTTGGTATAACTTTTGAGACTAAAACTAAATTCACTCATTATTATTTATTACTATTATTCATACCTTAGTTGTGTGCATCTTCTAAGTTTGCCAAGTTAAAGGGCATCCTCATTTGAGAACAATAACAGAAGATCTGAATATCAGATAATACAAATTGATTTTTGTTTATCTCTAAAAATGACAATAAAATCCACTATAATAAATGGCATAGGTAACTTGATATTTTAAACTTCAGGTGATGGCATGATTTTAATCAGCAGCAAGATAACTTCAGACTATTTCACAGTAATTAAAATACTGTTACAAGGAAAGAGAAGATGAAAACTACTTATTTTCAAAATAACCCTACAGCAACACAAGGAGGAGGGTACGGCAGATTCCAAAGATTTCTACAGAAAAGAATTTATGCAAAAGCTATATTTTATAAATTATACTTTCTCAAATAATGGCTGAGTATATTTAAGTATTCTTCTTTACACCTGGACAAATAGTAAGCAAAAGACAGCTGGAAATGCACGAAGTAGCACCACAACTTACGAAAAATATCACCTCAGGCAAAAAGCATAGGTGTAGCTGTTGAAGAAGAAGCTGGAATGTATTCATAGCAGTTTGAATTGCATATGCAGAGTTATACCTACCCTATGCGGAAAGCTCCAGGATGGCTTTCAGTGGCCCATGGGCCTCATCCTGCTCTGGCGGACAACAATGGATGGCAGAGGAGGGGTTTGCACAAGGAGGAGCCTGTTTGCCACCACAACCATGGCTGTCCTGGGATCCGTGAATGGGAACAACTCCTAGAGCTTGGTGAAAAGCAGCAGTGTTAAGGTACCCGTACATGAATAAGGTCAGGAGAGAGCCAGCAGTTCTAGGAAGCAACAGTATGCTTCTTGGAGAAGATGCTGGGTTTGCTAAGAGAATGTTGACATAGACTTGGGGTACACGAGCAGCCTGTCCATCTGCACTGTCTGGCTCTTAACACAATGTGCTCGGACAAGGAGCGCAGGGCAGGAGCGTTGCAGAGTCTGAGGTGGAGTAGCCCCTGAAAACACACACCAGGAAGGATGAAGGTCACACTATCATAGAGAAAGAGGTCCTCTGTGACCTAAGGTGTGTGTCTGGGTCTGAAGGAAAGTGAGAAGTCAGTGAAAAGAGCATGGACCTAACATGGTACTGGATGTGGCTAGCATTACCTTGCTTTACCTTATTATGGGTACTATCAAAAAATATGCAATAAACAATATGTTTAGACTATTCATTTACTTGTGTGTGTCACTTGCTCTCCATGAGAAGATACACTCCTTTTTCCATGCTAATCTGATGAAGGCATGATGTATCACAAACAACCTGAAAACCTCTCCAGAGGTGGTTCATGTCCCACTTCTCCTTCAACATCACAGGAAGTGTGCCCACTTTCTTTTGTCTTTTTTTTCACCAGAGACAAGAAGCAGCCCCCTAACAAGCTGTGGAAGGGAGGAGGAGAGACTTCCAAATCAAAATGCCATCTGGTTGCAAGGGCAGAGTTTTAGTGTTTGAAGAAAGAAAGAGAGCAATGGTACTCCATTTATGATAAATTTACTTCATTTTAATTTTGTATGCTGAGATTAAAATGCAAGTGAACCAAAATGCTCATTGCATTTTATTTTCAGTTTGTCGGGCCAGATCCTGTTAGTATGGACATATTAAAAGCAACTGCAATGGAAATTCACAACAGTGAATGGGCAGTCATTCTGGGGAAAGAGAATACGATTTGTCATGAAAGAAGTGTTGAGATTTACTCACAGCTTTCATAACAAAGCTGTCTCTATGTGAATTGGCAAGAGGCATAGGACTGCTCAGAGTGGAGTGACTTTTTTTGGGGGGGTTGGAACCAGATGATCTTTAAGGTCCCTTCCAACCCAAGCCATTCTATGATTCTATGATTTTTAGGGCCAAACAGGATATCAATATCTTAGCTTTTTTAACAAGAGTTGAGTCTGAGTTCTTGAAGAAACCAGGCTTATGGCATTGCACAGGTCTATCCATCTGCCCTCAACAGCTTTGAAACTATTAGCTAATTCAAATTTCTTAGAAGTGGAGCTCTCGATCATAATAAATTATTTCGAGCTTTATGAATACAGCTGGTGTCTTAAACAAAACAAAATTAGATTAATGTTTCTACTATTGAAGGCCTACAGCAGAATAAAACAAAAGTGTCAATCTCAGAACTAGCCACTGGAGAATAGACATGTTTGAGAGCCCCAGGAATTCAAGCTTCCTCAGTTTTGCCATTCACAGATTGCTTGCTTGTCTTTTTCATCTAGGTTATTGTTACAGTTGCTGTGCTAAGTGCTAGCCTTTTGTTGTGTTTGTCTCTGACTTAATCACTTTAAGATCACTTATTTTCTGAAATACTTTTCTAACATAAGCACAATTCCTAGTTCCCTGCATCTGCCCTCATAGTTCTCATACCTCCATACATAGAATATGCATCCATTCCCATCACCTAAATTAAAAAATGTATCCCAACTATCAAAGGTTGTGTTTTATGCTCACATAAAACAGTTTTCATGGATTCTGCAGTTTGGCATTTACTTCTGAGTCCACCTTGTATTTTGACTGAATCAAGTAAAAAAAAAATCAGTGTATATGTATGCTAGAAAGTCAGTATTTTAAAAAGCAGTTTGAAAAATTATCAGTGGTACTTACTTGAAAATAAACTAAGGGATATGCTACTCACTTAAGGTCTCAGTTGGACAAAAAAAAAAACGCCTATGCACTTAGCTTTAAAACTTATAGAAGTCCATGGGATATGAACACATGTTCATGCAATTTGTATTTGACCTAAATAAGCACATGCTTGAAGTATGAACACATACCTAGTTAGGATTTTAAGTCAATCGTTAGCTAGCTGGGGAAACTGGATTTTCTTAAGCTTCTAAGTTTGCAATAGTATCGTCCTGAAGATCAACACAAACTGGCATCAGTTTATTTGTGGGCTTTGTATGAGGCAGATAAGCCACTTGGATCTGTCAAATTACAGGTGGATATCACATGACCAGAGGTCTGTTCTGTTTCCAGCTAAGCCCAAGACATATCATCCTGCTGCCCTTCTGATGGTTCATGAAACTTTGCTTTTCCTACTTGGGCAGAACCAGAACACAAAGAGCACTTTCCAAAGGGAAAATGTAGCTCCTGAAGAACATATTTTCTGATGAGCTAATATGGTATCCACTACAACAGGCTAGGGCATGAGTCAAAGCTGTTGTAGTGCACTGCACTGTACACAGGACAAATAGGATGTTTCCTGCCCCAGCGCACACAGAAGAAGACCAAGCACTGGCCAATCTTCTGTATACTACCAGCAGCATAGAGTATGCCTCATACTGTGAAACAAACTGGGAGCAGAAGGAGCTAGGAGTATTGCAAAGAGGACAGCTCTCGCAGGGGCCTATCACTCCCTTGCAGGAGGCTCTGGGAAAGTGCACCTCTAGGTACCAGTGTCAGCCTCAGCAACAGGTGCATATCACCTAGAAGATAATACATTTCCTGCAGCCAATCATATTGTCTGACAGTTATATTTGGACAGCTTAAAAGCCAAATGTTAACCATCCCTGCAATGGGACACTACAGTTGAGACACTACATCCCCTAAAAGGGACACTACAGTTGTTGGTTTTATCCAGAGAGAAGTCCACGTGCTCCAGTATCCTACCTCTAACAATGTCCAAAATTGGTTGCTCTGGGAGGAATATAAAAATGAGACAGGTGGTACTTCACAAGCATGTTCATCCATTTTCCATTGACCCGTGCTTCGTGGATTTCCTGGGTGTCTACACTGTAGGGTAAGATTCACCTATCTCTCTGAAGAGGTCTGCACCAGAGATACCCACCCAAGGTTGTCTTTGCAGTCTGCAGTTCTCCCAACCTATTTTAGACATGTATTTCACAATGAGATGAACTGAGCCCTAACTGGCCTATTTTTCTCCATCAATTGTGAAGGATATTCAGATGATTGGCTCAGATGTCATTTGATAAGACATCACCATCCATTGTGCTTAGTAACTTTACAGGTATAAGGTTATGTCTTTCTCAATACAGGCAAAACTGTAGTTTCCACAACTCCTATGGCAAAGAATTTCACAGTTTAATGAAAGACTGTGTAATAAGGGGTTTCTTTTTACTTGTTTATCAGTTTACCTCAGGCAGAGGAGCACAGGAGGAAAATAAGATAATATTAACATGGTAATGATTTCAGCATAATAATAATCAGTTCATCAAGGGTTGTAGTCATCTTAGAAAAAAAAAAAGTTTCTTCGAACAAGTCAATGGCATATCAACTGAAGAGCCATAAGAGAGATGAAACTGAAAGATAAATGTTAATTGAATGCTAATTATCAATGCTAATATCACTAATTATTATCATACACTTTTTTTTTCATTCCCATCTCAGCAGCAAGACTGCTTCATAGAATTTGTCCTTAAATACAAAATAACAATTTAATAATAATTTTGTTAATTTCTTTCAGTGGATTTCTTGTTTCTTGTTCCTCCCCTGCTTGTTTGCAGCAGGAAAAAAATATTTTCTAATACCTTTACAAACTCATAAAAAAATCCCCAAAATATACAGTGGACATAAATTAAAGAAAAGAGAGTAGCAGGGAAATAGGAAAAGTATTTCCAGTATGCTGCCAGGTAATATTTATTACTGCAGGTAACCTGGTTGAGTGGCTATATAAAGAAGATAAAATATGGTAGGAGTTTAAGTATTGTGAATGAGTATGGACAGCTTGCACTCTGGTGAGGGATTCATTTAAAAGCTGGCACGTAAGGAGCTGAAATCAAGATTTACAAATTAAAACCTTTGTGATTTTAAGGTGTTTTTTTTTTTTCCCACCTCTGGATGGAAGAGGGCAATGTTATTGCACTGTTTTATTTCTTTTCACATACTCTATTCCATATGATTTGTTTAGTTCAAATGTTGTAGTTGTCATGTTGACCTATACCATTTCACAGTTGTTTGAAACATGGGCTGTTGTTTGTGTCCACAGTGATATAAATTTTGGCTTGTGGCACAGCCAATTTGACCAATAAAAACTTCATTTCAAATTCAACAAAGATTTGTTTTATTTTGCACTGAAAATATGAATCAGTTTTTAGTATAGATACATAGTTTTACCCATTTGGGACATAGTAAACTGATTTGCTTACTAGATAAACAAAATGTAGAGTGATAATAACAACCTTACTTTGCAACACATCATCAAACCTGTCATATGCATTAAATACTACTTGCAAAAGGCCTATTTTCATTGGCTGTTCAGAGTAGCTTTCACATCTGGTGTCTTAATATATATTTTTAACCAGCTTGCCAGCTTGTGTTCACTCACTTCATCATAGTGCTGGAATCAGTGCTGGAATCAGCAGGGATAAATAGCAATTGTTTGGGAACAACGGGAATTTTCTGTATGGTTTGCGTATTGGTTTACTCTTTAATGTCTCTCTATCTGACAGTAGGCTCCTGGACCTGTTGCTAGTACACTTGTAAGGAAATGCCTGCAAGCAAAGCTTGTGGTTGGAGGTGGTTGATGTAGACTTTTTGGATTGCTGAGCTCAGAGAATGTCTTCTCTAAATATATGAAGCCTCACCTTAAATCTTACTTTTTATTTCTCAACATTTCAATCATTTTTTTCTAAGCCCTCATTACTCAACAACAACAAAGCTTCTCATTTTCAGACTAATAAAAACAGTTAATTAACATCCTTTTTTTTTATTTTGGCTACATTCTCTGTTACTTTAAGTCTTCATATTTCCTTGTGGGAGAATACTGATTGTTTTTCCTTTTGTTCTCTTTTGCTGTGAAATTAATGCCTTCAGATCAAGGGAAAGACTGTCCCTGATAAATACACTGAAAGCATTTCTGTGAACACAAAAACTATCTGAAAATCACTGAATGTACTGGACAGATGCTCCTGCAGTGGTGATGCACTGATAAACAGTGATGGCTCCCACTACAGACTAAAAGTGCAGACTCAGGTTGCAATTAAGACACAGATTTAACTGTGCAATGTCTCAATTCCTTGATTCAGTTGCTGACTAGCCATAGATGTTTACTGGTATCAGATATACCCTAGGGAGATGGGAATGGGAGGTGCCATTGCAAATCTCTCCACTGTGACAACTGATGAAACACAGGATGGCATCACACATGGCACCCGGCAGTTCCAAGGTCCTAGTCAGTACAGAGTCTAGAGACCTATTCAGTAGAGCAGATAAAAGCATACATATATTAGGACGAGCTAGTTGCTTTCTAAGCTCTATGGTTTGATCTCCATATACAATTTACAGCCAGATGCCTAATCTTAAACTGAAAGCTGCTTCTAATATTTCTAATTCGATATGACTCCCTAGTTCAATTTGGACCAGTGTCCACGTACTACCAAAAGGCAAGAAGGTGAGAAATTTTCTAAGCTTAGTTTCTTAAAAGCACATCTGTGATGAATTTCACTAATTGCAGATCAGTTTTCTGATTATAAGCTTAATTACACTGCCTTTTCAAGAGAGGATACCTTCCCTATTTGAAGGGCTTACAAAGACAAGAGTGGTATAAGCAAGAATCCTAAGGGAAGAAAGCAAGGCAGGAAGTTTCACCCTTTCTATGGTATATTAACTCCAACCCAAGAATCCATGCCCCTGTTTTCTTCTACAGGTCCCAATTTCTGAACAGCTGGCATGGCATATAGGGCAAGGGAGAGGATCATGTGATTCTGGAACCAAATAGGTTTAAATCATGCCTGTAGCCATGTGGGATGCAGAGCAGAAGCTGGGCAAGTAGGAGGAATACATCTGGGAAATATAGGGTGGGGATGGAAAGGCATTCGGTAACAACTGGGGCAAGAAGGGTATCAGCATACCATGGATAATTTGGGCATGTCATTTCAAAGATAACACTGCTTCAGCCTTTTTCCTATTCCATTTTCAGTAGCAACTTTAAGTCAAAATTAACCACCATCATCTGAGTTACATAACTCAAGGTAAAACCCTAGCAAAGAAATAGCACTTTTAAGTTTTCACATGACTTTACTGGCATGGTTAAGTTTATAAAGGTTTCAGTTAAATAACATTAAAAATATAGATATATTTTGTTTATTTCCTTAATGGTTAAAGACTAAAAACTTTGTGTTAGTCTCCAAGTTATTGCAACCTACCAACATCAGTCCTCTCTTTGAGTGCTTCCTCATACTCTGCTACTTCCTCCTGCTCTGTGAAATGCTCTCTAACCAGCAGGAGCATCTCTGTTCACATATGACCTTCCTGAACTGATAAATGGAATATTCAGAACTCATTTAGGTTTTGGTTAGGGCCATGTAGAAGTTGCTTAGAAATTTAGCTAATGTCCAAATCAGCAGGCTGTTCCAGATCTGATTACCAGCCTCCACATTCTTCTCTCAACAGCTATTCATACTAAATTTTCTAATGCATATAGTCATGTAAGTCTGTAATAAACCCTGAGATGCTGCATATTTATTCCTATTTTTCATGGTTTATTATCCTGACATTTCAAATCGTTCTGCTTAAACTTTGATAAGTGTTGTATGATAGAGAAATCAAACTTTTACGCAAGAAATTGCTTCAACTAAATGTCAAAATAGACATAAAAAATAATTTTAAAGCCATATATACTTCTTTCTAAACACCCAGTGCAAGGGATGACTCAGGAAGGAAATCTCTGCTCATCATCCCCTCCTTGTGTTTGAACCTTAATTTCTAACACTGATCTTCACTGCAGTATTTGAGAATTTACTATATGTTGAATGTGATTCATAAGACCCACAAATGACTATTACCTCTTTTGTCCAGTGTCAAAGGCTATTTAAATACATGGTGAAGCGTGTAAAATCAAGTCTTGCAGGGTGCCATCTGTAAACATACACTCTTTACCTGTTCTTTTTATAACTCCATTCTTTTTCCCTCACTTTCCCTGGGTTGTGTCCACATATTAACTGCCTGCCTTCCAGTATAGCCATCCTAAATATTTATTACCTGTGCAATCCTTTTCAACTCTGTGTCTTTGTTTTATTCTGTGTATTTGAACTATTCATATAATTATTATTGCTATTACTATAAATCTCCTTTGACTGTATTTTTCTTTCCTATCAAGATCCTTTGATCTTCTTTCTTTTTGTACATCTTTTTCCTGATCTTTCCTCCTCAGGCTAAAGGCATCTTCCCTCACAAGCAGTACTGTTCTGGCTGATTTTTTCCCTTGCTCATTCCTAGGAGCTCATGCAGATTCAATGCAGCTCATTCCTAGGATTTTCCTCCCTTTCAGGCTTCTTTGTTCCTATTCCCCAGTAATCCCCTGATCCCCTGCTTGCACTCATCACCACATATTCTTCAGTCCCTTGCTGTTTTACCATATTCCCTTCAGTAGACTGATAAGGCAATTTTAAGTGAAACTAAGAAACTTTAATATCACTCTGATCCTTCTTAGATTTAGGCTTCTGGATAGAGCTAGGAGCAGGAAGGGAAGAGGAGGGAAGGGAGGGAAAGAAAAGGGAAGGAGGGATGGGAAGGGGAACAGATGAGGAGAGACAGATATGCAAACTTGATAGCACTTCACAGTCTGTTTATTTCCCAAAGAGTGTCTGCTCAGCTGGGCAGCAGAGCAGTGTGAGCCACCAGATGTGTGCCTGTAACACTAGTGTCAGCAAGAGCTGCTCCTGCAGATTTTGGCCAGCACACAACGTGGGATGTCATTGCCTTTCTCTGCAGCCAGGATGCACCCCAGCACCTTAGCAATGCAAAGACTTGGAAGACAGAGCAGGATAAGTAAAGAAATAGCAGAACTATCTCTTTATGAGCATTTTTTAAGAGCATTGAAGAAAAACCCACCAAAGTCAGTGTCAAAGTAGCAGAAAGGTGACTGCCTAGATTGCTTAAGGGAAGCCATGGATTTATTGATGAGTAAAGACAGGTCCATAGCACAAAGAGCTGAGCTCTGCCTGCAGAGAGACCTTAGCCAGAAAGCCCATCTCTGCATGGTCCCTAATTCTACAGTGCCCTAGCTGCACTCACAGCACTGAAGGCAAAAAGCAAGGAGGGTCAGGGCCAGCATCCCACACTTCTGCCCTGCTAGTCTTGGTTTTACCCCGGGTGGAATACCTGCTTAGGTATCCCTTAATCATGTTCTAAAACAAGCATGGCAGTGATTTGCAGACAGTGCTTCTGAGTTTCTAGATCTTGTGGTATGGACGTGTTCAAGAATCCATAACATAAAAATTAGGTTTATTGTTGTATAAAATGCTATTCTGTACTGGTGGGAAAATCAGTCTTCCCAAAAATAAAATGTCTAGCAAGAAAGGAAGGATATGTCTCTGTTTCATTTATGCTGGTGAGAAACACAGATGAGAACACAGCCCAAAAAGGGGCTTAAGCCCTGTGCCAGCAGTACTAAGATAAGGTATTACATTTATTTAGCAAAATTCAGACAGGAAAATTATTCACCTGTTATTCTCTTCAAAAATTTGGCCTTACATGTGACATAATTAACAAAACATTACAGCGTGTTTCAACGGAGCCAGCTATGTGCAATTTTCTCCAAAGTGTGATTAAAGAAATGATTGGAGGGCAAATGGAACAGCTTTTACTGAGACAGCTAACAATGAGACACATTGGGTTCTTATTATCTGCTATTAACTTTGGCTTTCAGGTAGGAGAAAAATACATTTTAGGAATCTTTCATTGTCCGACTTGAATAATTCCTGAAACATGCCAGTTACTGAGAAAGTTGACTATTTGTTTTATTTTACTTAATATTTTCACAAAAATAGGGAGCTCATGGAAAGCTACTCTAAAAGATTTGTTTAAAAGGTCAGCTCAGAAGAAATCTGTGTGTATTCTACAAAGGAGCAGAGACACTAGCAATACATGGAGCTGGAGTTAATGCTCCAATTTAGGACTTGATAGCTGGGTTCTGTTTTCGATTTTAGAGTGGGACACTTGGAAAACCTTTGGTAAGTCTCACACAGCTTTCAAAATCCCTTACAGGTAGGCAACTGCATACTTGGTAGTTTGGGGCCTTTGTCTCTTTTTTTCCAGCTTCCATTTTGAGTGAAGTGTGAGTTTATTACTGCGCAAATTGCTGGTGCCCCAGCTAATATTGCCCAGTGTAGAATAGGGTCAGGGATCCAGCCCAGCCTTCCCTGTTGCAGTGTTTGCATTGTATTTTAAGATGACCGGCAAATTATTAAAATTTCTAGGTGGCATGCAAGTTTCTCTTTTTCTCTCTTGAATAAGAACTTAACCTTGTTAGGGGAAACTCATCAGGAGCCAGGAGATGTTGCCTCTCAAAGAGGCAACCCCTAACTTCTGCCAAGCTCAGACCTTTGGGAGGGAACCTCTGTCTCTCTGGTCTTTCACAAGGACTTAGGATCCTCAGCTACCAGACCTGGCCTGACCCAGCCTCACACCATTCAAAATGCACCGGCCTGTCACACCATGCACCAGAGATCTCCTGTTCCTGCTCTAGATATGATCATAACACAAATAATGATAAATGCACCATGCAAGCTGTGATGTGATCCCTCCCTGGAGTGCTAAAAGTTTTTTGCTTCTCCTCATTATTCTTGGAGGTTAGGATGCCCAAAGTACTGTTCTAGACAATTGACTCTCTATTGCACTCTTCTTTTGTGAGGACACTTACTTGTTCCTTTCTGCTTTCAAATTTCAGCTTTCTATTTTTCCTTCCATTTACCATCTGTACAGTACTTTCTGCTTAACTGAAAGCTTTTGTAGCTATCTGAGTAAAACTCTGTTTTGGTGATAGGCCTGGAGGGTTAAGAACATTTTCCTTGGGGAAGAACGGAATATTATTTCCTACTGCAAGAGCACTTGAAATTGCCTTTGGGAAATTAAAACGATTTAATATATGGCTCTGCAAAATGTGTCATGTGAGGACAGACAAGAGCCACAAAAAAGAACCACTTGCATCTATCTAACATCTCAGCCCTTCTCCTGAAAAAGGACTTGATCCCCTCATTCTCCTGACCTGTTAAAGAGCCCGGACTAATTAAGTACACTCACTATTTGTAGGATTAGGCCAAAGAGTGATTTTTGGTCTCTATCTGCTTCTTCTGAGCTTCTTCTTAGAACATTTTTCAGCCACTACTTGGTTTTCCACTATAGATTTAAGTATAATTAACAGTGCACAGATTCCCCAAAGAAATCGGGTATATTTTAACAAAGTATTGCAGTGAAAACGAGACAGGTATAGGTGTGTTGACATCTGTAGAGTGGTGTCAGCTTTCACCTGCTGAGTCCAACATCTGTTGGTGATCATCAAGAACTTTCTCAGAAAGAAAGATGTGCAGCAGATCATGTGTAACCTCTGGGTGAGAATGGGGAAGGAAGTCTACTGGTTCATGAGCCTACAGGGAAGGCAGGTATTTTGGTTTCACAGCAGCTAATTTCACCACTTTTCTTCTGTGGACTGAGTTCACACCCACCTGCATTTTAGATTTTAATTTGATTTGCACTATCTTCAATATTTGCCCACAGTTGGAGGTTCCTAAGGAAAAAAAAAAAAAAAAAAAAAAAAAACAGATAAAAAAAGAAAGTTGGGGAAAAANCACTTCTATACAGGTCAAAGCCATAGCCCAACTCCTGGGTCACAAATCACATTTTCTGCATAGATGGTTCACTACCACTTATCCTGCCATCTTGAAGCCTACCAATCATTTTTAAAACTGCCTGCTTTTTGTTGAAATAGCCAGCAGTGGTAGAGCCACTGGGCTTTGATTCCCTCTTGCAGGGAAGGCTCAGGTCTCAGTTGCTACCTTTGATGTTTCCTGTACTACTAATGACTACCGTGGAGCTCCTCTCTGTGGGAGCTATGACACAGAGAGCCATTTCACTACTGCTGTGAGACACATTTAGTTGAGTTCCTTGAGTACATATATCACTAAAAGAGTAGGCTTCGATAAAGCGAGGCACATAATTTTTTCCTGATTTCAGAAAACATTTCTACTAAACTGTATTAAAAAATACATCTTAAAAAAAAAAAAAAAGGAAAAAAACAAACAAACAAAAAAACCCACCACCACCAACAAAAAAAAAACAACAACACTGGTTTAAGGAAGGAAAGCCACTGGAGACAATGTGCCAGCTTGTTACCAAAAGAGCCAGTAAGTACTACAGAACTATTCTCTAAGACTTATGCATAAATTAAAACAAAGGAAGACATATTTTCACATATTACAGCATCTGATCCAGATTCACGTTCTAAAGAAATTGTTGTGAAAGCATTTCTGAAAAATTCCCTTTTTTTATGTTGGTAATCTCAATAGTTATCAACTTTTTGCAATCTCCTATTCTTGAGAGAAGTTTACAAAAGTACTGTGAAAAAATGGCCAGTGACTCCAGGCAGGAGTATTTTCTTATGAGTAACAAGGCCAAAGGTTTTTTTCCTGACACAACCTGCACTATCACTTAAAACCTTTTTCAATATCAAAATGACACTAGAAGTGCTAAGTAGTCACAAATCAACAAAAAACAGACATTTTTTCACAACCTCTTGGAACTGGATTTAGGTGCCCAACTGTAGGCACAGGTGAAAACTTTAACCACTACTTCTTCATAGCAGTTATTTTAGACGTATCATCTCTCTTGGATACTGTAGACCATGTGGTTCTGCTGACACATCTTGAAAATGTTCTTGCAATAGATAGATATACTCTTAAATCATTATTTTCCTTTCATTCCATATGGTCTAGGTGCCCTTGACATAATTTAAAAATACAGTGCAGCAGCACAGTTTAAGATAAACCACTACCAATAAGCCAAGCAATTTAAAATCTCATATCCCCTTCACCTTCGAACAAATCCCCCCAACTTACAATTCCTGTCAACCTTCTTGGAGGAAAAAAAAAAAATATATATATATATATATATATGAACTGAGCAATGTGCCTTAAAAAATCATTTGAAATTATATTGCCATCCAATAGTAAAATAGCTGGTTGAGCTATTAGATCTATAACATCACTGTATCACAGAAAACAAGTTGCAGAGACCATAATCTTTCAACTGCAGACAATGAATTAAAGATACGATTTTGGATAAATATACGGTGATGTTGCTCTGTTGTTGTCTGTTCCACCTGCTTCCCTGTTCCCCTTTTCACCTGTATATAGCACCTCTTAACTCCAAGAATCATCCCCATATGAGACTCTCCAAAAGACTATTTTTTCTTTTTCTTTTTTTTTTGTCTTTCTGATTTACGTGAATTGTGTCCTTATCAAAAGTCATTGGAGCGGTTAAGAGTCCGTTTACACATCAGGCTCAAAGCAAGTCTTTCATGGAGAGTTACACACTGCAGTGGCTCTGTATCCTTCCAACAGCTTTATATCACTGTTTCAAATGATCTAGCCATAGTAGTCAATATTTGCATTTTGCACTTACTTTTCCTAGGAATGAACATTGAAGAAGTGGGCTTTCCACCACTTCCAGCTTTTATAAGGCTTCAACAGACTGGGCAACACTTTGCCCCTTGTTTGACCCCTGAAACTACATCCCTGCCACAGGTTCACAGCAGTGGATGTGAGCACAGCATCTGGCAGAAAGCCCAGAGTTTGACCCAGCAGGTTTATGGCATATGGAGATGTTATTAACACACATCATGAGCCAAATCTGCACTCTGGCTGCTTAATAAAAACGCTGCCACCTCCATCATTACATTTGACCTCTTACATTAACAGTAAAGCAGGCCAAACTGTTCACTAAGAACAATTTAGCCTGCAAAATTTACTATTTATTAGCAACAAACAATTTGCAATTTGTTTTGCAACCTTTTTTGACTAACAACAACTGTTTGAGTAACAGGAACTGAACAGTAACAGGTGGATCAGCAGCGTTTCACTACATATTTATAGTAGTTATTAAGTTTACCATGTGCTTTCAAATTAATTTGAAAAAATTGTTCATGGACTGAAAATTTCACTTTAATTCAAAATATACGTAAGTATAAACATAATGGTAAGTATCTGGTTTTCAATGTCATGACAAACCCACATTTTTTTCTGGAGAAACCTTTGTGAACTGATCTTTCTTCTTCACTGAGAGATTAAAATAAAATAAATATTAATAATAATAAAAATAAACCATAGCATTCTGTTTAGATTGAAAAACAAAACAAAACAAAAAAACATTTTGCTTGAGACTTCTTAGATGTTTCTGTCATTAAGTCTAAGTACTTTAATAGGAAATGTCAAGATATTTTGAGACATGGAATGATTTCAGGCAATGTAAAAGATGAAAAATATTCACTCAATGTGTGGTCAACATGGAGTGGCAGAATGATCACAATTCACTTTCTTGTCTGTATTCGGCTAATTCTAATTACCCAGAAGGTATAATAACATGTTGAACTGAAACAAACATGTCCCATACATTAAAGTGCTGCCCGGTTTTCAATATATTATCCTCCCAAGCCCCTTACCATTTTTCCTTCAGCCAGGTTATGGTTTTTGCCCAGCAGTTGAACACAACAGCACTAGTGCTGGGCTGAATTAACATCAATTAGCATTTAAATTGCATGTTTAAATGCATTCATTAATAGTTGCATGCAATTTATATCTCTCTCTCCTCCACTTCCAGCTTTATCTAGTGCTAGAGATTTGTCAGCCAGACGGTATCAATCTGCCTAATCTCAGACTTAGGATGACTACTCGCCTGCATACATTTAGCTGGCACACACTGATTAAAGGAAAATTTTTATAGGTTGGCTTTAGATTTACAATGCAGTTTGACATACATTTTATCAAGTACATCTGATTTTACAGCTACCTTTCAAGGGCCAAATATTACCTGATTTACAACCACTTCCTAGTGTGTTCAGATGCACTGCACTTCACGCTAGGCTGGAGCAAATTTGGCCCTTTGTTTCACTATCTGTCTGTATGGACTGCACTAAATTATGGTCTGTGCCATGACATTCTCTGAGGTGAAGCTCTGAATATCAAACCATGGTTCTTGAAGAGTAAAGCACAAGCGAAAATTGCCTACCACTAATTGCTGGTGCAGTGACTGAGTTCATTCTAGTCCACAACCCAAAACTTTTACTGAGGGAGATTCTGGAGGTTTAACATATGCAGAGTTGATATTCCCTGAAATGAATTTGCAATGTCACTGTATTATGTGAAACAGCTAGCTCCATTCATGGCATTTAATATTATTATTATTATTATTATTTT
Source organism: Anseranas semipalmata (assembly GCA_013399115.1). NCBI lineage: Eukaryota > Metazoa > Chordata > Aves > Anseriformes > Anseranatidae > Anseranas > Anseranas semipalmata. The sequence goes on from VXAA01003464.1 coordinate 79,677, forward strand.
ATGGAAACAAGGAGACTGTACAACCTCAGGTTAATGAGTGAAAATAACTGCTGAGGTGACACCAAAAAAAAAAAAAAAAGATTTCAACAGCTTTTTCTGTCTCATTTGCCAGTTCAGGTTTCAAAGACACATCAGCCTCACCACAGAGACAGTGAGCTTGGGAGCCCAATTGGAGACCCACCCTCAGTGTGTATGTGCCCCATACACGCACAGATTGTTTAAGTAGCATGCTAAGCCCACTGTCCATGTGTTCAAGATGCCCAGGGTCAGATGAGAGGGTGTCTATAGGATTGCTGCAAGACAACCCTGGGAACACAAAGCTACATAGACATTGCTCAGAGAAGCTGTGGATGACCCATCCCTGGAGGTGTTCAAGGCCAAGTCTGACGGTGCCCTGGGCAACCTGATCTAGTTGGTGGCATCCCTGCCCATGGCAGGGGCGTTGGAACCAGATAATCTTTAAGGTCCCTTCCAACCTAAGCCATTCTATGATTCTATGATAAACAGGGCTACTTCCAAATTATGCTATCAATAGCGGACATAAGGGTCAATTGCATAAAGATACAGATCCAGCTCTGGGCCGTACTGACACAAAACAAATAACATATCAGAATAAAATTTCAAAAGCAACTTTAAATATCCATATAGAAATATAAAGCATCAGAGACCGTAAAAGCCATTTCAGACAGCTTGGACAGGTATCATCTAAATTAGGATTAGCTGAGAAACATCACTCATTAAAACAAAATTACAATAGGCAGAGACTTGTCGTTGAAGTGCAGCAGCAGTTGCAATTGTGTGATAATTTCATTTTATTCTGATATCTGGCCTCAAAGATGTAGTTCATTTCTTTATATTTTCCATGTCCATGCATGTCCTGAGATTTATTATTTATACAATAGATTAAAGCTCCTAAGCTTTTTCTTGAACAGCATACCACTATGGCAAACCGGCTCATCAAGGTTAACCATTCTTCTTGCCTACTATCGTCAAAAATTACATCCTCAAGAGGAATTGCACAACTAAGTCAGATAGTGTGGGCAAATTTAATTAACTAAATGTCAGAGTCCACAGTTGTTACAGATGACATAACGAGAAAAAGAGATAGGACATAACCTTGAGATACTTGTTATTGCTGCCAAATGTTTTAAAGGATTGTTTACCTGGACATGAAGCTTTCAGTCTGTAGCACAATTAATATATGTGTGTATCATTGCAAGTCCCTCAAAATAGAATTTTGATGTGATGTTTCTTACATTCATTGAAGAAAACCTGGGGTGCAAGGAAATAAAATACATAGGGCTCTGCCAGCTCAGCTGTGGCATCTGTGCTATCATCCAACAGGAGAGATCTGGACCCAGTGCTGCTCTTTAATTGCAACCACGGCAGGGAAGCCGAAGCTTTGCCCAGCTCAGGTTCACAATGGCAAACTGCCAGTGACCTTGGGCAGCCACATGTTTGCATCAAATGGTGAATCTGCGGTTATCCTCTGCCTTACTGTGTAAGCAAGGCTGCTAGCCCCACCGGGTAGCTAGGACCTACCGGCCCCAGCCAAGAGGAGCTGCACAACAGGACCTGGGTGTTGTCCTTCAGGTCTTGTATCACAGCATACACTACCTTTCCAAAAAACAATAATGTGCTCTAAATGCTAAACAAGTCTATCATTTCCTGTTCCATCTATACTGGTTTTGGGGTAGAGGAGACAGTTTTTGTCCAGATTTTTTAATAAATTTATACAAAAATATTATAAATAAACATAATAAATAAATTTAAATAAATATATTTTTTTAATTGGTCCCAACAGACTGATTAAAAACCTTCTACTAACTGAGCTCTAATATCCTACCATTCTTCTGGGACAATGAAAGCTTGAGGCATGAACATCAAGGCTAGCCCCTTGCTTTTCGTTGAGATAACTAACCTTAGACCTTCCTAAGTTCAGTGACAGGCGTCCACCCTGGTCCCTCCTGGGAGCCCTTGGTGTCCATTCACTGCCACTCCATGGAAAGGGATAGCATAAGTCTAGCACTCTCTTTCCCTCAGCAATACACACCTGGGGGGTGTAAAGCCCACACATGACCACCACAGAAAAGAGTAAAGACCCATGACACCATGGGTGTCTCCCCATGACACCATAAAATGGTATTTAGTTGGAAAGACCCAATAAACGGGCATCTTGAAGAGCAGTTTAAAAGAAACATTTATACATTTCCAAACAAACATGTCACAGTGCACCTATAGTTATTTAAAACTAGCCTGGGAGTGGTAGAAGGAAGCAGCAGTAGGATTAAAGAGTTAATTAAGTTTCAAAAGCAGAATGGGAAACAAATGAGGAGTCATAGAGAGAAATAAACCTTAAACAGGACTTCTGAAAAGATCTGCAATAAACTAACCTGATTACAATAAGCCCAAAAATTAGATGAAGGGAGGAAGGGTGGAACTGAACACAATGGACTGTAGAAATAGTTCTGCCCTAGTAGGATTCTTTTTAATACTTATAAATGACACAAACACGTCAATTCTCTAGTTCGAACTATCATAAATAAATAGGAAAACTTCCTTCAGACTATTAATTTTTCAAACTGCAGCATAAAATGCTTTTTTTAAAAGGGAATACTGATTATTTATAGCAGAAAATAATGATTGGTGGCAACAAGATAAAAATGATGAAGGTTTAGCACACAATACTCTACATTTGATATTGCAGTGATGTGGGTTTTTATTTATTATAATTTACTAAGAAGAACATATAGCCATCTCTAAGGATTTATGGGGAATATAGTTGTTATTCCTAGTCAGAAACAATCTTCAGAATTTTCCAGGAAGCTTCATAATGAGACGAATTTTCCCATAATGTAAACACTGTTGGGAAATTGCCTTTTCTATACATCTTTTCTTCGGCTCTGGTCTGATAGGAATGAGCTAATGCAAAACCAGAAGAAACAAATATACACAAAGAGCATTTGCTATTTGATTCACATTCCCCAAAGAATGTTAATGCCTTCAGAGATGTCAAATCATTATAAAGGATATACTGCACAGAAACACTGTGTAAAAGAAGAGACGAACATTATTACAATTCGGAAATTATGAAATAGCATGTTTGACTGATGCAAGTGACACTGATTTACACCAGCTAAGGGGCTCTCTTTGCTGGTGCTTTTGACACATAGCTTGAAATACACACTGGTTATGCAATCTTCTATAATGATTGCTATGTATGCATAAGGTGCTAAAAGTACTGAGTTTTCATATATTTGATCCTTGGGTTATCTGAAAAACTTTTGTTTAAGGGCCATGTGGGCTATATATTAATGAGGGGGAATCAAGGAGACGTTTGCTGCAGAGCTTGCTCTCCTCTAGCAGGCCCTACTTCTGCTTCCTGGTATTTTGTCTCCTCTTCCCAGCAACCTCACTGTTTCCCTGGTCTCCACTATTCACTTCCCTTCTTAACCCAGAAAGGCAGCAATGAGGAAGAGAGGGAAAATCATTCCCCCTATCTGCCTCATGGGCGCAAAGCTCACTGCAGCAACAGATGGGGCTACCTTGGGCAGCAGGCTCTCTGAGCACATGGCTGTATGAGTAATATGACATAAAAATAAACCAACTTGCTAATGTTGCTGTCCTTTTGACAAATATTTCTAAAGCTAATTATAAAGAACTGGGAGACTGTGCCTATTCCTGCTCAGAAATCCCATTGTGTGCCATCAAGCTGAGGTGGTGTTGCAGTGGTTACAAGCGGTACCCACAGAGCAGCCCAAGCATACGGCAGGGGGGCAAGCACTTGGAAGGGCCTGTGTAGGCTCCACGCACCCCAGGAGTGTCCCTGGCACCCCAACCAGCTGCCACAGAGGGCCTCAGTCTGTGACACTAAATGGGAACACCACTTCCAGACTGCCCACCAGACATGGTCACCAGCCCACACCAGCTCCCAAACCTGACACAGAACTTGTTTGGGAGAGGTGTCATTTTCCTGGACAAAAAAACATGCCAGCACCATGCTAAAATTTCATACAAACAATCAATTCCAAGTGCCCAGGAACATCACCTGGCACATTTTCACCTCCTACGTCTCCAAGGCCTATCTCCTGCTCCCTGTGGTACTCCTGTGTGGTACTGCAACACATCTATACACATCATAATTTTACCACTGATACGGTGTCCAAGCACCCACATTTTGAGGAATTTTACCTCATCACTGTCCACGCAGAACTGCTCAAGCTGGGAGCACAGCACGGAGAGGTTACCCCGCTCTCAGCTTGCCAGGAGCACAGGTGGGGAGATAGCACACCGGTGTGTAGGACAACCCATCAGCCCAGGGTAAGTGAAGAGAAGAGTTAAGTCTGGCTGTGGACCTCACACTGTAAATCCAGGAACAGCTGATGCTTAATGAGTACTGCCAGTGAAGTACACACGAGTCCTTTTCACAAGTGTAAAAGGTACAGAAGGCTGAAGAAAATAGGTATTCACAACAGCCAGAAATCCTGATATTCATACTGCCTGTAACAGTGTCCTACCCACACTGGGTTAGGGGTAAGCCCAGTGAATAATAGCATTGTAGATGTATTATATGTATAATGCAAAAAAAAAAAAAAATCAAATAGAATAGAACCTCAAATATGAAAGGGCTGAGCACTGAGGGCCTTCATTACCCACAAATTCATATAAAGCAGAACAGTCAATTAACCTGCAGTCATGGACAGGCCATGACAATAGCATAGGCATTCTCACAAACACTGTCTATCCTCTCTTTGAGGCAAAAATGCATAGTAAACCATTAGAACAAGATGTACATGTTGCATTTAATATGAAAAGTCAGCCTGCATTCAATTTGGATACCGCAATCCCACTTCCTATACTGGTTCCTATACAAAGGAACAAAGGTAGGATTATTCGTTACTACACCATTCATCCCAGAATTATAATATTCATAAGAAAAACTCCTTACTACTGTATATTGGAAAGTAGCAAATTCATGAGAGCTACCAAAAAAAAAATAAAAAGTCTGAGAAAGGAAGACTTTTTTTTGACAGTTCAAACACAATAAACTTTAATTAGAATTATTTTATTCATTCAGACAGACTTTACTTCCATTCACATTTTTCTATGGATTCAAGTACCTGAAAAAAAGAATGATCTATTTCTTTTTTGTGCACCTCTGCTGTTGGAATTAACCCTTCAAGGAACAAAGAGGCTGATGGAGATTCCTGTATGCACTCCAAGCCAATTGTGCCACCTACTCCCTTCGATCAGCTTCAAATCAAATTGCAACAGGCAAGCAATTGTTCACTCTTAAGTGCTTATGTCATTCTGTACTTGTTTAGATCTTTTGAGACTGCTAAAGCCATCACTTCAGGATTGCTGGTAAGAGCTATGTCAAATTATTTTGTAACAATTTGATTTCTTGTATATCTATTATTTACCACTTCAGTGATTTAAACACGGAAGAAATTTCAGTGTTTTTGCTGCTGAACTGAGCAAGATTGGCTGGAGAAGGAGGGAGAGGGAACATTGTGAGCAAAGGGTGCCACCATACTAGTTAAACGAGGCTGCTTGTTATTTTTGTGTTTGCACAAGTCTGCTACAACAGTTATTATTCCTAACACACTTTGCAATTTTGGCATGTGCCACTTCAATTATTTTTTCCTGTTGACCTGTTTTCCATAACTACCATATTGTTTCTCTTTTTGTGATTGCCTGTCCTGTAACACTTTCAAAGGACAAGTAATACTTTTACCAGAGTGAAAACTTGAGCCATTTTCTGGTTTACATTTTTTTGAAAAGAGAGATCAAGAGATCTACAGATGTGCAAGGTAGAGATGGAGTTAGACTATGCAGTCATCTCATCCCCTGCCCCATATAAGACTTTCCTTTACTGTTTGTAGCCCATTTTCAGGCATTTCAAAAGACCCGCTTCACTTCTGCCACAGCCTCACCCTTTGTACGGAACAGATGTTGCCTGGAAAATGTGGTCAGAGTCTTAACCTGACTTTTTATTGAAAATATCCACCTTTCCATTACAGCTGTGCAAAGCCTCAGGGTAGTGTTAGAGCAATCATTGACTATTACACATAAATACCACTTTGTTAGAAGTAGTGCATGTGCTGTTAAAGTACATAACTGGTGCCCTGCGATGCCTTTACCTTGCACGTAGGTATATTCCTGGGTATGCTGTAATAAGGCATTTCAGGAAGCATTCACACCATCTAACTTCAGACGGCCTATACAGTCTATGGCAAAAGGTAGGCACCTAACTATATGCTTCAGATTGCTCTCTGGAAAAGACTACTTTTGTTCATTAACGCTATAAGGTGTTTAGGGTCCTCAGTTTGGTACTTCGGTTAGATGCCTGAAGTTCGAAGACGTGAATACCCTACTTCATGACTTTACTGTCTTAGATCTCCACTTGCTGTGCTATCTGTCATACTACCTGACAAATTTAGGCTTAAGAGATGGTAATTATCAGGCTCTCTTCCTTCCTTTTCAGACCTGATCGGCTAAATTGTACTTTTATAGAGAAGAGTTGGTTTATTTCTTGTGAACTGAATTGCCCTTCCTTATTGCCTCATTTTTGTTCTTTAAACTTCTGCTGAATTTTTCAGCCTATAGTAATTGTTTCTATTTCCACTCAGTATGATGTTTGTACAATTTGCATAATAACTTTAATTCATTCCCAACCTGAAACTAACAGTGTTATGATCGATGCAGTTTGAGGAAAGTCAAAAAGACAAATATTTCTTCACCTGCCAGAATATTAATATTGTGTCTCAAGAAGAATATCATGTATCATATAACATTTTTTTCTCTAGATCACGTAAGTGTCATAAGAAGGCAATATTCTATGCTTAAATATATTTATTGCCTCTGTTACTTTCCCTCCACTATTAAATATTTCTATTATATTGGCTAACTAAAAACTTACGATTTGTTAGAGATCTTCCAGAGCTGCTGACAGTGCTAATTGCTAAATTGCCACTGATCTGCGCTCTAGGTAACTTTATTATCTGCTTTCATGTCACCTCCAATCCTTTTGCACAGAAGCTTTATAAGGCGTTAACATTCATTGAATTTGACCAAACAAATTGACCATCCTGTTACATGTGAGAACAAGATTTAGCAATTTGACTGTCTCTTTTACCTGGGAAATTTCAAGCCAGCACATCAATTTTCAAAGGTCACTCACTTGCTCTATTTCATTTCACTTTCCTTTCCCCAATCTGTTTGCTTTTCAGTAAGTCATTCTTGTTGCTTTTTGGTCCATTCTGGGGTGACAGAGCTCATTACTTCTGCAGGGCTCAGGAGAAGAATACACTGTGCATGACTGATGTCACGTAGTGAACCAGAATCACTAATGATACTTACCTGCATTTGCACATGTAATAGGAGATCTGGACAAAACAAAGTCTTCCTGAAGGCCACCTCTATTCTTTGCTGCTCAAATCACGTGACCAGAAATAATGCTTGGGATGCAGACACAGGTAGAAACCTGACAGAACAAAAGATGGGTGTTCAAACGACTAATTATCTAGCTCCAGCTGAGAGAATAAACTGAGAAATAATATAGCTGCATACCTTAAAACAATATTATTTTTTAAAGAGTAGGATGCACAGTGGCTTCTTTCCTCAGTAAATTTACTTTTTTTTCTGGCTGCTTCTTTTTTTCCTAAGCTCTTCAACTGATATTAAGTTTGTTATGTCAGCATGTTAGTCAATCCTATTGCAGCTTTTATCAAGCTGGCAGACTCTAGCTCTGTGGTGTTTTTATGACATGGTTGCTCTGACAGATTGCTCCCACATGACACTGGAAAATACAGTGACTCAGAGGAGCAGATGGGAGCATGCACTTTCAACCAGTTGATTTGATGGATGAAAAAATCTCACGGAAACCTACTGTAGTGAGAAGTTATAATGCTGTCTTCCAAAAACATTCTCTTTCATCACACCTGTACTGAAAAACTGCAAATTTTTGAAATACTAATTTCTGAGTTCCTTCTTCCATTTATGTCTCGTATATGCACTAATAGAAAGCTTCTTGACCAGACCAGTAGTTCTTACAGTCCATTACCTTGTGTTCTTCTGATAGCAGCCACTATTAGATGTTTCAGAAGACAAGCACAAAACAGTCAGAAAATAATGGGTCTTTAAAGCCACCAGAGCAAGTTTATTGCAGACCTCACTGTATAAAAGCAGGTTTATGTCTTGAAGTACATGGGATTGCAACTATTTCAAAAGTTTATTTAAGTTTACCATTCTTGTTATTATAGTTCTTGGTCATTTTGCTAGCTATCAAGAAGTCATTTTTAAGAGTCTTGCTAAAATCTGAAGTGTCAGTAGTGTATAGCAATTAGATCAATAGAATAATTGTTCCTGGTGCAAAAAAAAAAAAAAAGTTTCCATGTAGCCACTTTGACTTTGCCAGCTTCTAAGATCTTTGTTGGCTTTTCTGTCCTTGGATTACCAGCTTGTGTGAAAACAAACTTGTAGTTTAACTCTTCTAAGATTCGTTTTTATCATTATGTATTTTTATTCTGAAGTTTATTATTTCCTTCTCTCTAAATTAAAAGATGTCTAACTTTCTTGTTCCCATTTTTGTCACTCTGTCTACATTGTTTCCTCTCTTGTTTTGACATTCCTCGCCAAAGATTTTTCAGCCTTTGGCCACGTATTATACTTGTATGTTTAGGTCATAATTCTACATATATACATATGACATATATTCATGACATATATATAGTGTGCATACTCATAAAGGGATCATTTGTATTGTTCCTAAGAAAAGAATGTGCCTGAATACATAGGTGCAGATAAGAGGGAGGGAATAAAGGCAAGTGAGCTTCTGCAGTGATCGGAGATAAAATGAGAAATAGAGATGTTTTCCTAGGGCCTGCAGGAAGCCCAAGTACCTCTTTACGGGTTACATCCGTCTTATTACCAGTGCATTATTATGAATCTTCAAAAGCCATAACTGGTTTGCATTGCCTAAGTTCCATTTCTATTAAATTTTAGTCTTAAATATGCAGATAATTCTGAAAAATCAAAAGTTCTCTGTTATTCTTTTCCTCTCCCAATTTTCTTCCACATTTCTTTCACACACATGGTATTTTTATGTAGTGTTTGGTGCTTCAGAATTCAAATGAACATTTGATTTGTATGAAAAAAAATCTCTTTGCATTTCAGGTAGCAATTAGTATCAACAGTGAAGTGTATTTTTGTATGTTACTGTTTAGTCAACTTTACCATGCTAGAATAGATGATAATTTATGTTACCTTCACCTCAGAAACCATATCTTTTGTGCTCATAAATTCAGTTGCAGTCATACAAAGTATACCACGTATTTCAGCTGAAAAAGTCATGCATTAACAAGTTCCTCCATTAATAGTAAAAGATTAGTCAGTATGTCTTATACCTTACTGTCTTTATTTGCTAGAATTTAAGCAAGGAGTATGACTAAGTTCAAGATTTTACAGTCCTTGATATTCTTATATGTACACACACCATCTATTATCAGTTTTCTATCATATTTGGGCAACTGAAAGGTTTGGCATGATAGCTGGGCCAAAATCTTCTGGAATAAACTTTCTGAAATCAGTTGAAGGGCCTTCAAACCCTAATAAAGGAATTTCTGCAGTTAAATCCACACCAGGAAATGCCAAATGTTTATATCTAGACATTTGTACAAAGCACTGCATTAAACCTTCAAAGATAGAATGTTGGTGACCACTTCAAAATATTTAGACTTCTCTAATTGTAACCTGAAAATATAGTTCAGGGTTTTTTGTTTTGTTTTGTTTCCTTCTACTCCCTCCCTCTTCAATGTCTATCATGGCAAATGATAGGGAAAAAAAAAAGAGAGAGAGAGAGAGAGAGAGAGAGATAAAAAAGCAGGTTTCCCATTACAGGACTTAGGCTTTGGGACTGCAAGGTGCACCAAGAGATAAGAATTCAGAATTTAAAAAGAGCATGATAAGATGCTCTAAGACCATTTCACTCTCTGAAACTACCTGTTCTAGGAGGCCTTTTCTGGGTGTGCATTTTATTTATCAGAGAGCTGTGGTCAGTGAGACAGTAGCAATTGGCTAGTGCAGCTAGACTGGAACCAACAAATAATACATCTGTGAAGAGCTGTTCACCAGTGAGTCAAACTCTGGTGAACAAACTGTTATAAGTACTCCTAAAATATGTGGACTGTGAGAGGAAGGACAGAAGCAGAGCTTTTTAAATAGTAATGCTTTTTCAGATTTAGAAATATGTTGTGAAAGTTCAGCTGTACACAAAATTACACATATGCTAAGTGTAAGCTAGTGTTACTACAATGCACCATTTTGTAAAATGTTTAAATATGGATCAGAATATGAATGTAAAAACCTTGTACAGTCTAGTCTGTTTCCCACACATATGCCAGAACAAATAACGATGTGATTTGAGAGGCATAATGACAATATTGTGCCTATAATGCATTTGCCCAAAGGTGCACTTGTACATATGTTTTCTATTCATTTTTGCTCTCTATTGCACATTTCTCTCAACTTAATTATTCCACTGATTGTAATTAAGTTCCCTCTAAGCCTGTCAGTGTGGAGTGCATTTTCAAAATAAATATGAGCAAGCTGACTTGTTTCTGAAGCTTTCCTAAACTCTCACAGTTCTATAAAATGCCTAACAGGCCCTTTATTTGACAGCACAAATGCATTTTATTTTAGAGACTTTCTATGCCTACTCATTTTAAAAAGAGAGAAGTAAGATCTGCTGAATTTCAAAGTATGGAAATCAAACCTATGATTTTTTTTTAATCTGTTATCCTTATTATTTGTATTACATTAGCACGTATTACAACATGGGCAGCCCTATGAAGATTAATATCCCTTTATAGTAGGTGCTGAACGAACACTAAGGTAGAGTCCCTGCCCAGAAACAAGGCTTATCCAAGTTCCTTGGATGGGCTAAAGGGAAGATCAGAAAACATGACAGTAACTAGATAGTAACAGAACTAACTGTATAACCACATATATTTTTTGCATAAAACTGTAGTCTCAGTTTGCCACCTGTCTAGCCATCTCAACATTGCAACCTATTTTCATAACTTGAAGAAATTCTTTGGATACTGAAATGCTCATATAATATTGATCTGCCTCAACTGCAATGTAACACCCCAAGGTTAGCCTTTCTTTTTCTCTCTCTCCCTCTCCAACTTCCCAAAAAACACATGCTGTCTCATAAGAACATATGGTAGTGCAGTAGCTTTATAACACAAATAGTAAGTGATACTAGAATAAGTCATGTGCCTATGCTTCTGGGGTGAAGGTGCTGTGAGAAGCTTGCAAGCAGTCTATTTTAATCAGGCTTAATTAAAGACTGATGAGATTGCTTAATACCTCAGCATTACCATGTCTACCAACAGTGCACTAATATTATATGACTGTAGTATGTTCTAAAACAGGATAATTTGAAATCTATAAGTATCTAAAGATTTCTGGTGACAGTCTGATGCCATATTTGAAGGAAAACAAAATGAACAATATTTAATTAGGAACAGCTAGCAAAATCTCGTGTATACTGTAGGGTATATGTTTAGATGCAGTATACGGTCAGATTAAACATAGCATACACAGTATCAGATTGAAGCAAGGTGAGCCCACTTCTTTACATTAAGCCCTGTTACATCTTTTTAATACATCCAAAATAGAATAGTTATCTAAAAAACATTTTTTAAAAATACCTGATATATGAAAACTCTTAATAGATACTCGTTGAAACTAGTAATCAAATGTTGACAACACAGAGTAGAATATTTTGACTATAACATACCAGATAGGATTGGTATGACTATGTCTGATTTAGCTACTCCAAGCTCCCTATGTATTGGGAAATAAACGTTTCTTGATGGAAATTTAGACATTATGATCACTTAAGTTTCATAACTTCAGCGCTTAACTTCATAAAAACAGATGTCTAAAATACTTCAGATGAATTGCAGCTTCAGTGTCCATATTTTTCTCTATTGACTATAAAAGGGAGTAGATCAACTGTAAATACCCACAGGGTAGGCACATAAAGTAAGATAGTTCCTATCTTTTATGCGATTTGTCTTGATCTTTTCTGGCCAGTCAAGAAGACTACTAGGAGGACCTAGCAGATAGAGTAGTGAATGCTGAAAGAGGAAGTTGGAGTAAAACAGGAAGAAACAGAGACATAATCCTTCACTTTTTACTTGTTTGCGGGAGTACGTGGAAGAATCAGAATATGCTTTCATTGCATGTCTCTCATGAACCACATAAATTATGAGCTGCCCCTTCATTGCTCTCAACTGTTTCTGGTTTTGTTTTGTCTGAGTGGAGGGCAATATGATGCAGTACCACAGTCCCTTTCACTACTTGCCTTATACATTGAAGTTTACAAAAGAAGAAAGTAATAGTTTGCTCCTGAAGTTGTGAAATCTTTGCTTGAGCTTTAATATTCCCAGAAAAATTTTCAACAGTTTTTCTTTCCACCATAACCAGCATGAGGAAAGTATCACTGTTATCTGAAACACCACCTTGCACAACTGGGGCCCTGTAGGAGGAAATCTAAAATGAGCAGAAGGTCATGGACCGCCAGTGGGGGAGCCATTTCGTCAAGATAGGACAATAGCCAAATTGCCAACCCTAAATATTTAATATTTCTGTGGTGACACAGAGAATGCAACCAAATTTCTGATTGCTGATTTAGCACAGATGAATCTCTGTTTTAGTATAAACATACTTAGTATTTTGCAGACCATATGGTAAGTAATGTAACAGCTTAGATGAGCTGATATTGATGCCTCGGATACACCATGCCGTGGTGTCTTACAGATTTTAGTGCATTGGTAGAACTAGAAAACTTATTTATAATTTTGTGTCACTGCACTTGAATGAACTTGTGCATAGTTACAGGGAATAAGGTGCTTCTGACTGGACAGCAGTGTTTTGGATTTGCAGCTGAAACAGTGCTGATAACACCAATGTTTTGGCAATTGCTAAGCATGCTTGCACAGCGCCAACACTTTCTCTTTTCCCCACTCTGCCCCCCATTCAGCAGGCCAGGTGTGGGAAAGAAGCTAATCCACAGCTGGGACAGCTGACCAGAACTGGACAGAGGGATATTCCATGCCATATAATGTCACACTCAACAATAAAAATCAGAGTAGAGGAAGAAGAAAGGGAACTTTGACTTCCAAAGTGGCCATTGCTTGGAGATTGGCTGGACATCAGTATGCTTGTAGGAGGTGGTGAAGGACTTCCTTTGCAATGCCTGCATTTTTGTTCTTTCTTTAACCTATTGAACTGTCTTTATCTTGACTCATGAGTTTTCTTGCTTTTGTTCTTCCTGTTCTCTCCCCCAGCTCCTGTACTTGCTATAGCACGTGAACATGCTTTCTAACTTTTATTTGGACAATTACTCCAATAGTCTCAAGTGACCCACCTTGGTAACTACTGCATGATATCCTGGTAGCCAGGAACAATTAGAATCTCTTTTGGGGCATTCACAGCAGTAGGGGTGGATACTACTCTAAATGGCATCAGTGGTGAAATTCCCATTTGCTTTAGTTCTCAGTAGGTTTCAGTGACAAAACAAAAGAGAATCATGTTCTGAACTCAGAGAAACACTGAACAAAGCCTGAAGTGAATAACAAAAAAGTATGTTACCAAATCTGTGTCTTTGTGCAAACTCTACTTGCAATCATTTTATAGTTTTGTCTCGAGAACTGATGAAAATACTGAATAAGATTCAGCTGCAAACAAGATCCCTCAAGGCTTTTTACTAGAAACTATCATCTGACAGTGTTACAGTTACTCTGTGGGATCTATCAGTTTACCAGTTTTTAATCCATTCAACATTGATTTTGCAGAGTACTAATTTTGTACAGTACTAATTTTCGTCTTAATTAAATCAAATACTTTGCAACATTATTTTTTTTATGTTAATACAGCTACTTTCATAAACTGTACATATAATCTCATCAAAAGGAATGTCAAATTTACTCAGAAAGACCTAATTTCATTACAACAAGGTTCCCTGGTGTTAAATATATTATCCTTCTTCAATTCTTTATTGATCATATCAATAAGAGCTCCTCTATGATTTTTCCAATGATAAATTTAGGCTGACCATTTTAACATGTCCCGGGCAATCCCATTTTCTATATTTTTAAATTATTGCTGAGTAATTATTTGTGTCCTGGAATATTCTGTCTTCCAATATTTGTCACAAATCAATGTCAAGACTTTGAGAACTCCACTGACCTTTTACTATCATATTCAGATGCAAGCAGTCTGGTCCTGAGAATATAATCTTTTAGTATTATAGTTGTGTCTTGATACTATTCTTAGGTATCAGCAGAATTAAAAAATAAAAGATTTCATTACTATAATTTTCAGATACAAACATAAGATGGATGTGTCTGTTAAATATAAGACCTAACGAGGTTATTCTATCAGAGTATTTCTAAGTTTTTCTAGTAGATATCACATGAAAAAAAAATGTAGAGAAGTAGCTGATGAATATTTCAGATCTTCTTCCATTGTGACACATAATTTAAAATCCTTTTCCTGGACTCACACCCATATGCAAGATTTCATGCTGTTCTGATATATTTAAACATTACTTCTCACTGTATTTGTGAAGAAACCAGTGGGAAGGGTGCAAGGACTGGAAGTCCTCAGATATTTAAAGATAAAGGCCTCAGGGCCAGCTGATGACATCTATTAGGATGAGTCCTGTGCATGCCACTGCTCCTTCCTCAGCTTTTTCATCAGATCAGATCCTTAGCCATGTACATCATAAGGCTTTCATGTCGTCATTTTCTTATTCTCATCCACGGTCTGTATTCTTACCTACTGATTTATTCCCATTGTCTTCACAGATTCTTATTTTTAAAAACAATTCAATTATTTCTTTCACATTTTTTCTTAAGCTTGATTATTTTTAGCCAAAGATAGCTTTTATGATTGCTGAATTGTGTTCAGGGGCAAATGTTCATTATCTACTGTTTCTGCATGCAATGCTCAGTTAGCATTCACGAGTATTTTTTAATATTTTTTTTTTCTTTTCTGATTTTGCTTATTCTTTTCTGTTTGTAAACCTTATGATTCTAAAGAACAAAAAATGAGTATTGCTAGCCAGAATTGATATTTTGTATAACTATAGGGAAAAAAAAAAAAAAAAAAAAAAAAAAGGCCAGAACGTGGTTGTTCATATTAACTTCCTGATTTTAGTGCAGGGATCATGTCCTCCTCATAGGTTACTCTGAGTTGGTTTCAACATTTTTTGTATCAAAAACGTATTGATTTTATTGCTTAGAAATTCCAATTGTTTTTAATAGCAAAATGAAACCTACAATAAAGGTGTTCTGGATCAAATTCTGCTCTGCCATGATCAAGTAGCCTTTTCTTCACAGGTGTGATAGATGAATTGCTTGAAAGGTGTTTATTCCCTCTAACATATTAATTTGTTCTCTAAAGCTAATTTTAATCAATATGCCCCTCTGTGATTTTTCAGTCTGAGCACTAATCCATAGGATTATTGCATTACTGATGTCCTTTTAAATTTTCAGTAGCTTTGACATAGATAATATCTTTAATGTGGAGTTCTTCTGCTCACACTATCATTCTTTTCCAAGGTATCACCCGCAATGTTAACATTAAAGCCATGTGAAACATCCTTCCACGTTTCAGTAATACCCATCTGATCAAATATAATTTCATAAATGAGTACTTCTAATTCCTCTTGTTTGTTACCAGGGCTCCTAACTAGCTCTAGACCACTGAAAAATATCTTCTTTCTCCATCTCCTGACACCTAGATTCTTTCTGTCAACTTATTTTATAGACCTACAAGCAGAGGATTGTATAGTATTTCACAATTCTTTGAATGTCACTGCAAGCTGACTTAAAGTAAATTTCTACTTGCTAGGAGCTGTATTACATTAAAACCTTCAATATTGTCATATATTTAAAAAAAAAAGTGAAAGTGACCAAATTAACTCATTTTCTGCAACAAAAGATGGTGATAATATTAATAATTTCAATGACTATAATGCAATACAGTCATAGCAATCAAATTGTCAGTCTGGAATAGCTATAACATTATTTTCAACATTCATGAACAATGATGTAGATATTGGTTCCCTAATTATTAATTCTGAAGAAAGACTAACCCCTCTCAGGAATTTGGCATATTTCTTTCAGCTACAAACTAAGGGAGAAAACTATAGCAACAGTTACTGCAACAACAGTTGTTACAATACAGAATTTAAATACTTAAATAGTCTAGTAGGAAGAACTGATCAAATCAAAATTGAAATGATCACATTACTGTGACAAGTCTGTTACATTCAGCACACATATTCCAGTGAATCACTTTTCATCCTTTTCAACTGTATTGCTACACAAAAAAGATTTTTAAAAGGCTTTAAAGGTTTGCCATGGTAGGTCTTCATACAATTGAAAGACTGGACAGGTCCAAGTGCAATAAATCTATCACAGGTCCAAGTGCAATAAATCTATCTGAATAAAGGGCAATGGATTATTTAAAGTAACAGCTTTAATAGTACCTGTTCAAGTTGTGTATCTCCCCCTGAACTATAGAAACAAATTCTACAGTCTGACAGGATATTATTTTTAGAATTATTTTGTTTTGTCAGTTTCAATCTTGCTACCTGTCAGTTTTCCCTGATTGAGGCACATGCAAAATGTTGACCTAAATGATAAAAACAAACAAACAAACAAAACATAAAAAAGTTAAATAAAGGCCTAAGGAGGAGGTGAATATACAGGGTAAGCCTTCCTTTACCCGAGCCCTTCCTGTCTGTTAAATGTCATCATAAAATGCAGCCTAAAGGGTCTGTCGATGACGTATATTTCATAACAAAATAAAATGAAGAAAGAATTTAAAAGAACATATCCTAGCCACCTGTACGATCAGCTAAAATAAAAAGGAGGCTCACCTGTACAACACTATGATCTGAAAAATAAATTGAGAATATTCAATTTGCTTCAAAAGTCAATTATCTCTAACAGTGTGTAGATGACTGTTAGTAAATACAGCCTTCTGAAAAGCAGAATGTTATGGCCTGCACTTTACATTGAATTTCCAGAATATATTTGACTTATATTCACCCAGCTTACAGCATAGCCAGAAAAGTTCATGTCTGTCCACAGCTATGCGCACATACCTTTAAAGATGGTAAGACAAAGGGAGCTCTCAGAGGCTATAAAGACTCAGAAAGTATAAATAGACAACAGCCCTGCTGTGGGAACACAATCTTTGGCATTTCCCCTACATATCATCCTAAATAAACACTTTACTATGTTAACCTGGGATGAATGAACTCCAGTACTTCAGACACAAAGGCTCCTTACAAAGGGAGCCTTACAAAGGAAGACTGAGGGGAAGAGGAGAACCAGAAAAGAAAGGGTGAAGGACTGAGCAAGGCAGAAAGACAGATGGGTATACCTTGGCTATGAATAATTTTAGGCTGGAAACTAAAACTAAAAGAGGATTTCACACAGATCGTAGCATTCAGATTATGTATTAGATTATATGATTAGAATTATGTGTTAGTAAAGGTAAAAACTGGAAAAAAAAAAGGAGAAAAAAAAAGATGCTTGAGAGAAAATACATGATTGGATCGCCACGAAGTTGAGGTTCCTTTCAGTCTTACATTGATATGTCTCTCAATTCTACTAATGTAAGATATCAATTTCTACAAAATTAAGCACATGACATCTCTCACAAGGTTTTGCAAAATATTCTATGAGAAAAAATTCTATATTGCATGTGTGGGAGGCAAAATATTGCTTTGTCTTTTCAGAATTCTCTTTGGTGCACTTTAATTGCTTTAAAGACAATTGTTGCGTACAACTTCTCTCAGGTGGCCCAGGTGGAGTCTCACTCCTTGGAGATCTTCAAAAGCTGCCTGGGCAACCTGCTCTGGATGGCCCTGCTTGAGCAGAGGGCTGGACCAGATGATCTCCAGAGGTCCCTTCCAGCCTTAACCATTCTGTGATTCTGTAACTCTATGACTCAAGAGACCGAGGAATTGTTCACTTCCAGGAAAAGAAACCAACTTCTGTGGAGATGAGCACCTCCGACAGGGTTGTGAACAAGTACCTCATCAAGGAATTCTTCCACTTCTAGGCAAAGGAAGAGACAGGAACAAAATGTGAAAGATGATATTTTTGTTAATGCCAATACTTAGAAACCAATGCACTTTTGCATTCTTCTGACCTACTGAACTCCTAGCAAACTCAGTATTCATACCTCATGGAAACATAGTGAGGAACAATTTTTGTAAGTTACATTTTAAGCATAGGAAAATTTTATCTAAAAGAGCAGAGGTTCCTACTCCCTTTCCTTTTTTCCTTTTACTGTTCACTCTTTAGTTCATATTGTTATTAATAATGAATATTTAAAAACTATCCATGTCCACATGCAGATGTATTTATTTTCATCCTCTTTAAATATTAAACCTCCACAAACATTCATATAGCCCTGAAGATGCATCCTCCTGTCATTTAGACATTTTTATATGTGTGTAACCCAGCTGACTTCAGGGAAGTTATGACCCCTTTACATATTTATATATGAGATATCAGGGCCATATTTTCCTTAAATGATGTGCAATACTCTATGTTTGTGAATGGGAGACTAAAAAAATCATAGCAAGCATTTTTCATTTTAAAGTAAGCTGAATGATATGCCTCTTAGATGCTAAAGCATATTTACATGGGTAAATGTACATTCATGTAACACACTGTACCAGTCAGAGTGTACCTGTAATAAAGACAATCTTCTATTGAATTCTATCATATATATACACAGGTCCTTTTAGTTATACTGGAAGAATTCTTGTTTTGTTTTATAACCTTGCAAAACTAGGGTTATGCTTTTTTTTGGTATCAGATGTGAGTTAAGATGAACATGAAATATTCTTTATGGGAAACAAGTATCAATATTCAATAGTTATAATTTCAAATTACTGACTATAATGAGCTGGTTAATATCCAGGTTTAGAAGCATGGCAAGTTACGTAAAAGTTCTCTTTTCTGTACTTCATTCTTAAAGGCAGATGACAAAAAAAAGATAAAACTCCAGCTTTCTGGAGATTTGTGGTTTAACAGATTTGGAATAAGGAAGCGGGGACTTCACTGCTAGCACAGCTGTTATCCTCTGTGAAAATGCGCAAGTCAACTGCCTGCATTTTTTCCAGCTAAAAACCTTCACTGCCTTATCTGTTTAGATTTTAAATTTTACATAGTAGGTCCTGTCCTTTGCTGGCCTATCACTGACCTCAGCTCAGCTGTTGTAGTAACAGTAGTAGCCGTGATAGCAACAGCAATCTTGTTACTCAAATATAATTCCCGTGTTGCAATCTACTTCAGTGCAGTCAACAAACATCATTTGTCCAAATAAATGAATCTTCAGGTTTGAAGCATTTCTCATTATTCATGCACTCTGCCATTAATTTGTTATGCGGGAGATTCAGAATAAGGGAATGAGCTGTGTTGCTGGCTTTTATATGATTTGTCTTTTATTACAGCAGCAGAGACTGATAGAATTATTCCCTTATCTACAAAAACACAAGCAGACTTATGCAATTTTAATATCTACAGATAAGTCCAGGCACATAGTTTAACAGAATAGTTTGAACTTTCTCATGCAGTTCTAGTTAAGCAGAGGTTTGGTACATCTCTTCACTATCAACAGCAACCATTAAGGTAACATAATGTTTAAGTACAAGCATTTACAGACAAGAAGAACCAGCTCACCTGACTGATGCCACCCAAGGTAACCAACTGCTGGAAATTCAATCTTGTCTCTTGTTTCTGCTCTTGCTGCTTTGTGTTATCCTGCCACTGTAAAACAGACAGGCAACCTGTTTACTCAAGCCCATGTTCTGTAATAAGTTCAAAGCTCTTGACTCCCTGCATACTCCCTGGCAGATTGCACCAAGTCTCATAACTGATCTGTAAGAGGACTCATCTGCAATTGCACTATCCATAGACTGGTGTCATCATAGTGCTTTTCCAATGATCCAAGGAAAAATCCAGAAAGTATTCCATAAGCTTTCCTGAGTTTCATTTTTGAGTTCTCATCTTTCCTCGGTTAGTGCTAGGCTAGCCTGTAAGTACCTGAAGGGAAGGTGCAAAGGTGATGGAGTCAGGCCCTTTTCAGTGGTGCCCAGTGATAGGACAAGAGGCAATGGGCACAAACTGGAACACAAAAGGTTCCATCTGAACATCAGAAAACACTTCTTTACTGTATGATTAATGGAGCACTGCAATAGGTTGCCTAGAGAGGTTGTGGAGTTTCCTCCTTGGAGATCTTCAAAAGCTGCCTAGATATGGTTCTGGGCAACCTGCTCTAGGTGACCCAGCTTGAGCAGGGGTTTGGACCAGATGACCTCCAGAGGTCCCTTCCAGCCTTAACCATTCTGTGATTCTGTGAATTTGTCTTTTCTTGACTTCTTCCTCTTGACTTCCCATTGCTGCCTATTCTATAGCATAGTGATTCTATAAAATCAGTTTTCTAACTGCTTACATCATCTCTGCAATAGCTCCATTTATCCTTACTCACAGCTCCAGACAACACAATGAACATTTATGGAATTCTAACATTTATGGAATTGTAGCTTACTTACTGAAGAAACAAATGTTAAATGAACTATGCTTTAATTTGTTTTATATTAGTTTTGGATGTAATGCTCAAGAATTCTATAAGAAGTAATATAATATAACCTATTTATCTACATGTCAGCCTGGATACTCCCAATGCCCAACTGACTCACCAAAGCAATTGGCTCCGGGACAGACACATTCTGCAGCAGAGCAGAGGATCACAACATGCAAGTGGTTTCCTGTATCGAGGCAACTCGAGGCAGCTGAGGGTGCCAGCAGCCCTCGTGAGAGCCGCTGACGAGGCTTGGGTGGAGCCAGGAGCAGCCGCCACCCCCCAGCCGCCATTCAAAGGCAGCCCCTAGGGAGTGTGAGTGACTGGGAGTATGACCAGAGTGGGCAAACAGGGTGTGGGGCATCAGTAGTCGGGGTGTGGGGCAGGGGAGGTCATGATGCAGCCACTTTCTGTTCTGGAAGGAATGAGAAGAAGCCTTCTAGTGAAGCAAAAATGGTGGCCACCCTCCACACCTGCTGGGCTGAGACTGAAATCCAGACGGAGGGGCCATGACCCCCCCGGCAGATGCCTATACCCAGACAGACTTCCTGAGGCCTGAAAGACCTTCCCAGACCCCTAGTTGCAGGGTCGCAGCCTAGAGAAGAGAAGGCTCTGGGGAGACCTCTTTGCGGGGGGTCTTATAAAAAGGATGGAGGGGGACTCTTTACTCAGGCAGTGAGGGGTGGTGAGGCACAGGAACAGGCTGCCCAGAGAAGCTGTGGATGCCCCATCCCTGGAGGTGTTCAAGGCCAAGTTGGAAGGGGCCCTGGCCAACCTGGTTTACTGGGTGGCATCCCTGCCCATGGCAGGGTGGTTGGAACCAGATGATCTTTAAGGTCCCTTCCAACCCAAGCCATTTTATGATTCTATGGATGCCCTCAGACAGTTTTCCATCTGCGGTCTTCAGACTTTACCTGTACTTGAAAAAAATTTGCAGTATGATATCTAACTATGCGTTATTGGACAGAATTTTTAAAAGGGTATTTTATCATTACAAAATAACATTTTTTTCTATTTTTCAAAGCATAACTAAATATTTCTGTTTTGTATTATCTTAATAATTAATAACCTATACTGTTCTTGTTTTTGCACAGTGTTGTTCTCTTAAGCCTCTGTTGTGTTATCTGTGTGCAAATACATACACAGAGGTATGCATAATTCTATTACTTTTTTTTTTCCTGAGAACCCCATCAACTAAAACCATTGCAGTTTCCACTGTGTATACCAAAGGGTGTGAGCTATCTTATCTCATTCTAGATATCCAGTAGGTAGATATCCAGTAGATATCCAGTAGCTGTCTAGAACAAACCTTGTTGTTTTCCTCCCTCTGAAATCAATGGAGAAAGATAGATACATTCACAATGTTTTATATTTTTCTAAGGAATTTGTACTAGTGCCTATTATCAGTGTGACTGATAATTTTGGTGGAATATGCTGGTATATGTCCTACCAACCACAGTTTTCTCCTCTCCACTCTTTCACAGATGTATAAAGATCTCTTTCTGTATTAAACTGAGTAATTGATATTTCCTACTAAATTAGTATTTTCTTTCATAGATCACTTCTTGGTGATCTATACCTCCTTTCTTGATTTTTCTAGACAAGCCCTTCAGTCTCAGAATAGCTGTTAAGCATCAGTGCTTTCAATAATTTCACACATTTTGATAACCCACAAATAATTCCACATATTTTGATAACCAAATATGATTTCAAATCTCCTTTATTGCTATATCTCCATATATTCATATATCCTTCATCATACATAGCTGTGTAACAGTCAAATTTAAAATAAAAAATAAATAAATTGTCAAAGCATAAGTAATGCATAAGTAATATAGTTTTCAATTCACTACTTTTCACACAATAGTGATCATTTTACAGGTTTTTATATCTTCAAGTCACCTATTACTTGAAAGTGTCCAGAAGAGGGCAACAAAGCTGATAAAAGGGCTTGAGGGCATGTCCTGTGAGGAGAGGTTGAGGACACTTGGATTTTCTAGTCTGGAAAGAAGAAGGCTAATAGGTGACCTCATTACTCTACAACTTTCCGAGGAGAGGAAGCAGAGAGGGGGGGTGCCAGTCTTTTCTCCCTGGTAACCAATGATAGAACGTGAGGGAATGACACAAAGTACATTAGGAAAAATTTCTTTATTGTGAAGGTGGTCAGCTGTTGGAACAGGCTTCCTAGAAAGGTGGTTGATGCCCCATGCCTGCCAGTATTCGAGAGGCATTTGAACAATGCCCTCATTAATAGCTTTAACTTTTGGTTAGCCCTGAAGTGGTCAGGCAATTGGACCCGTGATCTTTGAAGGTCCCTTCCAACTGAACTATTCTATTCTATATGTATATGCTAGCATATTCTTCAAGTATTCTTTAGCCTTTTCCACAATGCCTTTTATCTAGTTCTTTGCCAAAAAAAAAAAAAAAAAGAGAGAGGCAACCAGTGTTTTTGAAACTAGAGAAAAGGGAAAGTCATTTCTGACATAAAAAGTCACTGTTTAAAGACATGTTTGTGTGACACATTAAGTTATTTGAAGTTGAGAGAAATAACTTTGTTGGTCACAGCAGCTTTAAATATTGTTCAGTGTTGATTTTGTCACTGAATGATGTTTATTAAAAAATAAAAAATAAAAATTTAAGTGTGAAGAGTTCCATTTAAATACTTTGCATAATAGCTGTACCCACTAATGTAATTTTTGCTGTAAGGGAGAGCATCTAGCCACTCTTCATTCGTAGACTGTCAAAATGCATGGTAATGGCCTGGGTTTTCTCCCTCCATTTACTAATTGACAACATCTGCATTGTTGGGAACTTAAGGTATTTTATTAAAGCTCAGTAAATCAATGCTCCCATTAGCTTGGCATTCAATATCAAGACACTTCTAGTTTAAAATAAAAAGTAGAAAGAGATTATGCCACATTTTGGAACTGGGAAAAAATAAATTAAATTAAATTGAATTGAATTAAATTAAATTAAATTAATTCTCATTCTGTTTGTAGACAAAGAAGGTATCAGAAAGAATCTGAAAAGCAAGGAGGAGTTTAAAAAACACTGAATATTGCCTGACTGATTTTTTTTAAATCATTTCTGAAAATATGATATTCAGTGCTATTCACATATGTTCTTAAATTTTATTATTTGGTCTTCCTAATATAGTGACACATTGGTAAATTGCACTCATGGATGTTTCAGAGCATTGTCTCTGTCAGCAGATGCTATCTTATGCAAAAAGGATAAAGCAGAGCTACTTCTCTGTTGGCCCTGATGCAGATAGGAAAGCTGTCTTCATAAAAAAAGTATGCCAATATCTGATATGATAACAAAATCCTGTCAGCTGACAGGAACAGCAAATTCTGAAGTATAATCTGCACATCCACTAGCATCCTGTAAAATAAATGCTCGCTTCTGTTAGCAAGAGAAAGAAAGTGCTCAAATAAAAAGATAAAAGGGGGAGGGAGAGGCAGTGAAAATCAACTTCTCAGTTTTCTGACTGTAGTTGCTAATATTTATTCTTCTTTTAGAGGTAGAATCTAGGAACACTAATAAGAAATAGGTCCTAATATGGACAAGTCACTGTCTGAATACTGAAGTACAGCTCTGAGTAAAATCCTTGTATTATAAGCATGAGAAGAACAAGGACAGAGTCAGATAAATAATACAAGAAATAATAATACAAAATTGACCACTGTGATATGCAGTGAAGACTTATTCTAGGTCATAATTGATGGTAATTGTGTTCTTACTGTGATCTAATTAAAGCCAACTGGGATTTTAGTCATGAAAGATTTTATCATCATGATTTATCCCTACATGTCCACTGAACAGTCAGGAAGCATAACTTTGCTATCAAAAGGCTCCTATAATCTAGACCAAAAAAAAAAAAAAAAGGCTCAAAATGTTATTTTTAAAAATAGTTTTTCTAAGAGCCTTCAAAGAATCTGGAGAAGTTCATAGACAATAGACTGTCTTTGGGGGCTGCAATGACATGAATATAACTTGTGGGAGGGTTGCTCCAGAAATGTATAAGACTGCTCTATACATACCCAGCTTTTACACATTCTTTCCTGCACACAGTCTCTGCTGGTACACACACAGCAAACCACTGCTGGAGAAAGGATACTGACATTCAGTTTGACCTAAACTAACTGTTCTTATTTTGCCATGTGATAGTTATTCTTTAATAGAAAATGTGAATTATAATGCCTTCTCCAAAGACCTCAGTCTTAAGGGACAGATAAATTTTCTAAAAGTGTATAAGTACATTTCAGTAAGTTCAAATATAAATGTATAGACCTGTTCACTTCTAGGTATAATGTGCACAAAAATAATTCACCGGTATATTAATGGACCTTTCATCTGAGAATTCAAATTCTTTGCAATCTTTGCTTAATTAATCCTCACAGCTAGCCTAAGTCTGATTCTTAGATTTTGTGGCTTACATGAAAGCTTTAATTTAAACAGAAAATGTCTCTTGAAGAGTTCTTGTTTCAAAAAGACATTTCCACCAAGATAGTTTGAATGTTGGTCTACACACATCAAGCACAAACAGCTGTATTAAATTCATCTAAAATAAACTGTGTAAACACATGGTTTAGTAAGATCCTATATTCCTCAATTTAGTAACAAAATGCAAGGGGAAAATTGCAATGAAATTCTGGACCTTGAGTATGTGCTTTATCACCACATATAGTCAATAGAAGTCTCAGTTCCACCCTTTGAAGTCATAGGGAAAGTGACTTTGAAAGAGAATAACCTAAGAAAACATTTGCAGAGATATGAATAAGAAGGATCTTCTCAAAGATATTCTGCATGTGTGATGAAAGAGACACAACCCAAAAATTAAGTCACAGAAGACAAGTGGGAGCATAATTTTAGACTAAGAT
Organism: Anseranas semipalmata; assembly: GCA_013399115.1. Lineage (NCBI taxonomy): Eukaryota > Metazoa > Chordata > Aves > Anseriformes > Anseranatidae > Anseranas > Anseranas semipalmata. The sequence goes on from VXAA01003464.1 coordinate 105,248, forward strand.
CATGGTCAACTTTGTTGAACGTAATTGAATTTTAAGGAACATTAGATTGGAGTAACAAAACTTTAAAAAAGTTTTCATTACACAGAATGAAGCAGATCAAAACAGACCAACTCCTGAGAGAAATTCAAAGCAGCTAGTTTAACTACTTTCAGTGGTAGAAAGTAAAAGATGTGGACGAGACATTATCAGTTGTGGTGCACTGTAAACCATACAAATATGGAACATGGAATCCAGTTCACTTAACTTAGCTATTTTAAAATTAATTACCAAATCTAAGTTCAGCAGCCTAGTTCCAAAGATGCCAAAAGATAAAAACTTTCAGTCTTAACTCATTTTTATTATTAATTATCTGTCTTTTATTTATCACCAGTCCAATGAGCATTTTAATTATCCATATGCTAAAAAAAGTTTGAAACAAATCATCGCTACATATCAGTTCACATAAAAGACATTTTTTAATATGCACATTTACATCATAAAGTGACACCACTCCAGCCTCAGGCTTTTGTTAGCTCTGTGGTGTATTGCAGACATCCTGCTTGTCAGGTCGGTGTCCAGCTGCCTAGCAGTCACACCTTGAGCAACCCAGCACTCCATTTGCACATCCGCAGTAAGATAGTTTTCCTCTTTTCAGGTAAATGTAGTTCTGTTTCAGCAAATATTTAAAGCAAAGACATCTGAGTGCATTACAGCATACAGTAAAAAACAAAATGATTTAACTATTCTTTCAGAGAATGGTAAAGATAAATAAATCAATCAAAAGAATTCAGAAAAGGAAATATGGGATTTTGAGTCTGCACAGGCCTTCACATGACTGTGAAGTCAACACATAGGAAAGGAAACGTAGACACAAGGAAAATACTGCTGGAAAATCACAGCCATAACAGAATCGAAGAGATGGATCAAAGACAGCGTGTACAAAATGGAAGAAAGGATAAAAAAGAAGATAAAAGACAGTCTGACTAGGGAGACTAGATCCTGATATTCATTGTCAGTATATGATTGTGTGTCTAAAAATTATTCTGAAGACCAACGAAAATACATACTTTTATATTTGATTGTTTCCAGGGCATTAAATTTAGCAGATATTTTGCTATAAGTTTGGAGATGGACTATTGTGTTCTTTGATCTTTTTGTCATATCAATAGTATGTGATGTCATAACATAACTACTAATATAACTTTTCCTTTACGTGGATCTCGTATGGAAGAAGTAATTTCAGTTATGACACCTATGCAGTTTCAGTAGTTAAGTCAAAATAAAGCAAGTTCTAGCAAACAGCTGAGCTAATTGTTTTTGCAGTATTGACAACTGACAAGGTCTCTGGGATTTCCTTCTATAAATTAGAGACAATCAATACAGTCTATTGAAATTTTTTCAGTGTAGAAAACAACTTTTCAGCAAAAGCACAGAAGGATGGCAATGTCTAACAATGTCAAGTAAAAAAAAAAAAATTAGTGTATCGCAAAGCTACCTGCTTTGCTCATTCTTTGCACACTAAGTTACAGCATTTCTAATTTCAGATGTTACTAATATAAAAGAAGAACAATCTGTTCAAACGCTTTCCTACATTTTGATCAGCTCTACTGCAGCTAAAACAGCATTGGAGGGAGCAGCTGTGTCTGTCAAGGCTTATTTTAAACAAGGGACAAAGAAGTAATTGCTTGTTTTGGTCTGCTCACCTGGGTCTTTTGAACTGGAAAAGACTGAGGAATATTTTACAGGAAAAGAAGAAGAACTAGTATGACTATTGCATCAAAAAAAATGGAAAAAAAAAAGAGGAAATTTGTTGATGAGCTGCTAGCCTTTTCTCCTCAATACTGTAGAGGAAAGAGAATTCAGAGGCTTGTTACGGAAAGGTAGTAAAATGGGAAGACAGAGAAAAAGACTGCCCTTCTGCCTTTTATGCAAAAAGATTTTTTTTCCAAATCTTTTGACATCAAAAATAAATTACAAATTAGCTGCTCTCATTATGTGTTTATATCGATTTCTTCTTTGAATGTAGTAGAATAACAGCTTCTACCTAGAAGTAACTAGGCATGTTTGCCTCAAAATATTAACGAAAGATTTTTTTTCATAAACTTATGTTTCTAAAATCATTTGTCGGGGTCTTAAGATGACTAATTTCTGAAAGCTATCAGAGATAAAAAGGGAAGAAATGCCCATTATTTGCCAATCTAGGCAATAATTTTCTGAAGGGGCAATTTTAAATTACTAGTTCAGTGGAACCTAAACAATCCGAATGAATGTTATTATCCTAGCAAAAATTCACACAGGAAAATACAAGCTATTTAAAATAACTGAGGCTGAATCACTAAATTTGAAGGATTTCACTTAGACCTTCATTTAGTTTTTTTTTTTTTTTCCTTTCTAACTTAGAAAAGAACTATAATAAAAGTATAAATCAAGCCACTTCTATTTTATTACAATAATTGTCTTATACTGACCCAGGCTGAATTATCAGAGATTTTTTTCATGACGAACTTCAAATATATTTTCTTTCTATATAGTAATGGGAAAAATATCAAAATGAAGAAATTAGATGTAGGATGCAAACTCAGTTACAGTCAGTTCTAGTGCTTGCTTTTTTTCTTCTCTACCTAGCCATATCCTTGATGAGCCCCAAATGACAAGTTTTCTCTAGCTGCCCATTACTAGACCATCATCATGATATTCCTGCTCTGGATGAAGGAATAATGCTTTTTGGAAGCAGGTTATCAAGGTTCTCTTTTATAGTTCATGAGATACAATTTCTTTTTCTGCCATGAAAGAGAAATATTTAGGTCTTACTTCACTTCTCTGAGAACACAGTAATGGCAAGTATTCCTTTCTGAGTAAAAATATTGATATCCAAATATTTTGGCTAGCCATTTCCTTTGTGAAAAATTGATTCAAGTCAGGATCCAGCCCCAAAGAACTTCCTGTGAAGTGGCTTATTTTGTTAAACAAAAGAGGAGGTGAGTGATGTTCCCTCTTACATTTGAACTGCTGGGTTTCTGTATAAAGACTTAAAAGCACAAAAGAAATATCTCATTTTGGTCATCCTTTGTCCCTAAAGGTATTCATGACATGGTGCATTCAAAATTCCTTGAGGCCTAACGGTGGTAGATGGATGAAAGTTCATGGCAGTTACTCTCTGGCACATTTACAATACATCTTTGCTTTAGCAAAGTTGTGTTGGTTCCATTTTGTAGATACTGTTATGAATAACCTGGATACCACAGTTGCAGTAAATAATGTAAGGTGATGCCCCGATGCCCCCACTGTTTTGTATGTGTTGGATTTGTTTGGGCCCATGTTCTTAACTGAACTGCTGTGCAGCTAGCTGTTGTTTGTTTGATTAATCATGCTTATTATGCAAATGAGAAGCAAGGTTGAGAGAAGTCTCAAGACAAAAGCAAAGCAAAGCTTCAGAATCTGCCAGTGTCAAACCAAGAGGGTGACTGCAAATAGGAGCATAAGTACCAGGACCTGGAGGTCCTGGTGGACCCAAAGTTGAACGTGAGCCAGCAATGTGCCCTTGCTAAAGCTCTCCTGGGCAGCATTAGGCAACATATTGCCTGCATGTCAAGGGAGGTGATCATTCCCATCTGCTCCGCACTGGTGATGCCACAACTGGAATACTGTGTTCAGTTCTGGGCTCCCCAGTACAAGAGGGGTATGGACATACTGGAAAGACTCCAGTGAGGGGCCACAATGATGATGAAGGGACTGGAACACCCCCTGTATGAGAAAAGATTGAGAGACCTGGGCCTGTTCAGCCTGGAGAAGAAAAGGCTCAGGACTGATCTTATCAATGCATGTGAATACCTGAAAGTTGGGTGCAAAGAGGACAAAGCCAGGCTCTTTTCAGTGGTGCCCAGTGACAGGACAACAGGCAATGGGCACAAACTGGAATACAAGGGGTTCCCTCTGAATATCAGGAAGCACTTCTTCACTGTGCGGGTGACTGAGCACTAGCACAGGTTGCCCAGAGAGGTTGTGGAGTCTCCCTCCTTGGAGTTATTCCAAAACCACCTGGACATGGTCATGGGCAACTGGGCTTGGATCAGAAGGCCTCCAGAGTTCCTTTCCAACCACAACCATTCTGTAATTCTAACTGAATTCACATTTGTAATAAAATAATAATAATAAAGCAAATGCACATACAAACAGATAACTCGGCAGCTATCTAAATTCACTAAACATCTCCTCCTTTGACCTGAAAATTCCTTCTGCACCAATCATTTCACCTCTGAGCATGTCCAAGCCTGGACTTCTCACAAAATGCAATTATGCGGGGCAGGCAGTAGAACAAACCTGTATAATTTCCCTTATGTCTTATGCTATAAGTGAGAAGCTTTGGTTTCCACTCTGTACTGCATGCATTTTACTATAAAACACGTTAGTTAAACTGAAGAAACATTCCTGGGATTTAACATTCAAACTCTGGGTATCCCTAGCCAAGGATGTTGAAATTACCTCTCACCCCATTTCCTTAGCCATGTATTCCTTCAACAGAGGGCTGAAGATCTATAACCTGAGTAAATCACTGAACACAAGTCTCTGTCTTTTAACTAGTCTCTAAGCACTAAACCATTTTGCAAACTGTGAGCCTTTTTCAAAACCAGTCCCATTCTCAGTATTTCCAACTGACTCCTTACTTGGTCGATATATCTATCATTGGAAACAAAATATCCATATATATTTCAAAGGGTTCTTTAATAACTTCTAAGAATTTTAATTAGAAGAAGTTATGTTAAAACTACCCCTATCAAAGTATTTCTGATTCTGATGCTTCTTTTAATTATAGGACCTTCCAATCATTTGCAAGTGTGAGTTAACTCTAATTAATATCACTTTTTTATTTTAATGTAGGTGTATTGCTAAAATGGAAACATTAAGGTTAATTTCCTAACATTTTTCTTAAAGGCGAAATTCAATACAGTGCCAGCACAAGGATTCAAACAGCCATAAATTTGGACAATGCTGAATTTCTACAGTCATGGGTCAGCAACTGAGTGGAGGAAGAACTGAGCAGTTCTTCGTCCAAGACCCATGCTCCAATTGTGGAACCAGATTCTTTCAAGACTGATCTGAAGAAAGAAAAAAGGCCCCAAAAATACTTGCACGGGCCAAAAGTCTTCATGTTTTTCTACTAGTTGTGTAGTTGTGTTGAAATGAAAACTTTCAAACTCCATTTTAGTGAATACAGATATTTATATTATAATTTACTGTACGTTTGATTGTAGACTCACTTTACTCAGTGATGAAGAATGATTCATTTCAAGGCTGCTTGATGGAACCTCAAAACTCAATAAAATTAGGAAAAGAATCAGTCAGAAGAAAGGCATACCAAAATCTTTCTAGTGAAAAATATAATATTTGGTCATAAAGCAACGTTTTCATTGCAAATCACCACAGATTAACATTCTTTACATTCACAGGAAATGTCAGGAAAAATGGGGTAAAAAATCATCTTGTAACTTCAATTTTTATTTTTAAAATCTGAGCATTTTTATTTCAATTTTCCATCTTTTAGTAATGGAATATGTAAAAGTAAATCACTTGTCAATTTTCTCCATATTCTTTTTTTATACTATCTTCCACAGTAAGTTCTCAATATTTTTGTACATTTTTCTATCATTTGCCCAAAATCTAAGAGGTAAAAATGGGTACAAAAAAAGCTCCACACATAGGAGATTCTATTGGATCTACTGATGATAAGGAAAAAAAAAAAAAAACACTTCTGAAAGTGATTAAAATTAAGATTTTTATTGAAATCATAAAAAATCTATTAGAAAATTCTAAAAGGAAAAAAGTATGAAATGAAATTTTAACCATTTTCAAAAAAAAATAACTTTCCTTCTCTGCTTTTTCATCCAGCTGTTAATTATTCTTTGCAACCTGGAAGCCACATATTTTTGTGTGTTTAAGTGTGAAATGGTACAGATAAATCAGTAGGTGCCTTTTTGCATTTCTAATACTATAAATAGCTTTGGAAATGCAGCCATGTATCCTAAGGACCTTCTTAATTTTTTGAACATTCAGAACAAATCAGTTTTGACGTATGTTTGAAGAATGGGCAAATGTTAGGGCTTGTTCCTATTTCATCTGAGTTAGTTTGGCCATGATGAGTCGAAAGGAACTCATTCGTTCCCATGGCAATGCAGTGAATTCTGAAAAACTTTGCTTCAATCATTGCAAATGAAGCAATTTTTTTGTGTGTGAAATATACCAGCTGAAGGAAAATATCAGGTAACAGACAAACCTAAGGTTCTTGAAGATAAATAATTAACTTCAAAGGGATTTGCAAGTAATGCATAAACTCAAAATAGGTCAATAGAAATTTGAAAGCACTCAAATACAATAAAATGCAGAGGAACTCAAGGTAGGAATTTTGAATTAAATAAGAATTAGGTAATGTCCATTTTGGGACATCTGCTGGGTATTGCAAAGGGTGTTTAATGTCAGCCCCTAATAGCTAGTAAGGAAATACGCAACTTCTCTGTACCTCATGCTCCACAAGGGAAGTGAGAACATTCCCGGAAGACCATGCTACTGCCAGTAGAGAGAGGACTGTGCATCCCTCTGGACCTGTCAGCAAGGAGCAAGAATCTTCTCAAAGAAGGCAGAAATTGGAATTTTGGTCAGAGGGTCAGCATCTCCTTCTGGCAGCACCAGAGTGCTTTACTCAGGACACTATGCCAGGAATAGGAGTTAATGCAACACTACTCTATCCCAAAACAAGGCTATTTTCAGAAGAGCGCAGGCCATTCCTTACACCACTCCTCCTTTTCATTTTAGCTAGTTACTATAAGCCTTCAAACCATTAGAAAGCTAATGAATCTAGTTCTCTGTTGTGTCTTTATTCTTCTCCCACAGAAAATGAATAAATAAATAAATAAATAAATAAACAAATTCTAAATTGTCAGTTATTACATAAAACAAAAATGTCCAAGACTTAATGTGAAGACAATCAAATCTACTGGTTGTCACTACCATATTACAGCTATCAATTCACAGGAATAAATTTCATTTCCACAGTATGAATTTGTGGATTTATTAGCGTATTTTTTTCTTATTCTAAAATAAACAGAAATAAATTTATTAATTATAACAGAAGTTGCCAAATATTTTTTCTTCCAATAAAATAACAGCATATTAGCAGAAAAGGAAAACATATAGGATTGCGTTTATATGAGAAGTCTTTTGCCCAGCCCAATCATAAAATAAACTTAGTTTATTGCACTGAAATTGATCTGAGATGGAAGTCAGCCCATCGCCTGCTTTGTTTGTTCCCACAGTAAGTGGTTCACTATGGCTTCATCAGTGTCCTGAGAGCTAAACAGTGGTGTAATCAAAACAGTTACCATTTCTCTCCAATCATTCATTCTATCTGCATATATATATATTTCAGTCGCTATTGCTTGATTTCTGTTTATTGCTTCAAGCATATCTGAGTAATTGCATTCAAGTTAGCCTCTCCAAAGTGAGCAGTCTATTTTTCTTGATCTCTTTGTCTTTAATGGTCATGCTTAAAGGAAAACTTCTGCAATTCTCGATCCAAATTCATTGCTTTGAATTGTCCTCTGAAAATTTGGAATATAGCCAGTGGATCAATATGATGGGGAGGCTCTTTAATATTAACTTACGTTTTGTGTTTAAAATAACACAGGGAAAATCCATTTGCCTGTACTGTTCTTAATGTTCTTAATGTCATCAACCTCTGCAATAAGGTGATGTTTTTAAACTGTGCAATGATTTTTCTTTATTTTATTTTATCTTTTATCACTGTAGGTGGATAAAAAAAAAATATATATATAACAAACAGCTCTGAGGCTACTGTGACTCAATTTCTAGATAACCATGTTGTCATGATGGCCTTTCCAGCCCCAGGTCTCTCTTGCTGTCAAAGGTTGCTACACCTTTTGGAAAGCAGACAAAGGAATTTTTTTTCCTGTAGCTCATCTGCCTCTGTTCATCTTCTAGTGTATTAGATTCAACTACTGAAGAAAATGGATTTGTCCTGCTGCCACAAACTGTGACCTCTGGTCAGTGCAGAGCCACAAATTTTCTTTGCTTCCCCTGTTTTGGGAGGTGTAGCTTTTGGCACAGCAGCAGTCACCTGTGAAACAATAAACTAGATGAGCTCTCCAAACCTGAGTTCTTTAATTTTTGAAACACTCCAACAAGTAACAGTGTTTTAAGCCTGAAGTCTGAGAGTAAAACTGCCTCTGAGGAACCACAAAACCATAGACAATCAGACAATCTGAGGCTGATGAAAGCTTTGCTTTACCACGTTGTTGAGGTGGCATAGCTCTGCAAGTACATTGAGTATAGTGATGCTGAATTGCAGTTTATTTCAATCTCAAATGGAAAGGTTCTAGATTGACCCTAGAACTAAAGCCATGGCCAAAAGGAATAGCACTCCTTAGCAATGACAGAGGACAGTCAAAATTTATTTTCGGTAGGAAACAAGTGGCAACAAATTCTATATGCCATGTGTACAACTGGTAAGTTTATTTATTATTTTAAAAATCTATTTTAACAGTGTTTACATGCTACTATAACCCATAGAAACCAAGAAGACTGAAGAGGTTATTCATATAGACACACCTGAGCAAAGGTATGTAAGACATGCAGGAACTCCACTGCTTCTTAACTTCATCCGAGACACCCAGAGTCCTCACAAACTGGTGATTATTTTGACTTTTAATCACCACCTCTGATGTTGGCCTTGTCTCCAGAGGTAAAAGATATAAATGACAAAAACATTAACACTTGCTCAGAAGAAAGGAGAAAGTCATGCAAATTAGTCATTTATAAAATGTATATTGTTCTACCAATGGCTCATAGGTGATGTTAGAAACAGCAATCCAGCTAAAAACAGCCACTCAACTAGCAAAGTTTTGGGGGATCTTTCCTGTGAAATTTAGGAGAAGTGGAACCCCTAAACATATACCCCATCAATGGATTCTTTTATTTAAGCTCAACAATGTCCCCACTTTTAACCTTTTGATGTCTACACCATTATCACGAGTCCCTTGCAGCACCTTGTAGTGACCCTGCAGCATGGCATTGCTATACAAGAGTGGGAAAACCAAGCTGGAAGGTGGATGAAGTCTTTATAACTGCGGGTGGAACAAGTACCTTTCATCACATTATTCCCATTTTTATCACTAAACACACTGCTCCTGTCCTCTGTCTTTAACAACTTTTCCTGTATAGAACCTGCATGTACTTACATGCTATGGAAAATAGAGTAAATCAGCATTGTACCAACTGTGAGGGGCTGGTTTTGTTATAGAAATAAAACAAGTCTTAACAAATAGCAATATCTGTTTGGGAGCAATGATGTAGCTAAATAGTTGTAAAAGTGAGCTTGGAAAACTTTCTGAAAAAGGATTTTAAACAGTTATGCCAGTATAGCTTCTACCATGAGAAACTGCTTCCCCATGAACTTTCACGCTGAACACAAAACCATCTAATACTAGTATAGAATATCCCTCTTCCTAGACAAAAATAGCTGTACTACGAAAAGTGCCTTCATGCTAAATCTAATGATAACCATCTGGAGGTGATTTGTACTGCTTTTTCATCACTGGAATAGATGAAGTGGTGGACTTCTAACATGATGATAAGGTTTGTAGTATTTATTTAAGTCATAGGTATGAAGAAAGGGTCAACCCATTTCACAATGATTTTGCAAAGCTGAAATTTAGTTTTACTTCAATTTGGAGCAACACTTCCTCACCTCTGCCAAAATTTGTAATGAAAAAGAAAATCTGACAGACCACAGTTCCAGGCTGTCCCAGACCTTCAGGTTCAGGGAAAGCAACACTTCTTCAGAACACTAAGCATGGAAATTTGGAAGTGATTATGCCTGTGATTTCTGACTCAATATGCTAAGGAAGTTGTAGCCTAAAGCTCTGACATTTTTTGTCAGGGGAACTGCAGAGGACATGAGCCTGATGACTGGGGAGTTGTATCCTTGCTGTCCAACAGGAAGATTGCTAAAAATGAGTTATATGATTTTGCAAGAAGCAAACATTATAAATGAATACCCATAACACAAGCAGAGTTCAGCCAGAAATATGACTATTGATGGCCAGAGCTTCAAAAACATTAGAACATCACCATATAATGTTTCATATGTCATGAATTAACACTCTTCAATGAAGACATTATGTCAGTGAATTCCTCAACAGCTCTATTTCCAAGTCATTGATGTAGTAAAAAATAAAAATAAAAATAAAAAGAGTTTGGGAGCACTTATTGATTTCAATTCAGATCTGAAGCAGAAGTAAAAACCTTACAAAGTCGTGTTGCTAGTAGGAAGGTAATGATTCATACTGCTTCTATTATAGCCAGGGAAAAATGAACCTATCTGGATATGAAACAGAAATAAAACTCATCAAGAGGTGTGGGCTGTACTAGTGATCTATTAAATTAGACATGTTAAAAAGTTGGCAACATGGGAAATGAAAATCTGAGATTGTGAGATCTGTAGCTTGATTTTGAAATCAAAGCACTTTGGCTTAAAGAAAAAAAAAGGGGGGGGGGGGGAAATGGGGGAGGAGAGAGTGAGACATTCTAGCTGAACATTCACATCCATCTGCATTTATCCAGATGGAACCTTAACACCTTTTGAGGTCCATTAATTGTTACCCTAGTTGCTGAAGTTTCCCTGTGTCATCCAGTACAGATTTTTAACCTTTAACGGTATAGGATAATGAGTGCTTATATGACACAAAGGAACTACAGTGCACACAAAAAATAATGATTCTGTCAGTTACAAAAAAGGTATTTAGTACCATAGAGTGATTTTTCCAGTGTTGCAGTCGACTGCCTTCAATGTCTGTTGTCTCCAAGGCTGAGTGAATCACCTTTTAAATATATATAAAGATCTCCTGTGAAATCACTTTGTCAGTAGCTCAGCTGCACAAGGTAGAGATAATCTATATCAAAAATTCCTGACAGGGACTGTGCTTCCTTAGCAGATCTTTGAAACCTTCCTACTCAGTGACCTCAGGCTTCAATGAGTCACCATAAAAAAGTCAAGCTGCTGTATGTAGGTAATGAATGCACAGATTCATAGTGCCACTATTGCAGCTATGAAAAAAAATGAACATTTCTGGATATGAAAATCTGTGAAGTTTATATTTGGAAAAAAAATGTAACAGTCTTACTGATTTCATAGTGCACATCTATACTGTCAGATCAGTTCAGTGCCTCTTTCAGTCCATGACACATATCTCCAAGTCATTTGCACTGCATATATGTTGCAAACAATTATTTCTTTAGCAAAAAGAGCCAAAATTACTGGGTCACAGAATGGTTGAGTTTGGAAGGGAACCCTGGAGATCATCTAGTCCAACCCCCATGCTCAAGCAGCAAGGTCATCTAGAACATGTTGCACAGGATCACGTCCAGGCAGGTGAATATCTCCAAAGAAGGAGACTCCACAACCTCTCCGGGCAACCTGCTCCAGTGCTCTGTCACACTCATAGTAAAGAAGTTTTTCCTCATATTCAGATGGGACTTCCTGTGCTTCAGTTTGTGCATGTTGCTTCTTGACCTATCGCTGGGCACCACTGAAAAGAGTCCAGCCCCATCCTCTTGACACCCTCCCTTCAGATATTTGTACACATTGATAAGATCCCCTCTCAGTCTTCTCTTCTCCAAGCTGAACAGGCCAAGCTCTCTCAGCCTCTTCTCGTATGAGAGATGCTCCAGTCCCTTAATAATTTTAGTAGCCCTTCACTGGACCCAATCCAGGAGCTCCATGTCCCTCTTGTACTGGGGAGCCCAGAACTGGACACAATACTCCAGGTGTGGCCTCACCAGGGCTGAGCAGAGGGGGAGGATCACCTCCCTTGATGGGCTGGCAACACTCCTCCTAATGCACCCCAGGATAACATTGGCCTTCTTGGCCACAAGAGCACACTGCTGGCTCATGGTTAACCTGCTGTCCACCAGAATCCCCAGGTCCTTCTCCGCAGAGCTGCTTTCCAGCAGGTCAGCTCCCAACCTGTACTGGTGCAGGGGATCATTCCACCCTAGGTGCAGGACCCTGCACTTGCCTTTGTTGGACTTCATGAGGTTCCTCACAGCCCAGTGCTCCAGCTTGTCCAGGTCCTCTGAATGGCAGCACAGCCCTCCGGTGTATCAGCCACTCCTCCCAGTTCTATGTCACAGCAAACTTGCTGAGGGTGCACTCTATTCCATCATCCAGGTCACTGATGAATAAGATGAACAAGACTGGACCCAGTACGGACCCCTGGGGGACACTGCTAGTTACAGGCCTCCAACTAAACTGTGCCGCTAAGCACAACACTGAGCTCTGCCATCCAGCGAGTTCTCAATCCACCTCACCGTCCACTCATCCATCCCACACTTCCTGAGCTTGCCTATGAGGATGTTATGGGAGACAATATTGAAAGCCTTGCTGAAGTCAAGGTAGACAACATCCACTGCTCTCCCCTCATCCACCCAGCTAGTCATTCCATCATAGAAGGCTATCATATTGGTTAAGCATGATTTCCCCTTGGTGAACCCATGCTGACTACTCCTGATCACCTTCTTCTCCTCCACGTGCTTGGAGATGACCTCCAGGATGAGCTGTTCCATCACCTTTCCAGGGATGGAGGTGAGGCTGACTGGCCTGTAGAAGAAGATAGTTTTGCTTAGGACCTTGCACTATACAAGCAGGATGAATATAGCTGGTCTACTTCATAAAGCTTTACACTTGAGTGGTACAGGCATGAGCTTGCTTGTTTGGAGCAACAAGGACATAGCAAATGCACTCATGCTGGAATGCAGTATTAAGATGAATTTTGTTTATTCTGTCCATTCTAATCACTGTTTATAGAACCCTTCCATCAGGTCATACATGTAATGGCTCTTTCTACCAAAGCCTAGTATGCAGCTTTGCCAAGACACTGGGCAACCTGCTCTAGGTGACCGTGCTTGAGCAGGAGGGTTGGACCAGATGACCTCTAGAGGTCCCTTCAACCTCAGCCATTCTGTGATTCTGTGATACAGTGAGACCTGCTAGAAGAAGGGGGAAAATGAGGTAGACCCCTACTGCCTTCCTTTTTTTCTTTTCTTTTACCAATACAAAGTATGTCCAACTTAGACCATAGTCTAAGTGTAGTCTTAGGTGCCAAAAAGCACCTAGCATGCAATGCATGTAAGAATACACAAATTCAGCTTTCTATAGCTGTTCTTTGTAAAAATCACTAGAACCAATAGAAAATAATGTTATAAATGAAGTCTTTCACTCCATTGTTTTTCATAAGTTTATATAAGGAGAAGAAATGGCAGATGTATTTCTGAAAATTCAGCTAGTGGGCAAATTGCAGGACTGAATAAGTGAGATATGGATGAGTTCTCGATACTAATACCATGACTAAATTCATTTGAGCCCATATTACTTACCAAAAGACTCTAAGTCAGGAACATATTGTCCCTACATTTTCCCTGTAGCCAGTTTAGAAAAATAGACAGCTACAAGGAGTGATGCACCCCCTATAATTCCATTTAACTGTCCAGTTTGGGGGCCACCTGTCTGAATTCAGCAGCTATGTACAAAGGACATGGCCCATGAAGCAGCAGCATGGCAGCCTAGAGGTGGTGTCTGTAACTTACAAGTGTTTTAGTCTGCTTCTTGTCCTCAGATCAGGGATGAAGATACAAGTCTACATGGCTCCCTCACACTACTTTTGAGCAGATGACCTCCTCCAGGTCTAGCTGTGCTGAAAGCCATTGCTGTTACCCTTGTTTACCAGTGATTCCTGCAACTACACATCTCTCAGTGAGTTGTGCAAATTCACCCCAGAAGCAGGTGAAACAAAGGCAATGTTCCTTGTGTACCACTTGTTTTGTCTAATTAGTACTCCACATGGTCTCCCAAGCAGGGAACAAGAATTATTTTAAGAAACGGATTTAAAAAAAAAAAAAATGCTCCAAGACACTTCAGAAATTTCCCCCTCTTTTAAAATTAAAAAAAAAAAAAAACTTTATTTTAGTATGCATTTAAATAGGTACATATACGCATATATAAATACATATCAGCAATCACACCTTGGAAATGCATGAACACAAAAAAATTCCAATTAATTACAGGTCCATCTGGTCTCTGTGGGTTGTTAGCAGGGTAGTTAGTTTTATAGTTGCAAACTCAGGAGCTCAAATTTAAATCCATCTTGTAAGCTGTGGATTGCACTCCAGTGTGCAGTCATTAACTTCTCTCAGCCTGAGGGCCATACTCTACCTCCAGGACTATTTTTGAAGCATAATGCTCCAGTCTTGGGGTGCAAAGTTTTTATACATTTTATTTTCCCAGACATGTGTATAGGATTTATTAAGCTTTCACATCTGTCTAATAGAAAAACTGCATACAACACATGAGGACACAGAGTTTATGTATTACAATATTTTATGACAGAATTTGTATTCAGTCAGCTGAAGTGAAGGGTATGAAAAAGCTTATTCTAAAGTACTAAATATATATAGGATATATATGACACACATCATTATCAGGAGAACTGATCAAGTAGGACAAAGCCTGCTTTTTCCATCTATAACTTTGACAGCCCGGGAATTTTTACTTAAAATGGATAATAACTGTATGGGTAACTTAAGACTTTTCCTAATAAATTGGCCTGTGAATCCACATGTTTTGATACATCAGTTACCTTCCAATGTAAAATAGTTGACAATCTTTCTGGTAAAATTCAGTAAAAACTGATATACATTCCATCAGAAGACAGTGAAGCTACTTCCTGTTGTCTATTGTCTTAGCAATTGGTCCTCTGTGCAGTCTGGATGACATGGGCTCTAAAACCTGAAAACTGTTTCAGAATAATTTCTAACAGAGGCTTTACTGGTATTCCAACCATTACAACAAACAAGCAAACACAAGCAAACTGATCAACTTACAGGAATACATTCCTTTAAGATTCACTACCTCCTGAGAGTTTTAGGAGCTGGGAAGATGCTTGAGAGAAGAAGAGGGTTCCCGGGGAAGCCCCAGGGCAGGACACCCAGGCTGAAGCAAAAGGAAATGCTTATTCCTTCTTTTCATTTATTCAGTTTCTGATTTTTGCCCTTCCTCTTATTAACACATGACAAAGCCATTTACTCCACTGGTTTCTATCATTAGTTCTAATACTAGAGACTTTTGTTGTTTTTCTGATATGCAGAAAACTCAGCAGGGAACAACCCATACTTCCTCCTGCTGGTTTGTAAATCGACAGATCAGAGTGTGACCTAACTGCCTTTTCACAAAAAGTTAGTTATTTCAATGCTGTTCTGTACCATCCTCTAGGGTTCTGGATAACAAAGACAAGTGGTGAAGTGTCTAAACCATAATTTCTTTGCTAACTGCATAGGCTCATATTCTTCATCACACTGCCAGACACTACTCTGTCATATTATCATGTCTGTTGACAAATATTGATATGCATAAGCAAAGCAGTTAAATTTCCAGGAAGACAGTCCCAGGAAAGTGAGAGTAATAGGCTACAGTTTGTTTCTTAGTTTGTTATCTCTTGTGCAATGTAAACAATTCTGCTTGCTTTGTTCTGGGATCAGTTTTTTTTCTTTTCTTCTCCAGCTGTCTTTTTTTTTTTTAATTTGACCTATGTATTTTGTCCAAACAACAAGGTTTAACACTGTCTTCAATGTTGCTATACATTTGAGATCAGTATAAAGCACTTCTGTTGCTTTCCTTACATTTTTCAATCCTTACATGATGTGCGTGTGTTTTCTTTCAATCTCTTTGGAATTATTATTTTGACATCTTCAAAAAAATTTCTGCATAATATTGAGACACACTTCAGACTGAAGATATGGCCTTGAAACATCTTGTCCATTACAAGATCTGTAAGATGTTGTCCTCAGCAGTCTCAGTTCACTTTACAGCTGAGAAACATGAGCATTTTCCTTTATCCACCAGGCAAGTTCATATTGCAGCTCTAGACTTGACTGCAGCATGCTTTAGCCAAATGGTATAGTGTGCATTTAAAAAAAATAAAAATCTTTCTGTTTTGTCTTCAATTAAGAATACATTTACAATAAGCTTAAAAATGATCTCTGTGTGCTTGTGGGAGGCACAGAGTCTCATTTATGCTAGTTAAATTGGTGGTCTGTAGTCTGGTTTGGTAGTTAAATTGGTGGTCTGTGGTCTGTTTTGGAGGGTCACAAGGTCACATAAATATTTCTTTAGCCAGTGTACAGCTTCATCAAATCTTGGAAAGCAACAGATACAAAAAGCATAGTAAAACAATTTGGCATCAACCATAATCTAAAAAATTTCTTACAGATAGTGAAAGGCATTACCATTTTACATATTTTATCTCTTCAGCTCTGCAAAAGAAGTGACATTCCACCTTTTTTTCTGCAACAACTTATGCCTTTATTCATTCCAGTTCTTTTATTTATTCTATAATTTTCAGAAAAATAAGCCCATTGACTTCAGCATAAAGCTTATACTTTGGAAAGATGGATGACATCTGAAGCTCTGTTGAGAGTTGTCCTGTGACCAGAAGGCATTTTCTACATCTACGATTTGGTTGAGCCCTGCATATTTCTCACCTGCACTGGAATTTCTTTTCCTAGAAGCATCATAAACATATTTTCCAGTCTGTTATTTGCATAATTCTTTTGAATCAAATCTGTTCCATGTAATTCCACTTTCAAAACTTAAAAAAGTTTTAAGTTTTAAAAAGCTTAAAAAAGTTTAAGTTTTCTTTAAGAAAGACCTATGTTGAGTGTCCAGTCACCTGAGATTCTCTTCACAGTCAGAGAGGAGTGAGAGACAGATGAAGGAGATCCTCATGGACTGATCTTACATGGTTCTCTGCAGGCAATTTTCTTTCTCCACTAGCTACAGAGGAAAACACTTGGCAAAGAGAAGGCATCTGGACTCCCCATATAGACACTTTGATTATGTGTCTAAAATTGGATGAAATAAACCATAATCTGATTCACTACTAACCACTGAACTGCATTGATTTACCTTCATGTGCTCATGACTCCTTTTGGCACTGATTATTACTTGGTTTCTCTCATCACATTGTCTTGTACATCTCTGAATTTAAATATATACATTTTCCATATGATTTCAAATTTACAATTCATGTATCTCAATTTGTGGCACTGTTCATTTTTCATAGGAAGAGTTCCACCGGACTGAAAATGATACCATTATCTTCCTTGTCTGAGCTGTACTTTGTCCGTTGGTTTTGCAGACTTGTACATTCTGACATAATTCACCAAAGTATTTTTTGCAGTTTTCCATCTGTGAACTACCATTGTGCTCTTAATTGTGAACTGCTCTGCGTGTCTTTATGCCTTAGGTATCCATCCTTGCAGTATTTCAGATCTTTCATCAAATCCAACATGTGCAAACAGTCACCGGGGCTCAGGGCTTCAGAGGATGATTTTCTTGGCCTGGAAAAAATAACTTTGTCAATGGTGAGTTCTGAATTTTTAGTAGTCTCTTCCACATTGTTTTACCCTAGATGGTCTCATTTAGCCAGATGTTAAGGACTGACTTAACTCCAAAACTGAAAGATAGATTTGTACAACTCAAAATTGTACAAATTCCTCCACAAATTCCTGCAAACCTTTGTTCTGAGTCTGTCTAAAAATCTTCCACGTGTTTCATTTTTATGTGAAGTATGAAGTACTCCTTGAATTTTGTACTGCACTTTCACAGTTAGCTTCCTCTGCTTGAGCTATTGAAAACGATTAAAACATCAAGTAGTTCAAAACCACCTACTGTCAGAAATAAGGCTGCCTTCTGTCTTCCCTTTTGCTGGTGCCCATTGCTTGTAGTTCCTTTTAAACTTCTTCCAGTTGTCCTCCACATTTCCCAAGGGTTTCACTCTGTTGGGGCCTTGAACTACTCCTTTCTTCTGTGCAGGGTGAAGCTCTGTTGATTTTATTCCTGTTCCAGTGTTTCGCTCAGCAGCTGCACAGAGAACAGGGAGATGGCAGACATTAGCTGCACTTGGTGAAGGCGTTCTTGAAGCACAGAAATACTAAAGTCATTCTTCTTTCACAACGTGTCACTTTTTTCCAATTATCACAGGCAAAAACATCCTGTATGAGGAGTTTCCCACAAAGTGAGTGGTAGCAAGAGAGAGGACATAGAGAAGATGAGATGAGAACATCTGTGGAGAAACCAGAACCATTTGTGGTCTGCCTAGAAATGTAATACATTGGCAAGAGAATCAAATGTAACAGCTAATGGGCCTCAATAACTAGCACAGTCTTTTCCCCTCTTGTGATCTTCATCTTCATGTCTTCCTGGCTGCCTTGGCAGTGAACAGCCTTTGTGGCAGAAGAAAGCAATTACATCTCAAGGGAAACAACGATCTGAACTGAAGCTGTTACTCTATTGACATTTATTCGGCCATCCTATGAGACCAGCAGCAGAGGAAACAGGCATATCTCAAAAAGAAGTGGTAACACTTTTAGCAAAAGCACACAAAAAGTCCATGATGTTGTTCTCAGCATCACCTATTCGTTCTTCTGAGAGTTTAGAAATGGCTCCATTATCTATAGAAAAACAATTCCACTCAACTGAAACATTTTCTGTTGTTCACATTTGGTTTTGTACAATATCAGTGTAGAATCAAAATATTTTGAATATTTTCATTGAGAAAAAAAAAAAGCAAGAGGCATAAAGATATGGAAACACAGCCAATGGTCTAGCTAACTAGGTCACTTAGAAGGGGTATGAACTCTTCTTGCATCTGTTTCTGCTCATATAATCAATTAAATATTCACTGGGTTAGAAAGGTGGAGATGGGCTGTTTATGGGCTGAAGATAAAGAATCATAGAATCATAGAATATCCCGAGTTGGAAGAGACCCACAAGGATCATCAAGTCCAACTCCTAGGTCCCTAAAGGGCAACCCAAAATCAGACCGTGTGTCTGAGAGTGTTGTCCAAACGCCCCTTGAACTCCAGCAGATTCCGTGCCGTGACCACTGTCCTGGGGAGCCTGTTCCAGTGCCTGACCACCCTTTTTGTGAAGAACCTGAAGGGCCTTGCCTAGGCTGCAAGGCACATATAGTGAACCCCTTTCCTTAATTAGGTTAGTCAGAGACTTGAATGCCCAAAAGGCCCAAGTGAATCTTGTAGTTACCAGCATATGGTTGCCCTGTGATGAAGGTCTCCCTTTTTCTTTCCCCAGATATCCCTTCCTGTTGGAAAAAAAAAAAAAAAAGTATATGCATCCCGGCAGATGCTATGTTTTGAAAACACTTTTTTTTTTTCTGAAAGTTTTAATGGCAAAACTTTTTACTGAAAATTTTCTAAACAGTTATGGAAAAAGTTGGGTTCCATGTAAAGTTAACTGATGAAAATGGATGTTTCATGAGAGGAACTTTTTTGCAATATGTATATTTTCTTAAAATGTAAGAAACTTATTTATTTTTAACAGCAATAACAACAAAAAAACTAAAGGATATTTTAGTAAAATGGATTTCTTATTTTGGAAATTGAGATTTTCATCATGAAAGAATGTTTTGTAATTTTTCACTCAGAAATATTTATTTCATTTTCTTAACGAGTTTTAAGTCCAATATTCTATTTACAAAGTATCCAGTACAATTCTTCATTCAGGGCTAAAAGGTTACTAGTTTTCTTCATTGACAGCAACAGTGTTGTTTCACCCCTACAGTATTTTAGTTCTGCGCTGTTGTGATAGGATGGAAATAACTCTGTTTACACAATGATAAAGATGGCATTATGCAGGGATAATCAACCTCCCATATCTGTAGGAAACTTGTTTTGCATACAAGACAGTTTTTAAAAGGCCACACAAAAGAAGCTTAGATTTGCTTGCAAGGAATTCATACACAAAATCACCACCAAGGTTCCTGTGCTTGCTCTTTGTTCCAGCTCAGGACTGAGCTCCTATGCAAACAACTGACCAGCGCACTTTGGATTCCAGGACATTACGACACCCTGCTGTTGTTTTGATGGAAAAGAAGGAGTGATGAAACAAACAGGGCATTTCAGCTCTGCTCTACCTCAACTTAAAACACAAGATGCTGTGAGTGTTGCTCTGTTGTACACTGATCAATCTGATTGTAGCTTTGAAGCTGGCTGAACATCATGCAGGAAAGATATCTTTGATTAATCCCCTCCTGGTTAGTTTAAGTGATAGAAAGCCCCCTGAGGACTCGGGCTTGCTCTCCTTCTTTGCAGAGATCAGAGACAAATAGTTTCTTCCTGTGTTATTCTTGTCTTGTGTAAAGAGGATTTGTACAAGGAAGTCCCTGGTGTAAACAGTATTGAAAAATTGTTCTAAAGGATTAAAGCTTCCCTAATGATCTGACCCAGGGAGCGTGTCTTCTAGCAGCCTGCACTGATGTACTGAGGTTTTGGCTTCAAGTAATGAGGCAATGCACTAGACATGAAATTTTGAGGGGATGTGAAAAGCAGAAGCAGTATACATCAGTATATTTATTAGAATAAATGTGAATGGCAGTTCTTCCTGCTTAAAGGGGTGTAATTTTCCCCAATAAATTATACACACAAGAACACACTAGTGTAAGATCTACTTTTCCCCTTTTTTCGTATTGAGAATAAAAGGCAGTACTCGGAAAGTAGAATTAGGATGAAATGTTGGAGCTCCACTGAATTCTCTGGCTGTTCCTGTACTGTTACTTCAAGCCTGAAAGGGACACACTTTTTTTTCTACATCAGAATGTTGTCCAATGTCACTTCTAATTCAATAAACAGAAATGTCCCTATGACTGTCAAAAAAATCTCTACAGCTCACTGACCTTTCAACAGCTTTATCCAATATGAATTTGTCTTCTTTTCAGACACTGCCAAAAAGTGCAACTTTTGCACCTTAAGTGGAACTTCAGTGAGGAGTTCATGCTTACAGCGTCTTTCAAATTCATTGCCTGTCTCTTTTCAAATGTGCATTTATTAGTCTTTCTGTTAGCTGAGAGCCTAAGGTAGAACAATTCCATTTAATGGGCAGGATATCTATACAAGAATTCTGTTTGTTTATTTTTGGAAATATAGAAGCCAATGGAGCCATTGAACTATAAGGTCACATTTGCTTAGAGCAAAATCTCTGTGTCAAGATTTCTTTCTGTGTATAGTTCTTTTCTTGCAGTAGGGAAACTACACAGGAAAGAGAGAAGCAGACTGAACACCAAAAGATCACTTGAAAAAATTCTTATGCTTCCACAGAAGAATTCAGAAAGGAAACATAAAAGGAGAAGTAAAACAGTTGATGCTTTTCTGTATAAATTGTGACTCTGTTTGGAAAAATTACTTTCTGCATACATACATATGCACACTGAGATCAAATTAAAATGATCTGGATGAATTCAAATATTTTTTTTCAGAGTTTTCCACATCTTGACTGGGTAATTTGGAGGTTATTTATTAGTGCTTATTTGTTGTTGTGTGAATGTGAAGATACTTCTTACCTTCTGTGAAGTAACACAGAAAAAAATCTGTATGTGAAATTTTGATAATGATATGGATCAAAAAAGATGTAGTTTATAAATTTACCTCCCAGTATCTGCTATATAAGTCAGTGGAGGAATAGATAACATCAGTTATCATAGTGGACTACCTGGTTAGTTTGGATTAGTCTGAGAGTTAAAGCAAGAAATAGAGGCTTGGGTATACATTTGCCCCAAATCTTGGGAGCATGGCTGATGGGTCACAGACTACCTGTACCTCTCCTGGCATCACTCCCTTCCCGTCTCCATGACACCGGACCTGTGCTACCTGGCCCGTTCCGACTTCTCTTTGTTCTTGTCTTGTCTCACCTCTCTGCTGGCCTCAGCCCAACTTCATTGCTCAGGTGGCACCAGCTCTCACCTGGACATCCCGTTTGAACCACAACTGTAAACTGATGAACTCTTAAAGCTGGCAATGACATAGGTAACTCCACCTTTCTACCCAGCCCATTTAGCTTATTCCAGTTTATGTCTTGTCAGAGTTACAGCCTGAATCTGCCACAAAGCAGTCTGCCCATGGATCACTTGACAGTCTAGCACTCTCACTCCTTGCCCAGGTTGTGTACCGCGGTCTCACCAGTGTCCTTCCCATGGACCATCTGTTATTTCCAGACTCTTTTCACCACCCATTCACACCTCCTGTTGCCCCTGCTGACCACGTTGTCTCCATTTTCTTCCTCTGCCCTGCATTCACTATTGGCTAGGTACAGGAGTAAATGACTTGCTGCTGGCCTGCAGCTGCTGGGCTTTCACACCAGGGTCTGCCGGGTTCCTACCCAGACACAAGCAGCAAGGTTAGTTCACCACAGTGAATCACATGTGCCTGCAGCATAGTTCCATTATTTTATATTTCCAAACTTCCCATTATTTTGTATGAAATAAGAACAATGCCTACATAGCCCCATTTCATCAGGGCACTTAGCATATATTAATCATCTATATTTATTCAGCAAAGTACTCAGCAGATGTTTTACTTTAATTCTCACAGAGGTCAGCATATAAGAGAATATTTAAATGCTTACCATAATAGAATTAGGATGAAGCATCTGGGCCTGAGAAGAAAAGCAGTCTGCTGTGCAAAAAGTAAAAGATATCTGAAGGGATAAAAATACCAAATTTTTTCTTCTTTTACACAACACCTTGTCACAGCTGAATACCAGAATACCGGAAAAAAAAAAAATCTAATTTTGGTGTACTTTTGTAAATTTGGTGCATTTGTAAATATATTTTATTAGATTTGTTTCTTGGTCAGCTGAAATTGTCCCTATAAAACTTTCAGTTAACTTCCCCCATTTCTACTTTCCTTTTTTGCCGTATTTAATATATGATCAAAGAAGAAAAAACCAACAATGCAGAAGCACTCAGGAAAGCAATCACAGATTCTCCAGTTACTGCTGAAATAGCTCCCTGAAGATGATGCATTATGCTTCTTTTCCATTTTTACTTGGCAATCCTCAAAAGCACGTCAGATGTGTGACCTCCCTTGTCCTATCCTTGTCCTCGAACATTAATTAGTTTATGCTTTGTGACTGACTCCTGCTGACTAGTATCTCTGAAGTTAATCACGTCACTTGGGATATATGTATAAGCTTAGGTTCTATGTAATAGCACTAATTATAAAATGAGATGTAAGGTTATTTGACTACAAAAGTGTGTTGTTTCATAAGGGTACAGAAGACCAAGGTAAGTTTTCAGATGTTGCTGGTGAGAGGAACAGGTCAAGTGTGAACTGGCCTCCTGCTGCTCACCAGTTCATTAACACCTTCATTTATCTTTCTTCACTCTTTCTTTCCCTCATCCATGGCACTATTCTATGGCAATGGAATTTTGTCAGTGGGGCAGCAAGGAATAGGGCTTTAGTATAAAATTCTGCACAAAACCTTAGTGCCAAGAAGAAGCAATGCAGGATGCCAGGTTGCTTGAGATGATTTTTGCAGGAAGAAATGATTATATCTCCATTTTCTGCATTTATCCTTTTGCAGTGTTATTACCTCATTATGGGGGTGCTCTGTATCCTACTCCTATAAAAAAATTAAATGATACCCTGAAGCAGGTCTTGAAGACAAATTTTTGTATTTGTATTTTGCTGTGGAACAGAAAAAAAAAAAATGACATTTAATATATACAAAGTGTCAAAGTATCAGTTGGTTTCCATTATTCTGATCCTAAAAGATAGTGTGAGGTGAGCTTTTGGTTAAAAGCTACAGTTTGGGCCAGTGAAACCAATGGGAGTTCTTATAAAGTTAGCACTGATCATTCGAGCAATAAAGCATAGTGTTTGTTCCTGCTATGCGGCTTTGAAGTGATCTTCAGTTAGGACAGGGACACAAATACAGATGAACTAAGAAGCAGTTTGAAACTTTACCTGCAGCACTCTTTGCATACTTCTCACTTTGTGTTTATATCAGCAATCTGAAGAACAAGACCACTATAAAGCAAAAGTGTTCATCACTAGTTCAAAAAAAAAAGGATGGCAAGAAATTTTACCAAGTGCCTAGTAAAATTTTAAATTAGAACAGATTATTTTTCTAGTTAAAAAATGCAAGAAAGGATTAATTAATGTAGAAGCCAAAATTATGTCTAAAATTAAAGGATGATTCTTTCATATTTTGGATAGCATAGGACAAGACAGAACAGGACAGGACAGGACAGGACAGGATAGGATAGGATAGGATAGGATAGGATATCTGCATTTTGTAAGTTATATGATACGCCACTGGGAGCACGAAAGTGCCAGAAAATATGCTTTGACCATGAAAATGATTGCCAAAGATGATAAAGGTACATGCTGAAACAAGAATAATTCTGTGCCTCGTAGCACACCGAGTGTGGTACTTGTGGATAACAGAACAGCTGTTTCAATAGCTAAGACTCTCAGCACATGACAGCACAAAGACTGGTGCCAATGTCAATCATTTCTTCTGATGCTAAATGATTTCTCCTGATGCTAGATCTCAAGCACATAAGTGATAAAACCCAACTTTCTTCATTTGCAAAATGCTGGTGGCACAATCCAAGCCCGGCAGAGACCTGCTTGCAGTCCTGCAGCCAGTGGCAGGCTGTAAGACTGAAATGTTCTTCAAAGTTTCAATCACCTTATGTGTGAAACAAGATCTCATCAACATGGTATCATTTCCCACATTTTAAAGGGACAGTTAAGCAGTTTAAATCATGGACAGGGCTGATCATGTAATTATACCTAAATATTTTGCTGAATATATGCAGTGAAAATGTGATTTATGTCTAGGAGACTGGTTGGCTTAGCGTTACTCCTGCAAACTTGTTTGAATTCAGAGCAGGCTGAATTTCTTGGAAACTGTTGTGCTTCGATATGCTCTTATTTGTCAAAGTAAAATACATCAAAAACTTCATTACAGTGTAGTCTGAAGCTACCACCAAAATAGGAGTTGTGTGTGCACTTTTTGGCAGTGTTAATGAGGAGAAAGACTATCTCCCATCCTTCCTGTGCTACAAAGGTCATGCAGACACTGTTCTTCAAGGAAGGGTGCTTTGAGAAACCCATCACTGCCACTATTCTGCTGTATGAATTTGATAGATAGATAGATAGATAGATAGATTAGAGAGATAGAAGATTCATGATGTGATGCAAGCCAATCTGTTAGCTGCCATTAAAGCCATTATTTGGTTTTCTATCTATTTTTAAAATAATTTCCTTTAAATTAGTAATTTTGTTACTTTCTACATAGAATCAAGCAAAATGATAACAGCTGAGCTAATACATGAGGACTTTTTTCTTTCAATGATCTAAAAGTGTTTTATACTCCATTCCAGGACCTAGCTGAGTAGATCTGGCAAAATAAATTATTATTTTTTGCATCCACTTGGCAGGGCTGTCTAGTATTTCATGCATCTGTTTCTAAGTTTGATTTATTAAATATTCTTTGTAGAAATTTGTTATTTTCTGGATTTGGCTTTCCTGTTGCTTTGCTATTTTTTGTTTTGTTTTGTTTATTTTGCTGTCAGTGGTGAAAGCCTATCCCTTCTACTTCTATTCTCTTTAGGGTGTATAATCTCTACATGCAGACATCTGCAGGAGCCATCTGTTTGGAAGGAAATGGATGATGGTAAGAGATTAACAGGACAGTGCTCTCCTTACTATAAAGGTATATTTCTTTCACTGTAAAGCTCTATCTCTAAAGATATGGAACAATTAAGGATTACCTGGAACAATCAAAGATGATCTGGAACAGTAAGTAATGTACTTTAGATGCAAGAAATTAAACCAATAGAACACCTTGCTCAAATCTCTTGGGGAAAACAAAAAAATTCTAAGCCCCCCGCCTCCACCCATCTGAATTCTAGGTATTTTATTCATCTGGACAAGCAAACAATGTATCAAAACAGATATGTTTCATACAGTCATTTCTACATGAAGTGTAATACCATGAGAATGGGTACAAAGTGGGCTCAAAGCTCCATGTAGTCCTACACATTGTATTTAGGGTCTATGTTGTTACTACCATAAATATCCAAGAATTCAGTCCCCTGCATGTTTTTGATATGAAAACAAGTAGCCCTGAAACTTTTTACAGGCACCTAAAACTAAGATGCAAAAGAATGTTTTAGAGGAAATACACTCTTGGTTTGTGTCTCTACAGTGCCATACTTGTTTTGTTGTTTTCCTTGTCTATTTTACATTTTAAAGTCCTATCTAGTAATCCATACCAACTTCTGGATCTAGATTTTCCTGTTGTATTATATAGTCAATAAAACCCATGCAAAGGTAATGTGAAGAATAACCTTGCAGACTTGCATTCCTCAGGGAAGGCAGCAAAGAAGGAGGCCTAAAGCAATGGCTGTTGTGTTAGTGAGAGTAGCATCATGAAATACAAAAATCAAACCTGTTGAAATATCTTGCTTGATTTGTTCTTTGTTAACGTCAGCAGTGTATTCCTGGATATTTAATAATCACTCATTCAATGCAAGAGAGATACCTGAAATTCTTATTCTAAGACATAGACCTTGAACCAGATCTGCCCATAACCAATTTTTTTCCAGCCCCAGGAAATGTGTAGTCAGTTCAACCAGGTACACTGGTGATAAGAATACATAAAGTGTTGTACAGGAGTGCAGAGTGCATAAAGACACACCCAGGTCAGGTCTGGCTGGGCTTGTTAGACCACCTGCAACAGTGCAAATACGGCTCTACTTGATCCTCCCAGGACAGCTGACTTAGGAAAAAAAGTACACCACATCTAGCCCTTGACAAGCATTGGAAGCTGAGGTTTTTAATTCCTACTTTCTCATTTTTCTTCTGTTTTCTATTAAAATGATGTTCTGTTAGAATATACAGGGACTACAATAAAATTGTTCTCCCTACTGTGGGTAATAACATTTAGAAATGATGCAAGGTCAAAACATTCTTTTAGCTAATTTTAAATAACTTTTTGAATTATCATTTGAAACTGAACTGGAACATAAGGTTTATAGTTGTGAACCCACCAATAGTTGAAGGAAATAAACCTCAGATACTTGAAATTATTTGACAGAATAAGTAGGAATCAAGTAGGAAATGTTTGGATTTTTTTGTTTGTTTTCTTGTTTGTTTGTTTGTTTCAGCAGCCCTGTCCTGATATCATCTTGCTACTTTATCAAAAGCTGTCACATCCTCACTTGACCTGGACAAACCCATGTGCATACAACGAAATGAAGATGAGCTGTTGCAAACACCAAATTTGATTGTCATACTTGATCCTCAGAATCAATTTTCATGCTCCCAAGTTATGTCGCTCCTTCTATATGACAGCATGTATGTTGCTATTCATCAGTACGGTATTAGAAGGAGCAGTTCATTTAAACCTAGGAGCTACACAAACTGCAGGAATATGAGACAAGCCTTATTGGTGCAGTCTTCATACTGCAGTCCAGACAGGTTTTGTACATAGGTGTCAAAATATTAATGACTGCATCTATGTAAATATCTATTAACATCATTTGTATCCATGGTAATATAAACCTTCCTAAGCCTGCTCTGATAAAGCTCACTGAAGGAATGGATTCAATTTTCTTATGATTCCACAAACTTGGTTTGGACAAAGTCCATGGGTGGGGAGGGGGATGTCTCTGATGTCTTGGAAATGGAAAACAGTCAGGCAAACATAGGGTTTTGAGGTGAGATTTATGTTATTCAGCTTTAGCTCTGTGAAGGCTAAACTTCTCCATTACCTGTGATGAGAATTGGCAATAGACAACCATCCATGACAAATATCCCTGAAGGTTTCTTCCTCTCCCTATCGGCTAATGGGGAAGACTGTTCACAGCCTCGGCCCAGGAACCTAATTTTTTGATGTCTGAAGTTTGGAGAAATTAATTCTGTCCATGGTCATCATAATAAAAGTCACAATAATCTTTATTTATTATAATAAGTCCTTCAGCACAGGGAAGATCATAGTGGATCAGGTTTTTCACATTTGGTTAGTAGTTCTTTCTTCAGTGTTGTATCATTTCCAGAGCACTAAGTAGCCTCTACAAATGTAAATCAATGTAAAACTACTAATGCATCTCCATATTAAAAGAAACTCTAGTATTTCAAATTCCGTATTCTTTATACAAGATACCTTACTCATCCCTTTGAAAACCAAATTGCTTGTGCAACAGCTCTATACCTATTCTAATAGAAATGTGAGAGGAAAATAAAAAGTGGCACTAGGTAACTAGAAGGGTCAAAGAGAAAATGAGACAAAATATTCCTAGAGAGGACTAGAAACTAATAACAACTAATAACATGAGTTCTCTTTTTGCAAGCAAGCCCTACCTACAAACATATTTCATAGAAGAACATTCATAATATTTTGATGGCAAAGTAATTCCCACCTCGACTTAGGAGAGTAGCACTCCCTAGGGGCATCAGGGCCGTTTTGTCTTCTTGTTTTCTGGGTTCTGAATCTGAATGAAAAATTGTATTTACCCTTCCTTTCAGAATAAGGAAGGCAGGAAGGTAGGAAGGGTTTGACTCTTCTTGAATAAATACTTGCTCTTGATTAAAAATAAAAATTAAAATTAAAATTAAAAAAATGTTATAGATCAAGAAACTTGAAAAATAGTAATGTTGGCTATTCTAAACATTTGTTTTAGACCCATGAAACCCTTTGGAATAATTACTGTATAGAAGCCTATGGATTTGTCATAGAACTGTTTAGTTACCAGCAGCAACCTTTTTACAGCTCCCCCTGCATTTATTGCTATGTCAAGAAGGCAGAGGTCAGGAAAGACAATATGAATTGTATTCCTAACAGTCTATTCTCTTAAGAAAACACTGACGCTTTGGAGGCCATATCTTATTTCCTCCAAAAATTGGTCCTGAATCAACAACATACTTTAGAAAATTCCTAGCTTTAAGCACTGAATATGCCCTAGGATATATGCATCCCCAGACTGAGTCCTGAGATGAATGTCCTGTCATGACTGTATTGATGTACATAAGCTGACTGTGTCCTCTAGTTTCCTCAAAAGACAGGGAGCCACACCACACTCTAACAAAGACTGTAATTTAGATGATCAGGGGACCAGCATAGTGGAACATATTGACCACACCAGTCACACAAGAGACACCTAGTTTGGCCTGGAAGGCTACAAAGGGAGTTACAGTTAGACATTCGCCAGAAGAACTTGCAAATTGGTAGCCACTTGATCCTGTCCCCACAAAAAAACATCAGCTTCTGAGGGATTGTACTTATGAACAAGCTGATGAGAGTCATGTTATTTACATACAAGATTGCTTATACTGAATCAAAGAGATTCTAAAGCATTTATCCCATTTCCCACTGACTGTAGAAGAATCTTTCCATGTGTTATGACAGCACAAATTTTCTTTAAAAAGACAAGCACCTTAAGACAAATGCTGCTATTAAGCCTTCATATCCATTTACATGATTTTTTTTTTAAATAATATAACAAGGAAATAATAGAAACCATCATTTTAGCAAGGTGACCTTCAGAAAGGACATTTCAAAAAAGAAAATGCAATTCTTTACACATAACACATAATCTGTACAGACCACAGCCATGTAACGCTGAACAGACTGCACTTAGTGCTTTTAGTGTGTTAGTGAAAAGAGTCGGTATGTTAATTGCATAATTGCAGCTTTATATAATGGTATTTGTGATAGGTGAATTTATAATTTACTATTACAGCATGTTGCAACGAATTACTATCCACTTATCAGTCTATGAACAGCCCTGTATCCATTACACTGAAACTCACTTAAAGGTAGAATAATCACACTAATAGAATAAATCTACTGTTCACAGTCTAGTCCTTTTATTCAAAAGAACATGTGAGGCCTCAGCAAGGACAGAAAGACCTTGAAAGGGGCATCTGCACAATATTAGATGAAGGTTCTAGGCTTCCACTGAAAGTCAGATTCAGCATAATCTTCACAAATAAGGAAAAAAACAGATAACTTGGGGTTATAACACCCCAACTTAGTCTTTTCCATTGCTGATCATCAGGGTAACTCCTTGCAGTTTCACCATCCATCTGAATCATAAATATAGTGAATAGTCAATTAAGTTGACAAGGATACTGGGCACAGTACCTTTATACCAAGCCAATGTATAAACTACTCTCTAATGAATGCCTGAGAGGAATACACTGAACTTAATTAGCTTTTATATGGCTTTGTTCAAAATGGAAGTTTTTAGAACCCTTCATCTAGACTATCTTTATTGGTGGCAAATTGTCAGTTATCAACTTCAGTTATCTCCTTCTAACAAAGCTTAAAATGCAAACAATGCAGGAAAACTACTGAGGCAGAATACCAGGAGGAAGAAGCCAAAATTTACTATCAAAGAGAGTAATAACCAGTGTACAGTTCTACTGGATTATTAATGGTTGCACCTCAAATTACATTGTAGCTGTGGTAGAATTTCTCAGCCGGAGCAGAACTACTCACCATGTTACCCCAGAAAACACAGTGTTATGTCACAGTTGGGGCCACCAGTCTGTGCCACTGGCACAGTGGTATGGGCACGCAACCACGTTGGTATCACATAATAGGGGAATATATACACTTCAAAGATTTTTTGTGGTTAGTTTAGGAAAGCAGAGTTCAGCACGTTAAATATCCCAGCTGATAAAACCACAACTTTGCCTCATTCTGGCATCTGAGGCTATATAGCCTCATAGCATTATGCAGACACTGTAAGGGACTAAAGGCAGAGATCTGTATCTGAGGTAGTTGTCTTTTTCTGTTATAGTGAATTGGTAGAAATAAGCACTGTTAGGGTGCAATTCTTCTTATCCTAAAATAAAAGTCTAAAATAGGTCACACTTACAACACCCCAAAAGTGCCTATTTATCTCCATTGACAATAAAGACAGCATAAACTTACATCTAGAATACATATTACAGGCATATTTATTGAAATTAACTGGAACTTCAAAGGCAGTAAGATTTCCACACAGTTCTGATGTTTCATGTCCTGTTCTCTTGGGCTACATCTACCCTTTTTTTTTCAGTCAACACAGCAAAGAAACAGAAACCCACAGCCCAAGTGCTGTTAACCAGCTCACAGCTGTACTACTGAAGTTTTAGTGGCCCTAAGAATCACAAGTCACATCTATAATGTGGATCAGGAAAGCATCAACAGTGTATTTAGGATCTAGCTCCCAGCCCAACCCAGACTATTCTCTGGTCTGTGTATGGGATTTAATACTGTGATAGCTATTTGGTTTGCATCAGAGCAGAGCTCAGGTAAGAACAACCATCTATGCAGGGCATTGTATCTATCTGTCTATCTATTTATCTATCTATCTATCCATCCATCCACATGCATATGTATATTAATTAATATGTAAATTAATTGCACATTAAATATATTAGAAAACAAGGCTTTGATCATACCTCAGTGAATATTAACAGCAAATAGTAAGCACTCTAAACAATAACACTGTCACTATCTAAAGGTGTCCTAAGCAAGATAAAGACTTGTCACTTATCAGTGGTGCTGCCTACTGATGTGACTTTTTCTTGCTGCAAGAGGTAAAATCTTAAGTATCCAGATGTGTAGAGACAGGGGCTTATTGATCAGTATATGCCTTTCTGTTTTATGAACATGTATTGCAAGAGATTGCTTATGGCAATCACCATTTTTCCTTAGATATATATATACACACACACACACATATATATATATGAGACAGGTACATTCTATAGATTTTGGTTACACATGTATGGTTTTATGAACATCCTTTCTTAGCAACAGTGGTTAAATAGAGACCACATCTCCTGCAAATGTGTACACAGAAATCAAAACATTTCTTAATTTACTTTAGATTGTACTTCTGTTCTGATGTGTATATGCAGCACCAGATAAATATATCCCTATTCATATAAAGCATCATATTCTGTTACCTATAAGATCATGTATTTCTACCACTGAAAACATGCCTGTTGTCCTCGTGTTGCATCAAAATGTCTGCGCAGAACACATAAGCAAAGCTTTTCAGCATAATTTGAATAGACCAGATACGCTACACTTAGTCACACAGAGTTATTTCCACCACTAATTTCTATTATTAATTAAAATTGCCAAAGCAGTTCAAAGTTCAAGTATATCTAGGTAGGAAAAAATAAGAATGAAAAGGAAATACACTTTCAAAGTGCAAAAGACACAAAGCATCGATCAAGAAAAGCGTGACTGAATGAGTTGTGGTAGCTGAAAGCCCTCTGTCAGAGTGCCTTAGAGCAATTCATATAGGCAAATAAAATTCCTGTATGTACATGAAAATGTCAAATGCAAATATAAATGTGAAGAAATTATTCAAACAGTATAATGTGACCACAAGCAAAACAGTGCTGTATTTGGTCACTGTACTTTAAAAGTAAAATGACATAAATTAGGACCAAGAAGAGAACGAACAGAACAACAAAGAGATTCAGAAATTCCTTTGACAACTTAAAAAGGTTAGATAAATTACTAGGTAGGCTCTTAAGAGAGGAAAAACTTCACTGAGAGCAGAGTTAAAAAAAAAAAAAAAAGAAAAAGCCTGAAAAAAATTAGTGTCTACAGTTATGCCACCAAGAAATACAAAACTGAACTGGTCTGAAGTTTGTTTGTTTGTTTGTTTGTTTTTTAATAGAGAGAACATAACTCCTTCCACACTTGTCTTCTACTCCAGCTCCTGCACACAAAACTCTTCTTCTTAACAAAGGAAAATATCCAGAGATTCAAGAAAAATCAAAGTCTTTGTCCATATAATTTAAAGTTAGGTTCAGCTACAGAAGTTAAGCCTTTCCCATTTGCATGACCAGCAGCTCCAAAGAGAGCACTAAACAATATTTGACAGCCCCAGGGTAGCATGTCCATGGCATGTGTCCATAGCAAATGCCCTAAGCATGAGACCTGCACCTCAGACCGACCACAAAGTACTCTAAATGCTCTACCACTATATCCCCAAAGTGGAGCAAAGGGTGCTGATAACCTACCAAAAAAATGAAGTACATGAATGCACACCATCTGTGACAGGTAGGCAATGCTTGGATGTAGGTCAAGTTCCCTAAAGAAACCCAGGCAGGAGTCTAAGTGAAGAGTTAGCTCATGAAATAAGACCAAATGACTTTTTACAGTGCTTTTTAATATATATTTTGTGTTTAAAAATGAGTTATTTTGTGGGATTTCTCTCATTTTAGTCCTATGTCAGATGCATTTATTCTTTCTAAAGCATCACATATCTGAACTAGGGGATGAGACATTAAATGGGTAAGTGCTGCCTGCGAGCTATTACCAAGGAAAGTTAGGATTTACAATGTAGAAGTTACTTCAGTGGTGATGATAGGTTGATAACAGAAGACAATTTCCAGCCTCCTTCAGTTCAAGGACTGAAAGATTAGGTAATTGCCTTTGGATTAGGATCCAAAGAGTTTCTGAAGGCCCAAAGACTAGAAAGCATGGAAAAAAAAAAATAGCATTAACCACTGTTAACAGTTATTTCTTCAATGTCAAAGCATTGTGGTGTTTCCCTACATTAAGAACCCTGTTCAAAAAAAATCATGTCCCCATGCTGTATTTTAAAGGCAAGTTTCAAAATCTCATCTCACTGCGACATTGTTGTATAGTCAGAATGAAATTTTCAAACATTCTCTGGAAAGCATAAAAAAGCCATCAAGGATCATGTGTTCTAGAAAATTCATTCATTCACCTGTACCTCAGCTGCATTTTCCTAATAGACGTGAAGAGAAGGCAGTGTGCTAGTCTAGCACAGAATGTAACTTGCCTTTGCTACTACTCTGGCTGGTTTCTCTGAGTTAATGTAGACAGGCAGATATCTCGAAAGGACAATGTATCCCAACTGAAGATAGGCATGTAAGATTTGGGGGCTGAATTACTCTCTTAAGTTACTTATGCAACTCACAGGGAAAGTTAGACAATTAGTTTGAACAGGCATTGAACTTTTAGACGACTTCAGTTAGGTGAGATAAACATACCTGTGGTACATGCATTCTAACAATATACCAGCAAAGAGAGGCAGTCAGTGATACCAGGGCTGATTCATACTTTGTTAATGAGTGTGCAGGAAAAGATGTAAAGTCTTCATTTTTCCTCTTGTTAACAAGCAATAAAACTAAATATATATATATATATATATATCATATTAGGTTTTAGCAGTAACCAATAGTGAAATAATAGCAGGCAAGTGAGTATTTGGCTTACTGGTAAATACCAAGTAAACACTAAATAGTGTTTGTGAAATAATAAAACAAACATCTATGCAAGTATCTCAGAAAAGTGTTTTCGTGCATTCTGTAGACTGCATTCCAAACAGACACAACTGAACCAATTTTAGAAGAGCTAGTGTGGGACCTAGAGGGAATGTAGCAGTGGCAATATTATACCTAAACCTTCACATTGTACTGAAATCTGTAGTGTGCACTGACTCTCACCTTGCAGATCAGAAACCCAACCAAATGAAGAGCAACTATTTTAATGCATTACTTAAATTTGGGGTTATAATGCAAGACCTCCCAGAATAGTTAGGCAAATAAACTCAAAAATGAGGACACATTTCCTCTGGGTTTACCCAGCATTTAGTTATGTAGATCGGGAGGAAAAAATATAAGTAGAAGTGATGCAAGGAACATATTGTTTCTTTCAGATAAGAAATGTTTTATGAATTCCTATGAAGTGTAGGGAAATGCATAATGAAAAATTATGCCATCAATAATGCAAAATGGAAGGGGAGAAATGGAACAAGTTAGGCCTGCAGCATTTTATTTATGTAAAAGAACTCTTCTATAACCTTGTCCTGATAAACAAGAAAAAAAAAATGTTTAAAACATTTTTTTTAATAAATCTTCATGGTTTCACTCTACTGGTGAAATAAGATAGCCTGTAATTAGTAAAAGATACTGAGTACACCATCAAGTCTTTAAAAGCAGCATAAATGAAAGGTTTACTTTGACAGTGTTTAAATCACATACAGAAGGAAAAAAAATATATTACTTATTCCATTATAATGCTTTGTATCAGTAGAAGCACAGCGGGAGACACTTACCCTTACTTAATTCTGGAGGTAATGAAGTTTGCACAGGTGACATAACTATTTTTGTGCTTAAAAGCACACTCATCAGCAGTACCATTGTCTTAATATCATGTAGGAACCTGCCTGTAAAAATTGAGTTTGATAAATTTGCAAGAAAAAAGAAAAGGCTAGAGTAAACATGGTCAAATTTTCCAGAGAGAATATATTCTGTTGTAGTTATTAGGGAATTCAGACTTAGCCTTGCCCTGACGGTGTGTGTCATATTCACCTATGAGACAGGAGGCAGTCCCCATATGGTAAACCTTTTGTTCCCAAAGTGGGATCAGTTGAAAAGAAGGACATAACCTGATTCAATGTCATCAGCACAGAAAGGATGAGCAGAGCTTTGACAGCTTTCATTAGCAGAGTATCAAATTAGAGAGAATGCCAATTATCTGCTGTGGCTCTATTCGTGGAATGGCAAGCTAGAATAAAACATATATGAAGAAATAGAGGTAGCAGTGTTCAGAGGAGACAAGAGCTTTTACAAGGTAAAAAGAAAAAAAAAAAAGCGCTGATCTTTGCCATTTTTAGGACTCCCCAGATTTAAGAAGTCTGTATGCTAAAGGATGCATTGGAGTTATCCGTAATATGGTAAAACTAATGGTAAGTGTAGGATCTGGCAGCAAAGTCTGGATCTTTCTTGAATTTCCTTGAATTTAAGAGTCAAAAAAATGTCAATAGTACAGATCTCTGTAGTTATTTATATATTGCACTTTGAAAGTTACTTTCTGTCTGCAGGAGTAAGGAATGAGGCAGCCTGTGCTCTCGGTAGACCTTCAGAGATCAGTGGAAGTGGCTGGCAGCTGTAGAAGTGTGTAAATTTTTGTGTGTGTGTGCGCCTGTTTTTTGCTTCCTGTATACACTCCCTTCAGGGGAGTGATCTCTGTGTGCTTAGGAGGATGTTTTGTGTACTTCAGCATCGCTAGGCAGAGGTCAGGGGCTGTGTCTAACGCTGCTAATGAGCTCTCTGCATTGGAGCCCCTCGTGGGGGATGAAAGCCATTTTTAAGTTCAGTGGAGCACCATTTTATGAATGTAGACTCTGTAGAAATAAATTGCCTAAAAAAAGATAGATGAATGGGAAGGTGCCTCTGTATTAACTGAATTGCTATGAGGTTAGATAAAGGAAGAAAACAGTATTGCTTGGAACAGCAATGGTGTTATTAAAAATGGTCAGTCTGGGTGCAATCTCCAGCTAAGTGCCCGAGGACAAAAAAACTGTATCACGGTTTTGATGCTAGTGTTTAATGTGAAATTATATCTTCGGCTGGAAAAGAGCTCCTTGTCTGACAGAGCAGGGAGCTTTTGTTTATGATGTTTATTAGGGCTTACTAGGAAAGGTGGCTAATGTAGGGTGATAAGAACATTACTAATTTTCTTTGACAAATGGCTCTCAGATATTTTCCATTGTGAATTGCACATTAAACTGCAATTTCTTTCATGAATTTCCTTTTCTTACAGCTATGCAATACTGATTCCACACCCGTCATATGGCAATTCTAATGCTCACACACAATGAAGCAGTATAAAGAGTGCTAAGAAAACAAGATTATAATAAATAAACATCAGGCTAAATATTTTTGCAGTCATGCTTCTTCAAACAAGCCATAACAATACACAGCCCAGAGTAATTCAAAAACACATACCTAGTCCAGATACGCTAAAAGAAATTATTGACTTCTCCTACCATAATTTTTGGTTTGCCTTGATTCTAAGTTCTACCAGTATTACAGATACTGTTTTCATCTAAACTCTGAGAAAGGTGAAAGACTTGCTTTTTTGCAAAAGGATGAGGTGAGACCAGTATAGCCTTTTGTCATTTTACTCCTGGCAGCGATTTGCTGAACAGTCTGAAGGAGGGACAAGCAAATAGTGAGATGAAACTTTGGATGGAGAAATTAATCCCTCTCATTCTTGTCAAGAATATCAGAAAGTGTTCAGCTTAAAATAGGTATAGTAAAAGATCAATTTCATGAGCATTTTTTGCCAAGATAATTAGTCTAACAGGAAATCTCTAAAACCTGAAAAACCCTCCAGTTCTCAGCAATTAAAATGAAAGCATTTCAGCTGAACACTGCTAAATCCTGGAAGTCTTATAAACAAAATAAATGAAAATGAAAAGCCTTGGGATATAGGGGTGACAGTTGTTTTCAATTTTCATTGGAAAAAAAAATGTTGAAGTAGATTATTTTTTCACTGGGACAAATGAAAAGTGTGTGAACTTGGTCTGAGGAATGTGGGAACTTTCACAATGATCCCTTTCATCCAGACAGCCTCTTGCCAGCTTATGCAATCTTGAGAAGATCATATAACTGAATATGAAGTTCAATGTCTGTACCACATCTCCCTGAAGACCAATAGCTTTCCCAGGAAACTCCCATTTTTAGCTATAATTTTCATTACCTTGAACAGGGAGGTTAAGTATAAGGCAGTAGCACCATGTGCTCTTCAGCACCTATTCCTTATCCCCACTCTGCTCTCCATGACTAGGTTTTGAGCAATGGTGCAAGTTTTTGAAATAAAGGTCTTTATCTTTGTGTTCAGTGCTGCAGGATATTTTGAGACAAGCAAATCCACTCAGTTCCTTATAAGCTTGAATTAGCTAAGCAATGCTCAGTAGTAACTGCTGTAACTTTGTCCTGTAGCAGGAAATATGACAGAGAGATGACAGAGAGAGTAGTCTTTTGAGACAGAACTGTGAACTATGAACTATGCTGTTGAGTGGAAGCCAGACAAACTTCCACCAACAGGGAGTGGAATCATCTGTGGACTCTGTATTCATTCCTGCCTAAGCATTTGTAATCTCTCACTGTCTGTGAGCCTGTTTTATTTTCCAGTGAACTAAGGCATTTTTGTACAATTTGAGTAGATTTTTCACTTAAGGATTCAGTACCTTTTAGCAATCAATACAGTTGCCTATATACTCTTGAGTGCTTAACCTCTGGCGTTTTCATGTCCCCCATAACTTCTTTGATTTTTCAGCATTTCTTTTCAATATCTTTTGATTTCTACTCTGAGAGAGAAGATGATTGCAGCTGGAACAGAATGCTTCAGTAGATGTCCTTTCTGCTTTTCTGATATAAATGTAAAGGTTATCTTCACTCATGACAGCTCATAATGTTGCTCTCCTGCTTTTTGTTACCTATAATTTGTTAACTGTATTGGGAGTACCAAAATATTGGGTTCAGAACAGTGAAGAACCACCCAAGAAACACAGTTTTTAGGAATTTCCAAAGTTGGTGCGATATAAATGACCAAATGGTGGATGGTTCCACACATTATTAGTCACCTTACCAGTCACTGATCTCTTCATATAAATAATTATAATGTAAAACTGAAGTAGGGATGAGAGCAAACTAGGCTGCAAAGGAGGAGCCAAAATGCAAAGAAAACAAAACTGGGAACATAAGATGATAAATAGGAAAGGAAGAAAAACAGCGCATTTACTGAAAAGGAGGTAAAGGAAGGTCAGATTAACTCGGGGATTTATCAGTACTAATATGAAAGAAGAAAAGATCACACACACCCATAAAAAAGAGGGTTATTAAAGTGCTTATGTACAAATGGAAAGAGCTTAGCAGCAAAGATAAGAAAGCTAACAGCATACACATATTTGGAACTTGTGGTATTGTGGGAATAGCCCGACTGGGCTAGAAAACAATAAGAATGAGAAGATTACTGTGAAAGGAGATAGTTTTGAGGAGACGGGGAGGGAGGGAAAGAGAGGGGGGTGTATGCTGATTGGTGAAATGGGAGTGTTTAACAGTATTACACAGGATAATTCCGGTACGATATAGAGATGTTTGAAAGAAAGCTGTTATTGTGGGCTGTTATTCCACTACTCCTCAGTTCAGCAGATGAATGAACTTCAAAATCAGTGTGCAAATTGTAAACAAAGTGAAGTATAAATTTGGAAATAGTAGCGGATGTACAGCTTAACTCTGCACATAAAATAAGGAGATGCCAAAAGGCCATTTATTCATTTCTACTTGTTCTGGCTACTAGGTGTTATATATAGTAGTGATGAGCACATACAGATATATGTCTGCAAGGGTTTCACTCCTTAAGGGTCTGAAACTGACTCACTGAATGTCTCAGTTCCCATAGACCTCCATAGGAATGGAGGGCACTTATCACTTGAAAGGTTCTTCATTTGCAAAATCAGTCAGTCACTTGGAAAAAAAAAAATATAAAAGTGTGCACAGACAGGCAGCACAGGATTCCTTATCTTCAGAGAGAGAAGACAATATGAGAAAAGCAAGTGAAAATTCTCTGGAGAATTTGGAGAGTTATAAATGATGGAAAACAAGGATGTACTACTCAAAAGGAAAAAAATAAGCTTTCTTCAACTTGATTTGCTTTTATGAAATATGAATATGCATTGCAGTCATCTTAAAAAAAAGAATGTCATGGAGAAATTAAGGGAGGAGAGCAGGAACAAAATTCAGGTGCTGCTGGCTAATCAGTGTGGGGCTCCTCTGCATGCCAGCACACTCTTTCACATGCAAGAGTCATGCTTTGGAAGGATAATGTCATCTCTTACCAAGCTTCCTGGGGTAAGCACCATATCACTTGTTCAAGCTCTTAAAATCACGATTATTTTGATCTATGCTAGGTGCATTGAATTCTTACTGCTTCTATATGCAGCCTGAAGGAAATAACGCTTCTTTTTCACATGGCTATTTCACAGTTGAATTTTTATTTGAGCTGCTATAGATCTGGGAAGGAGAACCTATAGTGAAGAGACAATGACTTGACTTTAAATGTAAATATCTGCTGCAAATTACTTTACAAACTGTACCATGATGGCTACTATAGAATTTTGACCACAAGAATGACCAAAATAGCACCAAATCCCAGCTAGCCTTGTATCATGTTTCTGACAGTGGCTTGTTAGAAAAAGCAGAAAGAAGAGGAAAGCATGCAATGAAATTCCTGTAAGAAGACGTCCCGGTTCTAGCAAAGACCAGCTCACAAAGCCTTGCTAGTAAAGGCATTGGATTTTTGTTTAAAGGATTTTTTTCTTTCTTGAATTTGTCTCACCATTTCTTGAACCCATTTTTGCTTTTGGTGTTAAACATGTCCTACAGCAATGATTCCATGGTTTGATTATCTGCTATTGGAAAGTACTTTTTGTTTGCTTTAAGCTTGCCACCTGATCATTTCATTTGGAAGCCCTGTAAATCTTACACTGTGTGAAACAATGAATAAATGTTTCCTGTTCACTTGCCATATAAATAATTCATGATTTTATAGATCTCTGTCTTAATTATCTTTTTTTTCCTATACAAAGAGCTCTAATCTATCAACAGAAGCTATTCCTTACCTTTGATCTCACTGGTTGCCTTTCTTTCTACTTTTTATAGTTTCCTATATGTTTTTAGTGATAAGAGACACCAGAACCATACCCAGATAGTACTGTACTGTAGTATAGAGACTATCTGTGTTTATTTATTTTATTTTCTCCCAAATGTACTATTTTGCACTAATGAACACAGAATTTCATCTGCCATTTTGTTACATTTTATGTATTTACTCAGTAACATGAACAAATTGCTTTCAACCATTCTGTTCTCATGAAAACACATTGGTAACAGAGTTTGGTAACTTAATACATATATATTTTATGATTACTGAAACTGTTTATGCTGTTTATACCCTCTATGTCCTATAAGTGAGACAACAGTTGAGAAAAATGTAGGAAAAAAAAAAGAGAGAAATATATATGTCTAGGTTTTTCAGGGTTTCTCTTCATAGAAAATCTATTTGTAGTTTCCAATTTGGCATAAAGATAGTCTGTCAGTCTCTCTGGTGACTGTGATGCTGGCACTATTGAAAAGGACAGATTCTTTCTATTAAGACCACTCCATGTGACATATGACAGGTGCTTTTTGATAGAATGTGATCCAACTATGAGAAACCATATATATACTCTTAAGATTTTGGCCCAATTATTTTTTTTTGGCCCAATTTTATGACAGATGTTATGTCATTAGCTTGAAGGCCTCTGAAAACCCAGATTTAATACTCATATCATACATCTGTACTGAAATTACCCTAATGCTTATCAGCGTAAGGAAATTCCCAGATAAAATACTGTATTTTGCATTTTGAGAAAAATTCCTCTTCTGTTTTGAAATTCATTAACTCACGCTAAGAATTATGTGATCTGGTTCAAAGCACTGTGGAATTGAATTAACCTAACCCACCCAAAGGCATTCCTAGAGTGGGCTAAGTCAGTAGAATTCCTCTCATTTAACTTTAGGTATTTGTATTAAAAATACTTACAAGCTTGACAAATCACCATCAAATGCTACAGTCATTAAAGATATACACATTTTTCACATTTTGAAGATGTGAATTATCTGACCTACTTTAGCAAAGAATGAATCTCAGTTACCTTCCTTTAACTATACAGACCAGAATTTCTGTGACCATAAGAGAACCTGGAGTGACTGTTTCAGCTGGATCCTATCCCAGACTGAAATGGAGCCAATACACTACAGCAGCTGTTCTAGTCTGTAAGTGCATTCAGAAAGTTCATGTTTTCCATTCAAATTAAATAAAATACTAAAGAAAAAAAAAAAAAGAAGGTGATCATCACTGAAGTAAGAGACAAAGATGTCAAACAATTAAATACTCTAAGAATGACACTACTTTCTTTTTGC
This sequence comes from Anseranas semipalmata, assembly GCA_013399115.1. Lineage (NCBI taxonomy): Eukaryota > Metazoa > Chordata > Aves > Anseriformes > Anseranatidae > Anseranas > Anseranas semipalmata. The sequence continues at coordinate 146,954 of VXAA01003464.1, forward strand.
ATTCAGGCAGAAATCTGAAATACTGGCGGTCATGAGCTGTAGTTTAAGACATACTTGTTTCTTGATACTTTTAATGTGCTTGCCTTCCTGCTCAGCAGGAAACACATTAGTGAAAAAAAGTCAGATGTGGTCTCACTGGAGAATTAGTCAAATTAATTTATACTAAGATCCAGTAATTGTAAAGGAGTAGCAATAGCAAAAACACTATTGGAATAAAATTCTCTTTGTTAGGTTAGGTACAGGAGTGATCTTTGTTTCTGCTTCATAGATTCTGAAACTTTGATTTTGTCTTACAATTTTGTGTTTGCTTGGACTATATGTTGGGCTCTAAACTTAAAGAAAAACTAGGTGGCAAACAGTCTACAAACCTGTTGATGTCACTAAAATTTGGAATAATTTTTTAGACTCAAGACTATACTAATAAGAAAAATATTAGTTTTCCTTATTCCTTTCCTTGATTTCCACTTTTCCAAAATATATTCTCTGACTCAGCACAACAGACTTTAATATGGAATATAGTCAGTTCATCTGAAATAAGAACTGACCAGAATGTTCATATCTAACACCAATTAAATGATCTCTAAAGTTAAAACAATTTTTCATAGTTGTCCCATGTCAGTTTTCATTCCGTCGATTTCTACTTGTACTTCTGGTTTGGATGGAAAATGAAAAGAATTCAGGATGATCTGTTTTCCCTTTCTGACATTTTAGTTCCTTATTTTTTTTTCACTTCCATTGACTTCCTTCACACCAAACAAAATTTGCAAGCATGAGGATCCATTTCCATCCTGCTTTTGCAGACCAGAGAAGTCAGTAAAGATCTCACACAGTTCTAAGAAATATCCAGTTGAACTACAATTTTATACAGAAACAGGTCATTATTCTCTGCCTGCAGAGTGCTTTTGAATGTCAGTGAGCAGTTGTGGACCTGTACTGGAAAAAACTTTTTAAGTGAAGGAGAAGTCAGCTACCTTAGTCAATAATATCTGCTGGGGAGGCCTTCTGGCATCTAGAAAGTTTCTACAAAAGTGTTCTCTCTGCAGCAACAGGATCTGCTAAACCGGTATTTTCTTTAATTTAGAGTTACAGTGACTTCAAAATTTTATTTTTCTAAGAAGGTATTTTGAGAATTATTACAGACATTCATGTTAACACTTTTTAATTTTCATTAACACATAAAGTTTCCACTCTCATTTCTAGATCAAGAGAAAAGAATTATTGTACTCTTGGAGAGATTGTTTATAAATTTATTTCAAAACTTAGGGAAGAAGGAGACATCAGTAGACAGCTGAGAAAAAAATTAGAACACTACATCAGTAGACAGCTGAGAAAAAAATTCAAAACACTAAAGAGAACTGGCTGTTAAAATTTATGTACATTAAATAAACATGACATAGTGAATGGGATCAAATAAATTAAAACTAAGTAATAAGTTTCATAGCTACATGTAAAGTGAATCACCAGACAAAGTCAGTGGAGCTATTAAATGTTGTTATTGATGGGAGATGAGGCTGGTAATCCTGAAATGTTGTATGAATTTTTCTTTTTGCTATTTAACAGAACTTGAAGGAAACCCTCAAAAAAATGAGATCTATTATTCTAGAGAAAACAACATGTTTTCACTTTCACTAGTGAAAATGGAAAACAGATCATACTCATCCAGGACAACAACAATTGATAAAAGAGTCAACCTCAAATTCTGAACTTCTGACATCTGGGAGGATAACAATGAAATATTTCAATATTTTTTGCAAATTTAGGGGAAAAGAAGCAGCAATAAAAGTTAGGGGTGGCTGGTGATACTCCTAAAGGTGAGGGTAGACAAACGACTGGACACTTGGCTAAAATTTCATAGTGCCAAGTACTCTTACAAAGAAAACATTGCTGCCAGTATGTAATTTATTTATTTATTTATTTATTTCGAACTATCAGAAGTTTAAGCACTATTGCATAAGGTCCAGGCAGCACTTAGGAGTGTGAAACTGGGTAATAATTGCCATGAGTTCATGGAAAAGAGATCACAGAAGGCCAGGATTTTCAGGTTATTATACAGTTCGACCCCTGGAAGAAGTGTTCTGGATATTTTGTCCAAAGGAATTTTAAACATCAGAAAATATATCTAGTGAACAATGACTGTATCTGTCCTCCTGCTTGGCAGTATAACCCACAGGAAGCATAATCCAGCTGTTCTCTGAGGCCTGTGTCTCTTTTCTCAGTTGTTTCTTCATGCAGAACTTGTTGACTCAAAATACGAAATGTTTACATGGCATAGAATTGCTTCCTGGTTTATTTCCTGGTTATGTGCCACCACTCCGATGGAAGTATTTCACTAGTAGTCTTTCAGTTTATGCATTTGATAGCTGGAGTAGATTCTGTTTGGGTGGTTTGGATTTTGGCCTGGTTTCTGGAGGAATCAAAGAGTATATGATTATGCTGACAGTTTGTCTGCTCTTTTCTCCCACATTTTTTATATAACAATTGTGATTAACTACAGCAAAAATCACAGAGTAACTAATGATCCTAAAATCTGCCTGAAAACAAAGCAGAAAAGAGAGAGACCTTCAGCATTTGAAAGCCTGCAGTGAAAATGTACCTCTTATTAGATACCAGAGCATGGATGGAAACAAGGAGGTATGACAAAGTTTCATAAATATTCTCATGTAACCACTCATGTATATTTTAATTATTTTATTGAATATATTGACATACATTGACTATATTGACTATAGTTTTATAAAGAACAATATGAAATGTCTGTGGATCTTTTGTATGAAAAGTAGAAATAATAAAAAAAAAATGTATCATGGGAGTTTAACAAAATACCTGGTTTCTGCTTGGCACATTTTAGCAGAAAATAAACCTATGCAAATACAATCACAATGAAGGGAAGTTGACACCGTATCTCCCACTTTCTTGTGAAATAAATTATGCACATATGTGCATGCAGCAAACAAACCTCCTGCCCGTTCTAAATAGAGCAACACATACAGTATTTTTAATCTCCAAAAGCTGAAAATAATATGCTAGGAAAAAAAAAAAATAGAGAAATTTGGAGCAATGAGAATTCCACAAAATCCTCCATAGTAAATTTGTTAGTTGTTTTAATTGTTTTCTGTTGCATATGCTGCTGTTTTGCTGCCAAAAAAAAAAAAAAAAAACAAAGTGACAGATTAAATTTCTCTGGAATTGCAAAAATCTTTCCTAACTCTTTGGATATGCTTCACTGTCTCTTGTCAGATTAAAAAACTTATGTTCTTAAAGCATGAAAACCGTGAAACAAAACTGAGTGATTCTGTCACCCTGAGGACTTACTACAGTCAGCAACAGCAGTGTTGATCTGACAAAAACTCAGACAAGCAAGGCCATTGAAATATTCCCAAATGTTAATTTTCAGTCATTAAAAAAAAAATTGTTTAAATTTTTAATCTTCTTTTTTTTAAGTATAACACAGCAAAGCTGATCCAGAAACATTAAGAAGCCTCTTGAGTTCTAATATGTATTTTGAGCAGTGGGAAAGACTACTAAAACCAGCTCAACAAGAAGCACTTTCCCAGAACAAAGAACATCCAGTCACATTCCCCAGTGCCTTGGGACATATGCAGGACTACTACATCAGTGAATATGGTTATCAGTGTGACTCAGAATGTCTGAACCTATCTTAACAGCACCATCCTCGAAAGAAAATAGATTTGGGTGGATTAAGACGCAGAAACAGAACTGAACTTTTATAAGAATACTTGTTAATGGCCATTTTCCTCTGCAGGTGTGTTCACAGTATACCTGCAGGATAGTAAGTCAGGTGACAAGGGGCATAGAAATTAGAGTCTGAGTTATTTACTTCTTTGTTAGTTATTGGAAATGAAGACTGAAGAGTGGTGAACCCTTCAGGTACCATCACATGGTCACTGTATGATTTTGTTCCACTGAAATCTTCAGTGAAAGCACTTGAAAAAATGAACATGATTCATGCATTTGTGTTTCTTCTTCTCTGCTGCTGAGGATAGCAACCAGAATTATAACCTGTAGTTCAGTAGAAGTCAGTGAACTTGCTCCATTTACTTCATGGGAGATGGAGCAACTTTACTGACTAAAGATCTGACCTTATGTTTAAATTGGAGAGAAATACAGATTTTGAAGACAATTGGGTCTGACACAAGCCCTGCAACTGCAGAAGATCTGTGCATCATGTATACTTTATTATTCTATGAAGCTGACCCCACCAGGTGCTTCAGCATTAAGCAAGGCTTACATGCTTGCTTAGCTTTAAACTTGCTTTGTCCTTTAGCGTTCTACAATATTTGGACCAAAGTGCAGGATCACTCCCTTTTTTTATTGAAAATGCAAAATTCGTGTTAAGAACAAAATCAAATAGGTCATGGCAGCCGACAGAAAGGCAAAACCATAAGCTGCATAAAAATGACTGCCAGGATATTTCTGATGCTGTCACATCACCAAAAGCCTTATAAAGCTTTCAGGCTTTCACAGTGAGCAGCACCGTCTGACGCCAGCTAGATTTCTGGGGCTGCTCTTCCCCTTTTTTGGTGTAATTCAGAGACAAGTTAGGCATTGCTCAAAAGACTCCAGTTTGCTCTTTTATTAATTGCCTTTTTCCAGACAAGTTCAATTCACAGAAGACAAGGGCCTCTTTCTTAACAATGTTGCATATTTTATCCTCTCAAATTGTTTAGCAAATCCCTTATTCTGTCATAAGTTTTTCATTCCCTCCCTGACATTTCACCCACTATATTATGGGCATCATCTGAGGATTTAAATCCAAAAGCTGTTACAGTGTCTCCAAAGCCTCAAATCAAAATTGATAGATGTAGTTCAGCTGTTCTTCTATAAATATGCAGCAATTATAAAGAAATAGGGGTCAATATAGAATCCCAGAGAGCATTGCAATAACCTGCACTCACTATATTTAGCTAGAGACATGAAAGCTACTTAGTTTCAAGGAAGCATTTAAGTATTACAAATGATGAATTTACAAATTCATGAATTATTGATGAAATAGAAACCTCTCTGGAATTTGAGTAACTTTTATTTGAACATAATTCCCCATATTTGTGTACAGGCGTCTTAACAGCGTTTTTCAATTTCAGTTTGGGATTTTGGATATATAGCAAGAATCTCTCATTTTGTAAACATCTGGTGAATTTGCATTGCAATTATGTTTGCACAAGAGGTTTTGAGTTTATTGTCACCACCGTCAAAAATCCTCCAGCTCACAACCACATCCACTTTCCCTCTATTCATCCTACTCTGTTCAAGGAGTTGGCATTTGGTGTACAGAGGTAGCCCAGGGGTGTGTTGGCATGGAGATCATGTAGGTGGGACAGGCACCATTTGAGAAGAAGTATGAGGTTTCCATGAAGCCTAGATTAATACAAAGGAACCACAGGAAGGTTGTCATTCCTAGAAACTGGTCATGTTCAGAACCAACACATACTGATTTTTGCTGGTCCCCAGTCATCTTTCCTTGCTGGCTGTGAAAGAGCTATTTTGGGAGAACATTTGAATCCTTCTTCTAATAGGCAAAGACACTAGTGAAAGAAAACTTGTACAAGTAACTACTTTTAAACCCTTTTTGGACATAAGGAAATGGAGCTATGATGGGATTAAAAAAAAAAGAAAGAAAAAAGAAAAAAAAAATGTTACGCAAGCAGGAAAACCTTTCATTTTCTTCAGTCATTTGAAAATTGACTCTGAAAATGACAAACACCTATGGCCTACCCATTAGCGTCATTACTGTTACTATCAAAAGAAGTCCATCTGGACAACTCACAGACAAACACATAACAGTGAGCCTTGCCTCATCCTCAACATGACAATCACTGTCCCAGTGCCCTCAGATTTTATTCTTATAGAACACAATATGTGGTTAAATTGAAACTGGCAAGAGAAATCAGAGAAGTTGGAGATTTTCTCCCTTCCTGTATTTAAACTAGTCATGGTTTCAACCACTTGAACTCAGAAAAAAATTCTCTCGATTTTCTACCCTCTTTCTTCATTCCAGATCAAGCAGTAATGCTTGCTTTTCCAAATTTCATTTGGAGCTTTAGCCTTTAAAGTGCAAGTCTTCATTGTCCAGTAACAATTTGCACATCAGTTAGATAGACCAGAGCTGCATGTTTGTACAGTCAGATCAAAGACAGTCAGACTGCTCTGATAATCAGAAAGAACTCAATTACCCAAAGTCACAAGGACATCTAAGACTAGAAATGAGTTATGCACACTAAAGGATGAAACCATTCTCCCCATTGCAGTCCCACTAGCACCGAGACATTTTTACAGAAAGGAGTTACTTTTCTAGGTTGTAAAAACCAACCCTAACATGACTACCCAGCACAAAATGAAGTCTGCTTGCAAGTCATGCCTGTCGTTTGCATTCCCTTTTACCCACCATAATAAAACTCATCTGAAATGGTAGCTATGGAAAACATCCTTTACATCCAGAGAAAAACTGTACTGATACAACCTCACTGACTGAGGCAAGGGACTTCTTGTCCTAACATAAAGAGCAAAGAGAAGCAGCTGTTTTTTCTGTTGTTGTTGTTGTTGTTTTGGTTTGGTTTTGTTTTGTTTGTTTTTTGTTTTTGTGTGGCTGGTTTCACATTATAGTTTTAACTTGAGGCTTAGTAGGAGTTCCAGTGAATGCTTGCTGTAAAAGCTGCACAACTTCTATATTAAATCTGAAAGAACTCTCTCTCTTGGGTCTTTTCATCCTCACTGGTGAATGGCCTGGTAAAATTTCCCAATTTCTCTTGCATTACGTGTTTCAGCTAGCATGTGATGTATTTCTGTCCCAGTAGGGTAGCCTGGGAATTTGATGGCTTCCTAAGACATGAAGGAAGACCAAAGTTTTCACCATTCCGTTTGTAGCCCCTCAGTCTATCTTTGCCAGACACTGAGAGCGAAAATGATACTGTTCTGTTGGTGAATGGATTGATAAATAGAGTAATAGGGAATAAGAAATAAATAGAATGATGGGGAAACACCCAGAAGAAGTCCTCTTACAGCATAACAGCAGAGTTAGTTTCCTTCACATGGCAGAATAAAGAGAAAAGGAGATGAGAGAGGAAGTCATTGCTGCGAGGACAAGAGCAAAAAAAAAAAAAAAAGTTGCTGTCTCATTCCTGTGGCACAAGAGCTAGAACAGCTGTTTACCATTTCTACCCCATAGCTAACCAACCACCTACAGACCACAGTGGCCTCAGAACTGGCTCAAAACACTTGCAGAACCATGCCAGCCACTCTGTAACAGATTGCAAGATGCAGAGCATGCATAGGACAGCAGTGGCAGGCACGGTTACCAAGAGAATATATTACCTAAAAACCAAGTCCCTTCAAGTTTTCAGATTTCTTTTTACTCTGTTTTGAACAACATAAGAATTAAACCTTAAGGGATAGGATAGTGACCTATTTTCAAGAAGGTATGAATTAATGGAGGAAGGAAACGTAAAAACTGATTGGGTCGGGGTGTCTTTGGCACTGTCTGATATATTTAACAGGTCCAGTATCCTATGAAGCGGTGCAGATACGCAACTTCCCAGGCTTGCCCTGTCCACAAATACCAGGTCAATAACACTGTCAGGGTGGGGGAGTGCAAGTAAGGGACATGTTATGTCTGAAGGTTTCTCAGAAGAGAATAACTTTTAAAGTCCGAAGTAGATCTGTAAGATAACCCTCAGCAATAGGATTTTTGAAACTTAAGATGTGTGTATCATTAGCGTTATACAAGATTTCTGAAAGCAGCATGCAAAAAAATATAGTGCTCTTTTTATAGTCTACATCTGTGCAAAACCTAGCAAAAATCAAAATCAGATATCGTTACGATTGCTGCCATACAACATGATTGTCTATATTGTGATGGTCCATGAAAAATCTAAGTTTGCTGTTACTAATCTTGCAGTTTTCATACTAAAGAAAGAAAGGGAAAGCCTCAGAATTTAGCAGCAGTCAACAACTCCTCCACTCTTCTGGGGACTTCTCACTTACAAATCAAAAACTCCGAAAAAAAAAAAAAA